>OX103979.1:11634544-12025712 GCA_944470395.2 Schistosoma turkestanicum | reverse complement strand
TCTATTTTTAATAATAACATTTAACCAGATTATTTGGTCCCAAATAAAGCTAAGCCGTTGTTAGAAAGTCAATATTACGTATGCGATGGGATTTAATGATGTTTATATAGTACATCTACTTTGAATACTTGGTAAAATCTATGTCGTTTATTTCAAGCGAACTTATTATGCAATTGGTTAATAATAGTAGAAGAAATCTTGACCAAAAATATGGGATAACGTAAGAGATAGTAGGTCTAAATGGTGGTGAATTTAGACTACTCTTGATAAAATAAGTACCGATTAATAGCGTCTATCAAATCTAATCCAAGACTAATCATGCATAAGATTCAGCAGACTAAAGACGGTTAATAAGACTGAACATTTTTCGACAGATAAAATAAAGGAACGATTAATGACTTTTAAGCTCGAACGATAGTAGAAATTAAACTCCATTAGTTGATTGTCGAAATCGAAACAAACTCAAAATCTCTACTCAGCGTTCATACAATCTAAACATCCGACAAAACCCGCAAGTTTAGAAGAATTAAACGTAATACGTAAGATAGATAAGTGGTCATCCTAATCAGAACTAAATATTAGAATAATTAAATCTGTTCGTCACTACGTTAGATATATATGAATTGAACCCAGTTGCTTTATTTTATCTTATTAAGATGTTTATTAACGAGAATAAGTTATAATGGATATAAAACATTTTTGATTCCGTTTTTATAAAAAAAAACGCAGTTGTTGTTTGTTGTGCGATAGTTTAATATAATTTTTCTCGGAACCAGTATACTTACGGCCGGAGAGGCAGAAAGGCTTAAAACAATATATGACGTTGATAGTGCCTTTTTGTAAGAAAAATGTCTCTGTGAAAACCCATTATGTTATCCAGTCGATGATGAAGAACATGGTAAATAATGGTACGTTGCACTGCATGGAGAAACTTACAGGCTCCAGGTGTTATTTCTTTCATGTAAGTGAATGATGTCCTGAACATGAAATGTGTGGTTTTACACGAGTACACAGAAGAAATAGTACTACATTGCAGATGCGGCATTCGCTTTTTTATATCAGGAAGCGTCAGGGAATGGCTTGGTTTTGCACGACCAAGATAATGTATAATGCGGACTGAATGTTGTATAGTAATCTCCATCAGTCATAGATACACGAGGGGCACCACAAAACCTCCCACATACTGAATCTAAGTGTAAGTATATTTTCGAAAGAATTCTTATAAAAGAAACGATTGATCAGGCATAATTATAGTGTGATAATAGTATATCCGCTGTGTGTTCTAGTAAGTTGTTTGGTATCGAGTCAATAGTGCGCCATGTTGATTTTTTCATTACAACGATATTACTAATAAGAGCGATTCATAGCTGTTTAACTGTTTTCTTAGTTGCTCCTGAAATATACT
Organism: Schistosoma turkestanicum; assembly: GCA_944470395.2. Lineage (NCBI taxonomy): Eukaryota > Metazoa > Platyhelminthes > Trematoda > Strigeidida > Schistosomatidae > Schistosoma > Schistosoma turkestanicum. The sequence goes on along the minus strand of OX103979.1, from coordinate 12,024,307 downwards.
CTTGTCTCTATTATCGTTAAGCAAGACTCTAAGCCCTTTCCTTGCTGTGTCCTTCTTACGTCCATTAAGATGCAGACAAATATGTGCTCGTACTTGAACATGATCTGAATCTAAACATGTGCTCCAGAACTACCAGCAGTCTTCTTTCTAGCCTTTACATCTGTGGCTGATAGAAATGTGGTCTAGTTTAGTCTGGCGTTGAGTCAATTTTGGAGGCCACCATGTCAAAGATGTTGTTTCTTATGCTTAAAGTCGGTGTTTACCAATAATAGGCGATTATTCAAGCATATTTGCAAGAGATGGTCGCCATTAACTGGTTTTTGAGCCTCGACACTATGCCCAACCACCGACTGCCTCGTCGAGCTATGCCTTGCGATGTAGGAATAGGTTAGAAGAAAGTTAGGGGCGGCCAAACCAAAACATGGCACAAATTCATGAAGTCACTGACAACTGAACTAGGCCATGTTAGTAGGTGTAAACTACCACCTGGTTTGGGTCCGCGAGACGATAGTAACCAATGGTTAGAAACCTTGAATGACATGGCTCAAAATCGTTTGCAATGGCGCAGGTTCATCCATTCTTTGTGTTCTCTCAAATCCTAACCTTCTGAATTCCTCATCACCTTTCTCTTTTTCTTTATAAGTTTATTTCACTATATTATACTTCTTGAATAATACCTTAGAACCCTTATCCTTCCGATTACTGCTAATACTTCTACTACCTCTACTACTATGGGATTTGAAGTGACAATCGCACCTCTGTGCTAATATGGTATGGCAACCTGAACTGACGTACGAATGAACGAAGTTCTATGTTGTTGTTGACTGAGTGACTGGACGCTATAAGATTCACCAAAGTGTCTTTCAATTTCGCTTAATCCATATACGCGAGCACTATAACAACCTGCCACTATTATTACATCAGAGTGCTCGGGTTCCTGAAGGGGGTTGGAATACTTTGTGTAAGATTCATCTACTTCATCTGAGTTGCAATCAGTAGCAGCGTAGGCAGAGAACGAAGAGGTAAGGGTGTGTATCCATATCTTTCCGAGTCCTTACAGTCCCGTTTAGTTGCAGAGCACACAAACGACTTTCTACTGGAATCCACAATCAGAGCTAGTTCTTCTTTAGAATTTGATGCTATACTTACACCAGCGAAGTCACGGGAAGCAGCAGCAGGGTTTCCAGATACATGGGGCGTAAACCGAGTTAATTCTCTACTTGGACAAGGTGAAGTCAAATTAATGATTCCACTCAGATCCTGTATGAGCCTTTCGGCGATGCATTATACATCAATTGCACTAGATTCTAAAGTCATAGCTAAGGAAGCCTGTTGTTCTATTCGACACGAGGTTCGAACATTAAAAGTTCCAAGATGAAGTTTAGAGCGTGGTTTCATGAGATCAGGAATAACATTTCGTGTACTCAAATCGTTTCGCGCTTCACAATGCCTTAGCACCTGAGACAGAAGTTCGCGGGGTAAGGTGAGGTGTGACATTTTCAGGGTCTACCTTTTTTAACTGCTTCTTTCCATTGTGGGGTCGCATCTCTATAGATGCTGACTGTCCGAGGGAAACACCTTACTGCTGTCACACCTCTCTATGGTCGGAAGTATGATTTCACCCCCAGACCACATATTTATAAGTCTATGTATAACTAGCCATAACTTTGTTCTAGAAGAATCTACCTAACGGCTGAACTAATCGACTTGAAATCTGAATAGAAATGTCCTTAAAATAATAAATATGTGAACCGAAAACGCAGTTCATATCATGCATACATTATGTTACCAATATGATTAAGTATTTGAATAACATTTTACTCATTTATTCAAAGATTATAAGTATTTCTCAAGGTGTGCATTTGTGAAATATATGTCAGTTTTTAAATCGATTTGGGCTGGTAGATTTTTCTACAACTAGATATGTTTGAGATAAACTTAAGTTTTTTCCCATCCTAAATGATACATGACCGATCTCTGAACAATAAAGTATATTATCTGGTTTGTTAGATTATCACAAAAAATCATATCGATTAGTGATTTTCATTGCGAAGTAACTTCTTTTGACAAATTTTTGAAATTTAAACTAAATGGACTACTGCGTAATCCGGTTCAAAACTCCTTCGGCCAATACATACTCAATACACTTCATAGTTCCGAGTCCCGCGAATATTCAGACACCAAAATGAGCTGAATACGAATCATTTATTTGAACTGAAATCTAATGGACAACATTTTCAACTTCGACCGATTTGTGATTAGGCATAGTACCCATTCAATAACCACTGTGAATTGTTCACTCACTTTCAACACACCAGACACATGATATGAAATGATTCCAATTTTTCAGAGTTTCAGATCTTGACATTTTACTCTGATTTTACAAAATATAATTTGGTTTTGAAAAACAAAATTCATCAATGAAAAAGTCTAATTATTTCGTTCAGTGAATTGATATCAATGTTTATGTGTCTTATCATAGAAATTATATCTACTCATAGTTACTTATGCAACTGTGTGTATCTTACGTGACCTTAAATCAACTCTTTTCATTATTTCAAGTGGTCAGCAATGAGAAGGATAGAATGCTACCTAGAAACGTAGCAACAGTTATTTCTGACTAATCGATAATAACAATCATATCTCTTATAAATTCACTTTTAATGTATAGTGACTTATTTTTCAAAATTATGACATTTTATTCATATTGAATTGAATGAAATAATTGTAAGGAACTACTAATTTCTAAACAAAACATGAATGGACCATTTCCAGTTTTTACTCTCGATTCTTAACTGACCGTTGGGGTAAATCATAACAATTCATTGTTAACGCGTACATGTACTTTAAAAATATTCCCCCGTAGTCAATGAAATCACGTTGAATTGTACGAATTAATCTTCCCAGACTAAATAACCCGGCACTAGTTTGTATAAATATAACATAAACATCAGTACAAAATTTTGAAATAAAGATTATTCATTATAAAGCTATGAATATTGCTGTTTTCCATCTGAAATCATCAATCGATCATTGTTAGACCACCACTGTAAACCTGGAAGCACTGGATGACCGTCCCTCCTAGTATGGAACTCATCAGAAGTGCGCAACTACGCTTCCGCCCGCAGGACTCGAACCCAAGACCTTTGTGTCTTCGTGCGAACGTTTAGACTATAGTCAATCTCGACTCGGTCACCACTAAAGCTTCATGAACTAAGCGGTTGAGTAAAATCAATCGAGAAGCACTAAATCATATCTAATATAGGGAGGGACATGGATGAATACCACTGGTAAGATATAAACTAAACAGCTGGTCATTATTCCCTACAGCTTCCCACTTATTTCATAGCTGACAACACTTTGCAATCAAAAAATATTTCCCAAAAATAGAATTCAAGAACCAGTATAAATCAATGCAAACCTAATGAAAAATTATATTCATACTTGATCATTTGTAATATCAACAAAAGCTTTTAAGCGTTGACAAACACACAAACAAAACTCCCCGGTCATGTTGTTTTTTTTCGAAACCAAGTTATCACAATATATTTAGAAGTTCCGTAGAATATAGATTACAATGGAAATGAAGCGCAATCAACAGAAAGTATCAATTAATATATGGAGAGCGAGAGAGCGAGAGAGAGGAAAATAAATAAACAAAGCTTGGACGTATACAGAAGGAAAAATTCTAGTAATTTATTTTCAAATTAAGTAAGTAAGTAAGTAAGTAAACTAAGCACAGATTAAAATGTGAAGTTAAAAAAGCATACAAATCAGTCAACAGATATAGATATATTTATCTGTGATAGAAACAACCACACTAAGAGCACTAAACACAAAGATCGATCTCAACTAATGTGAAATGACTGAGAATTACCAGTTAATGTTAAAATAATAAATTTTTCTATACATGGTTCACACAAAAAAAAGTGCAGTAAAACATCTCACTATGTGCCCCAAACTGATTTTGTCAAGAAAAAAATGAATGACAGAGAAATAGTTTGGACACAGAACAGTTAGTTTATTTGAAAAGCTTAACGAAGAGAAACAAACACCCGTTCACATTGATATATATATTTTTAGCAAGTACACACATTTTTCTCCGTTCAGTGTTTCAGTGTTGTATGGAAAAGAAGGAGGAGGAGGAAACAATTGAAACATTGAACTGGGTGGGGAAGTTCATAAATAGTGTTTAGTGTAAAAATGTACGAAAATATAAAAAAAAAGCACAAACAAACATCCTTCACCAATGGAAACCAATCATGATCATAATAATTTGTCTTGTTCAGTCACAACAAAAATCAAAGTATATTAGAAAAAAAAATGTCACAATGATTTGTTGCTTGACAGCGTGTATAAAAAAACTACCAAACAACAGAGAGAGAGAGAGATGGTGTACAAGATGGAAAAACAGCACTGAGGTAAAAAAAAAAAATTTGATAAAATGAAACAGAGCGAGAGAGATCAATTAAGACAATAATTACTGTTGTAAAACAAAATTTCACCATTATATTCAATTATTGATTTATTATATAAATAAATAATAGAGGAAGTAGATTAGTATTATTACATTATTGAAAATTTTACTGGTATGAAAGAAAGAAAACAGTGATGAAAGCATTATAAAATAAAAAAAACAAAAGTATATTGGATAATAAAAGCTAATTATTTATTGATGTTGATGTTCTCTATTTCATTTTTCTGTATTATTATTATTATTATTATTTTTTGCAATGAATTTTTAGTTTGACTGACAATATTTTCAACTTGTTCAGGTATCATATATTCAGTTTGTTGTAAAGGTAATTGATATAAAAGAGGATCTTTAAGGCGACGTAGTTCTGATTTTAAATGAGCTAGTTCATCACGTAATTCATTGTAACGCTGAACGTCAAACGATGATTTATCAGCGGATTTATAAAAGCGTTTAAGATATTCACGATCAAACACTTGAGGAAGTGTATAATCCTGTGATAATAAATGATTTTAATTTAGGCAACAGAAAAAAAAATAATAAGAAAAACTGATGTATCATTCAGGAGTGAAATTTTCAAATGAAAATAGATCAAATGTTATTAGTATTCTAACAGACTGTTCGTTATCTATAAACATCAGAGTATCTTTTCAACATTACATAGATGATAAAAAGAAATGTAGGTACGTACTTCAATCAACACATTTATCCGGACACAGAGTGTAGTAGTAATGGACATTTATCCAAACAGGAACTTCTTATTTATAGTTTAGATACGAGATATTTATAAGTTGACCTTAAAAAGCCCGGGACCTATGGTTCTTGTTATTTGAAACTTATCAGCAACGTGTATTTATAACAACCTTAAAGGAATTAATGCTTCCTGTTGAATTCTCTCTCATTTCACAGTTAGAGAAGTTTCCATTGAGCTACTTTGGCATCGACTGACCTTTAAGTTGTACTAAGTTATTTACAATTGAGTGATCATGAAGTACTGACTAATTTCATGTTTGTGTAGTCCACACAGAAATTGAGCTAATTAAACAATCAGTATTTCGTTAGCCAGAATAAAGTTTTAACTGGCTGAATGGTTCTGTGACGATGTCGAATCACTGAATATAAATCTCATTACATACATAATATGGCTCTTGACGATCAGAAAGTGGCGGACATCAGTTCTACCTTAAGAATTACTCAGTACAGAATCACTCTCTTGTAACAAATGAGTCTACAGAAAGAGATGCTGAACTAATCACATGTTTTTTTTTTATAGAAATGTTTTGAACGGATACAAAAATAACGCATCAAATTATGCATCAAAACAGTTAGTTTGTTTTTTTAATTTTAGATTTAAAAAAACAAATTGATACAATTCGATTGCTAATTCCTAATACGACAGATTAATCACATCTCTCTCTGTGTGTGCGTGCACTTTTGTATCTTTCTTACATGACACATACCGTTTGATTGAATCATCCAGACAGTGAATAAAAGGCCTTAATGTATCATAAATACGTGAATAGTTTGGTTTTTTATTTTTAGAAAACAAATTTACACGTCTAATTGTCTATTTGTCAATGCACAAAAAGTGTATGTCAGTCGCGAAAAAAAATTGATCCATTTCGAAAAAATGATTCATTTAACGAACGATCAATAGTTTTAACCAGAAATAGACGTAGATATATTTAAATACTTGAATTGCTACAATATTCATTAACACTGTCATGTGGCTCAGTTAAAAAAAAATACAGGATTAATGAATTGAGGAGAGTATTAACAATGAATTATTCAATTGTCTGCCAATAAAAAGGGGGTCATAACTGTGTTGTGTGATACAAAATAATCAATGTACACGGCGGATAGAGTTGGCTTGACATTTAATAGAGTTTTGCTTTCATTTTATTGCATTGTATACCAGTGGAATTAGCACGTACACTTCCCATCCACGATAGCCGTTAGTAAGCAAATGTACTGTTAAAAGACTGCCGCGACGAGCTATGTTTTGTGGTGTAGGAGTAGGTTGGAAGAAAACTAGGGGCGGCCAGACCAAAACATGGCTCAAATGCATGAAGTCAGTGACAAGTGGACTGAGTCATGTTGGTAGGTGTAGGCTATCTGGTTGGGGTCCACGAGACCAAAGTCACCAGTGGTTAGAGACCTTGAACGACATGGCTCAGAATCGTTTGCAATGGCGCCGGTGCATCCACTCTTTGTGTTCTATGAAATTCTAAGCTTCTGCATTCCTCATAATCTCTCACCTTTCTCCTTCTAAATTTATCTTACTGAATTATACTTCTCGAATCAGATCTTCGCTCCCTAATCTTCTCCATTACTGCTAATACTTCTACCATAACTATCACCCTTGGATTTGAACTGATAATTGCGTCTCTGTGCTGATTTGGTATGGCAACCTGAACTGATGTACGTATGTACGAAGTTCTGCGTTGTATCTGTTTGTCTGTCTGTTAAAAACAGCAAGGAGGAACTACATGTTATCTACTACTTACAACTGAATTTATAACACTTGCTTTTCAAATGCAAAAATGCACTAATCGCAATTAGTCTTCATCAGTGTACACGACGAGATGAGATTAACAGGATTGGAATAATGCCAAAAATATATTCAAGCTAACCTGTCGTGTGATCACATAATAGGCATACATTGCCATACTCGTTCCGTAGCCAACAAAATATGTCACTGGTTCCATAATATCCCATGAATATTCCCACCATGTTAATCTTGCCAATAATCCAAATTGTATACCCATTGCACCTAATCCAAGCCAAGTAAGCCAACGTGTTCGTTGTGCTGCTTGTACAGCAATAACGGACTTTTTCTAAATCAGAAATTATCAGAAGACTAAACTCAATGAAAAAAGTATTACATAATATACTAACTGTCAAATATTGAGAACCATTGACAAATATGATGTTAAATATGGTTAGCTGCTTTGTTTAACTTGAGACAAGATGCATGTCAGTTTACTTCAGATTAATTGATAGTCCTACCTAATCCTAAAGTAGGTACTTCAACAAAGATTCTTGAATTTGATTCTTGATCTTAATAAACGCATTTCTAACAACACCGGACTAAGCTAAATCATTTTGAATAAACCCCTTAACTTCTGTAACTACTGGCCCGACCGAAGCTGCTACCTTGACGTGGTGGTCCAGCTTGCCTATCGTGATGACCCAACCGAGCTATACTGGCTGGAACACATGTTCCTGCAGGTCCTACCATGCCAGGCAGGTCGATTGGAGAACGATGAGACTAAAAGCAGCTACCCAAGGTCTGAGGGCGAAGTCGTACTGCTGACTGCAGAGCGGTGTGACAGCAGTAAGGTGTTTCCCTCGGACAACCAGCATCTGCAGCGATGCTGCCTTCTCACAAGGAAGGAAGGGTTAGAAAAGGTCGGCCCTAAAAATGTCACACCTCACCCTACCTCACGGATTTCCGTCTCCTTGGGTAAGGGTGCCCACTAAGGGCCTTTAAGAACGGAGCTAATCCTCTAAATACCTCTCATAAAAAGGCCGAGCGTGACCGGCCTCAAGCAGTTGTCCCTTGGACTCTGCGGTCACGCACCAACACTAATCCATCTTCCTTTTCAGGTTCGTCAAGAAACAACCTTCCACGGTGTGGGCAGCCGGGAAGTGATAACCGCCCTCATACCCGCAACAGCACACGAGACAAAATTGTTCAAAATCAAATCCTTCCTACATTCCTTAATACCTCTCTTATCTCCACAAATAACTCTTCTCACATTCATTTATTACAGTGCACAGCTAATGCAAACGATGAGAGTTTGCGAAACGTCGTCCCTGGTCTCCTTAAACCCCGTTCCAAACTACATGTTGGAGCATTCAATGTACGGACATTGTGTCAAATAGGGCAACAGGCGTCATTAGCTAGGACTTTAGAATCTCGTTCCATCGATGTGTGCTGTGTCTCGGAAACGCGCATACAGGATCCGAGTAGCATCACTCATTTGACCTCACCATGTCAAGATAAAGAAGCAGCTCGATTTACCCTTCGTGTATCCGGTAGCCCTGATGCTGCTTCTAGGGGCCTCGCCGGTGTAGGTATAGCATTGAGTCGTAGGGCAGAACAATCTCTCCTTGACTAGATCCCTGTAGATAGTCGCTTGTGCGCCGTCCGACTCAACGGGACAGTAAGGACTCGGAAAGATAGGGACAGTCGCCGTTGCCTCTTCGTCATATCAGCTTACGCCCCCACTCACTACAGTCCAGACGATGTGAAAGACGAGTTTTACAGAAAGCATTCGGGCCTCCTGCAAAAAGTTAAGCGCTCTGATATAGTTATAATGGCTGGTGACTTCAATGCTCAAGTAGGTAGACTAGGTGAAAATGAAAGACACCTAGGTGGATGTTACGGTCTCGCGGCTCAAAGAACAGACAATGGCGACCGTCTGTTGCAACTGTGCTCAGATAACCAACTATTTCTAGCAAACACTAACTTTAGGCATAAGAAAAAGCATCTGATGACCTGGAGACCCCCAAAGTCGTCTCAACATTGGACGCAACCAGATCGCATCGCAATCAGACACCAATGGATGGGTTCGACAGAGGACTGCCGCTCGTTCTGGGGCACATGTTTAGATTCAGATCATGCCTTAGTGCGAGCACGTATTTGTTTGAGGCTTGCTGGACGTAGGAAAGACACCGTGAGGAAGCCTCTTAGGGCTTTACTTGATGATAATCAAGCTAAGAAAATGTTTCAAGAGGAACTAGAAAAACAGTTAGGCGGCCATGCAAGTGATTCCCATCCGGAGTCAGGTTGGAATGATATAAAGAAGGCTGTGGAAACAGCAGTGATATCTGCTAGCAAGGTAAACCATAAGGCTAGGATGAAGCAGTGGATTTCAGTCGCATCCACCGAACTGATGGATGCACGAAAACGCATCCCACCTGACACTGAACATGATGAAGAGCGTACTCAACTTAGGCGCAGACTTATAAAAAGTCTACGTAACGACCGTGAACAGTGGTAGGTGGCGAAAGCAAAAGTGATGGAAAAGGCAGCGGCGATAGGCAACACTAGACAACTTTTCCGCCTTATCAAAGAAACCGGTATTAGGAACCCGAATGTAAGTGAGACTATCTCGGAAAAGGATGGTCTTATTATCCATTCTCAATCTAGGAGGCTGGACCGATGGGCAGAACACTTTAGGGATCAGTTCAGCGGGCCTTCAGCCACTCTTCGGTTGCCCACGATCTCCAGTCATCCTGAATGGCAAATCGATTTAAGTCCTCCCAGTCTACATGAAGTTGAGAAAGCGTTAGGAAATCTAAGGAGAGGTAGAGCGGCAGGTCCCGATAGGCTTACCCCTGAGATGTTTAAGGATGGTGGTCCAGTTTTAACGGTTAAACTGACCGAGATCTTAGGTAGAATCTGGGAACTAAACGTAATCCCATCTGACTGGTCTCAGTCGCTAGTTGTCCCAATCTACAAGAAAGGACAGAAGTCCTCTTGTGACAATCACAGGGGAATAAGTTTAGCTAATATAGTTTCTAAATTGTTAGCCTCGATTATACTTAGACGTCTAACTAGAGCTCGTGAAGAGCAGACTCGAGAAAACCAATCTGGTTTTCGACCTGGACGTGGTTGTATAGACCACATCTTCACACTACGACAGGTCCTGGAACACAGACACACATTTAGACGTCCGACAATAGTCGTGTTCCTGGACCTTAAGGCGGCATTCGACTCAGTGAATCGTGAGGTTCTGTGGCAGTGTCTGTCATTGAAAGGTGTACCAAAGAAGTACATTAACCTTATACAAGCTCTCTACTTGAAAACTACTGGTCGGCTGAGAGCATATGGCGAACTGTCATCTGAATTCTCTACGTCAAGTGGTGTCCGTCAAGGCTGTCCACTCTCTCCATTCTTGTTCAAATTGTCGTAGACATCCTCTTAGAGTTAACATTAAGCTCGTCAGATTTTTCAGGGTTTGACCTTCTACCAGGAAAGTCGCTTACTGATCTAGAATATACCGATGACATAGTTCTGTTCGGTGAAGACGCTGACAAAATGCAGAGTCTTCTGACTACCATAAGCAACAATGCGAGCATGTTCAGGATGCGGTTTTCCCCCTCGAAATGCAAAATGTTGCTTCAAGACTGGGTTGCTTCGGCACCTGAACTAGTGATAGGGAGTGAAGTAGTCGAGCGTGTTGGTCGCTTCACTTATCTGGGGAGCTTATCAGTGCTGACGGTCTGGTGACTGACGAAATCTCAGCTCGGATACAGAAAGCTCGATTGGCTTTTGCCAACCTGCGTCATTTATGGCGTAGGCGTGATATCCGTTCGCTAACCAAAGGACGGGTGTACTGCGCAACAGTTCGCTGCGTTCTCCTATATGGATGTGAAACATGGCCGTTAAGAGTAGAAGATGCTCGTAGGTTACTGGTTTTCGATCATATATGTTTTAGAAGCATTGCTCGTATATCGTGGGACAACCGAGTAAGCAATGCTGTCGTTAGGAAACGAGTACTAGGTAAGGATGGCAGATCAATCGATGAAGTGGTGAAACTTCATCAGTTGAGGTGGTTGGGACATGTGTTACGTATGCCTAACCACCGACTGCCTCGACGAGCTATGTTTTGTGGTGTAGGAGTAGGTTGGAAGAAAGCTATTGGCGTCCAGACCAAAACATGGCAGAAATCCATGAAGTCACTGACAAGTGGACTGAGTCATGTTGGTAGATGTAGACTACCTGGTTGGGGTCCGCGAGACGAAAGTCATCAATGGTTAGAGACCTTGAACGACATGGCTCAAAATCGTTTGCAATGGCGCAGGTGCATCCACTCTTTGAGCTCTCTCAAATCCTAATCTTCTGGATTAGCCAGCACCTCTACCTTTGTCTTTCTAACCTTATCTCACTGAATTATATTTTTTGAATAATATCTTAAACCCTAGTCTTCTTTATTATAACATTAATACCTCTACCATCTTTATCACTATGGGATTTGATTTGACATTTGCGTCTCTGTGCTAATAATGTGGTATGGCAACATGAACTTATGTACATACGTACGAAGTTCTACGTTGCAACTGACTGACTGTAACTACTTGATAGCGTGAACAGCATGACACTACTGATGCTTCTTCGATACTGCCGTGAACCTAAGATGATTGATAGTCAATATCATATTGAATTCTTATGACATATTAAACTGCAAGATCGTGCAGGGGAGTGAAGCTCACAGACCCATTCCAAATAAAAACTGGTATCAGACAAGGCTGCTTGCTTTCACCCTTTCTCTTTCTTTTGGTGGTCGGCTGGATCATGAAGACACCAATAACTCAAGGGAAGCACAGAACACAATGGACCTCTCGGATGCAGTTGAACGATTCGGACTTCGCAGACGATCCCACACACAATAAAACAATGTAGATGAGGACGGTTGGTAATCACTTCAACATCTCAGGAGGTTCTGGGCCACAAGAAGTACCATTGTCGGTACTCTTGAAAAAATTTACAAAAGGATGAATGAGAAGACAGCAATCAACATCGGCCGGACAAAAGCAGAGAAAGCCAAGGCACAAGCTGAATACACAGATGCAAACATGCAAGTGAAGAGGAGTATCAGAACCGATAAACGTAAGTACGTGGAAGATCTAGCAATGACGGTGGAAAAGGCTGCAAGAGAAGGAAACTTGAGACAGTTATACAATACAACAAAGAAGCTCACTGGAACTAGCGTAAACCAGACCGATCAGTGAAAAGCAAAACAGGCAAAGTAATCAGCGAAGTTGAAGAAAAGCGAAACAGGTGGTCAGTCAGTTGCAACGTAGAACTTCGTACGTATGTACATAAGTTCATGTTGCCATACCACATTAGCACAGAAACGTAAATGTCAAATCAAATCCCAAAGTGATAAAGATAGTAGAGGTATTAATGGTAATAAAGAAGACTAGGGTTCGAAGATATTATTCAAGAAGTATAATTCAGTGAGATAAGGTTAGAAAGACAAAGGTAGAGATGCTGACGAATCCAGAAGATTAGGATTTGAGAGAACACAAAGAATGGATGCACTTGCTCCATTGCAAACGATTCTTAGCCATGTCGTTCAAGGTCTCTAACCATTGATGACTTTCGTCTCGCGGACCCCAACCAGGTAGTCTACATCTACCAACATGACTCAGTCCACTTGTCAGTGACTTCATGGATTTCTGCCATGTTTTGGTCTGGACGCCAATAGCTTTCTTCCAACCTACTCCTACACCACAAAACATAGCTCGTCGAGGCAGTCAGTGGTTAGCCATACGTAACACATGTCCCAACCACCTCAACTGATGAAGTTTCAATACTTCATCGATTGATCTGCCATCCTTACCTAGTACTCGTTTCCTAACGACAGCATTGCTTACTCGGTTGTCCCACGATATACGAGCAATGCTTCTAAAACATATATGATCGAAAACCAGTAACCTACGAGCATCTTCTACTCTTAACGGCCATGTTTCACATCCATATAGGAGAACGCAGCGAACTGTTGCGCAGTACACCCGTCCTTTGGTTAGCGAACGGATATCACGCCTACGCCATAAATGACGCAGGTTGGCAAAAGCCAATCGAGCTTTCTGTATCCGAGCTGAGATTTCGTCAGTCACCAGACCGTCAGCACTGATAAGCTCCCCAGATAAGTGAAGCGACCAACACGCTCGACTACTTCACTCCCTATCACTAGTTCAGGTGCCGAAGCAACCCAGTCTTGAAGCAACATTTTGCATTTCGAGGGGGAAAACCGCATCCTGAACATGCTCGCATTGTTGCTTATGGTAGTCAGAAGACTCTGCATTTTGTCAGCGTCTTCACCGAACAGAACTATGTCATCGGTATATTCTAGATCAGTAAGCGACTTTCCTGGTAGAAGGTCAAACCCTGAAAAATCTGACGAGCTTAATGTTAACTCTAAGAGGATGTCTACGACAATTTGAACAAGAATGGAGAGAGTGGACAGCCTTGACGGACACCACTTGACGTAGAGAATTCAGATGACAGTTCGCCATATGCTCTCAGCCGACCAGTAGTTTTCAAGTAGAGAGCTTGTATAAGGTTAATGTACTTCTTTGGTACACCTTTCAATGACAGACACTGCCACAGAACCTCACGATTCACTGAGTCGAATGCCGCCTTAAGGTCCAGGAACACGACTATTGTCGGACGTCTAAATGTGTGTCTGTGTTCCAGGACCTGTCGTAGTGTGAAGATGTGGTCTATACAACCACGTCCAGGTCGAAAACCAGATTGGTTTTCTCGAGTCTGCTCTTCACGAGCTCTAGTTAGACGTCTAAGTATAATCGAGGCTAACAATTTAGAAACTATATTAGCTAAACTTATTCCCCTGTGATTGTCACAAGAGGACTTCTGTCCTTTCTTGTAGATTGGGACAACTAGCGACTGAGACCAGTCAGATGGGATTACGTTTAGTTCCCAGATTCTACCTAAGATCTCGGTCAGTTTAACCGTTAAAACTGGACCACCATCCTTAAACATCTCAGGGGTAAGCCTATCGGGACCTGCCGCTCTACCTCTCCTTAGATTTCCTAACGCTTTCTCAACTTCATGTAGACTGGGAGGACTTAAATCGATTTGCCATTCAGGATGACTGGAGATCGTGGGCAACCGAAGAGTGGCTGAAGGCCCGCTGAACTGATCCCTAAAGTGTTCTGCCCATCGGTCCAGCCTCCTAGATTGAGAATGGATAATAAGACCATCCTTTTCCGAGATAGTCTCACTTACATTCGGGTTCCTAATACCGGTTTCTTTGATAAGGCGGAAAAGTTGTCTAGTGTTGCCTATCGCCGCTGCCTTTTCCATCACTTTTGCTTTCGCCACCTACCACTGTTCACGGTCGTTACGTAGACTTTTTATAAGTCTGCGCCTAAGTTGAGTACGCTCTTCATCATGTTCAGTGTCAGGTGGGATGCGTTTTCGTGCATCCATCAGTTCGGTGGATGCGACTGAAATCCACTGCTTCATCCTAGCCTTATGGTTTACCTTGCTAGCAGATATCACTGCTGTTTCCACAGCCTTCTTTATATCATTCCAACCTGACTCCGGATGGGAATCACTTGCATGGCCGCCTAACTGTTTTTCTAGTTCCTCTTGAAACATTTTCTTAGCTTGATTATCATCAAGTAAAGCCCTAAGAGGCTTCCTCACGGTGTCTTTCCTACGTCCAGCAAGCCTCAAACAAATACGTGCTCGCACTAAGGCATGATCTGAATCTAAACATGTGCCCCAGAACGAGCGGCAGTCCTCTGTCGAACCCATCCATTGGTGTCTGATTGCGATGCGATCTGGTTGCGTCCAATGTTGAGACGACTTTGGGGGTCTCCAGGTCATCAGATGCTTTTTCTTATGCCTAAAGTTAGTGTTTGCTAGAAATAGTTGGTTATCTGAGCACAGTTGCAACAGACGGTCGCCATTGTCTGTTCTTTGAGCCGCGAGACCGTAACATCCACCTAGGTGTCTTTCATTTTCACCTAGTCTACCTACTTGAGCATTGAAGTCACCAGCCATTATAACTATATCAGAGCGCTTAACTTTTTGCAGGAGGCCCGAATGCTTTCTGTAAAACTCGTCTTTCACATCGTCTGGACTGTAGTCAGTGGGGCGTAGGCTTACTGTCCCGTTTAGTCGGACGGCGCACAAGCGACTATCCATAGGGATCCAGTCAAGGAGAGATTGTTCAGCTCTACGACTCAATGCTATGCCTACGCCAGCAATACACCTGGAAGCAGTATCAGGGCTACCGGATACACGAAGAGTAAATCGAGCTGCTTCTTTATCTTGACATGGTGAGGTCAAGTGAATAATGCTACTCGGATTCTGTATGCGCGTTCTCGAGACGCAGCATACATCGATGGCATGAGATTCTAAAGTCCTCTCTAATGATGCCTGTTGCCCTATTTGACACAACGTCCGTGCATTAAATGCTTCGACATGTAGTTTGGAACGGGGTTTAAGGAGACCGGGAATAACTTCTCGGGAACCCGCATCGTTTGCATTAGCTATGCACTGTGATAAATGAATGTGAGAAGAGTTATTTGTGGAGATAAGAGAGGTATTAGGGGGTGTAGGAAGGATTTGATTTTGACCAATTTGGTCTCGTGTGCTATTATGGGTATGAGGGCGGTTATCACTTCCCGGCTGCCCACACCGTGGAAGGTTGTTTCTTGACGAACCTGAAAAGGAAGATAGATTAGTGTTGGTCTTGGAGACCTGGGAGCGTGACCGCAGAGCCCAAGGGACAACTGCCTGAGGCCGGTCACGCACGGCCTTTTTATGAGAAGTTTTTTGAGTGTTAGCTCCGCTCTTGAAAGCCGTTAGTGGGCACCCTTACCCAAGGAGACGGAAATCCGTGAGGTAGGGTGAGGTGTGACATTTTTAGGGTCGACCTTTCCTAACCCTTCCTTCCTTGTGAGAAGGTAGCATCTCTGCAGATGCCGGTTATCCGAGGGAAACACCTTACTGCTGTCACACCGCTCTGCAGTCAGCAGTACGACTTCGCCCTCAGACCTTAAGTAGCTGCTTTTAGTCTCATCGCTCTCTGATCGACCTGCCTGGCATGGTAGAACCTTCAGGAACGTAAGTTCCAGCCAATATAGTTCGGTTGAGTGATCACGATAGGCAAGCTGGACCACCACGTCAAGGTAGCAGCTTCGTCCGGGCTTTCTTCTGGTGGTCTACTGGATTATGAAGACGTCAACATCTATGGGAAGCACGGGATACAATGAACAGCCAATGATGCAGCTGGACGATCTAGATTCCGTAGGTGATCTAGATCCCTTATTGAGAACGTAACAACAGATGCTGGAGAGGACGACCAGTGTAGCAGCAGTCTTTGCAGGTCTCAACATACACAGAGGAAACGTAAGGTCCTCTGATAAAACACAAAATACACCAACCAAATCATACTTGCTGGAGAGTAGGATGTATAAGTTCTTAAAATCTGGTCAGCATCACTGACGGACTAGGTGGATCTGATGTAGATGTGAAGGCATGGATTGGTAAAGCAAGAGCGGAATTTCTTCAATTAAAGAACGTCTGGAACTCAAAACAACTATCAACCAACACCAGAATAAGAATTTTCAATACAAACATCAAGACAGTTCTACTGCATGAGGTGTATAGTTGGTGAACCACAAAGGCCATCATCCGGAAAATATAAGTATTTATTAACAGTTTTTTACGCAAAATATTTTGGATCCGTTAGCCAGACACTATCATCAATAACGTACTGACGGAAAGAACAAACCAGATTGCAGCAAACAAGAAAATCAGGATGAAGCGCTGGAGGTGGATAGGACACACATTTAGTAGATCGCCGAACTGGGTCACAAGACAAGCTCTTAGCTGGAATCCTTAAGGCCAAAAGAAAAGAGGAAGACCAAAAAACACATTACGCCGAGAAATGGACATAGGAGTGAGAAGAATGAAGGACGAATGGATAGAAATAGAAAGCCCCAGGGCAGAGTAGGTTGGAGAAAGCTGGTCAGTGACCTATGCTCCACTAGCGGTAACAGGAAAAGTAAGTAAGCAAATAAATAGGAAAATTTCTAAATAGATAATGACAGATAGGATGAGAAACATGGACTATGTTGCTTAACTGAGACCAGCCGGTCTTTAGGCGATTGAATAGTTAGACGATAAGCATTGGACACTGCGTGGACTACGAACCAGTCCAAGTTTCCTTAATTTACGTCAAAACAGAGAAGGAAATTTTCCATAATTTCGAAAGTAGTCAGATAAATGAGTTCAGTATCATAAGTAAAATGAATACAAACTATAGATAGTTTAGGAAGGAAAGGTGTGATTGTGGAGTTAAGTATGGAATAAGAGTATTTTTACTGAAATGTAGTACTTTTAGATTACTAATATTTGTCTAATAAGAATTTTAATTTCTGAAAATTAACTTCAATTGAGGTGAATTAAAGCTAAAGTGATAATACTAAGACATTAGTACACATTGTGTACACACAGCTTAATCTATTCAGCATAAAGTTGTACATACACAAATATGAACTACTACTTAATAAAACTATCCTCAGTGCAGTTATTTAATTCAAACAATACTTCCAAACGAATCAGTATACCTTTTCAAATGGTTCCAATTGCAGATTAACATCTTCTATACATTTCTCAAGTTGTTGTTGCTTCTGGGCATAAAATTCATCAACATGAATGGCACTGGCAAGTTTGGTGATTAATTCTCGAACATTAGCTACATCTTTTGGTAGTGCACTAAACTGGGAAGCTGTAAGTAAAATAAAATTAGAATTTATTCAATGTGCAGTGAACAAGGCAATCAATTATGATAAATGTATTATGCATGGAATTCTCGAAAAGTATCCGCTGTCTACTACACTTAATAATCCCTTAATAAATAATAACTGAAAACAGCATCTTCATTATGAGCTTTATACAATTTTTATTATATCAGAAGTTGTTTGGATTCAAAAAAATTACACTTACTGTAAGATCTTCTTCGTATGTGTGTTTGCAAATGTGTAAGAAAATCCCTCTATATATCGACTAAAATGGACAATAACTCTTAGTTTCCCTTTAAAAGGTCGCTGAACACCTTTGGTTCTAAAGAATATTCTTATTATTCCCAATTATTGAATATTTTGCTTTTCTAAATGTATTACTTTATTTGGGTCGTTTTTACTGACTGGCTTAGTTTTTTTGTTTTACTTAAGTTGTATATTTGATGATTTCCATTTTGTTTGGTTACTGGCCACTGTAGCGATGAAATTTATCCATTCATTATGAATAGAACTGTGTTATTTTGACTGACAGAAGCTTTGTTTGACCGCCTCCTGCTTCGAAGTACAAAATAACGTTTTCCGTTCAACAGGAAATTCATAGCTGTTGACCATTTGATTGTACCGAATCTATTGGAAATAGATAGGACGGCACATCTGGACCATCAGAACTGTCCAGATACCTTCGTAAATTATGCATATTATTTGTATGTTTGTTTATGTTAAATAGTACCACCGTTATAACTGACTAGTCAGTTGTATTTTAGTTTACTGGCCGATTTCAGCGTAAGACGATCCTAAAGGCATCCGATATATAGAACAAACCTGGATTTTATCAATTCCAGTTCATATACTTACTTTCGTTTCGAACAATATCACTGAACTCATTGTGAATATGAAATACTGTTTTGCACACATTTTTGAAAACGGTTTAGTCAATATCAATAAAACTTCAGAATTTATTACACTTACTATTACTGAAAACACGTTGATTGTGCTAAATCAATGCCAAGTCTAATTTAAGTAGTTTCAACTGAACACGGTCAAATTATGAGTCAATAATTTCATACCTCCCAATGCAAAACAGAATTATGATGGACAACTATTAAAGTTTATCAACCGAATTGGATTGGACTGACTTGCCTGGTCAAGTTAGTTGTTTTGATTGACCGACACAATACTTAGAGATGCAATTATTACTAGAATTAAAACTTCAATCAGCTGGAAAGATATTTAGAAATAATGATTCAAAGTATGTGACCTAAACAGCAGAGGTAATAGCATGAAAATTCCATTCTAATCCAAACAGAGAACGGTTGTTCATATAAATTCACACTACCATGAGTTCAATAGTAGCAAAGGCTGACTGAAATACACACAGATATTATCTTTGACTAGCTTAACCTACAATATACTTTGATAATATCAGTTTAAAAGAAGCAGTAATCATGTCACGCTTGAAAGTTAGTCAGTAGATAAAATGTGAATGGTGTGATTTCAATCGAAACACGCTTTAGAATATCATTTCTTACAACATATTTTACTCTATATGACCTCGAAAACAAAAAAAGTTCAAATTGCAAGACAGAACCAATTGACAAACTTCTACATGAAACCTATCCTCCTTTTAAAAAAAATCAATTCAGAGTCAGTACTGACGAATCGAAAGTTTAGTTTTCTTACTATACTTTTAAGAGGAAAATGATTTCCTAGAAATTGTTAAAACTGTAGTTTGAGAATAGAAGAAACTCTATCGTTTTGAAGAGAGTTTGCATCATGGACTAAAATTAATCAACCTAAAACCTATTCGAAACCAAGGAGCATTGGATATGTGTTTTGTCTCAACGTGCAACCTCCAAAAGTGTGCTTTCACGCCCAGGACAGTCAGGTTTTCTGGGGAGAACGATTCATTTAGACTGTTGTACAGAATCCCTACTATGTTTGACTATTAAAAAATACAAGTTTATTCAATTTTTTATTTTTACAGTTTTTTTTATTATTATTTTAGTTTCATAACAGCAATACCTTAGTTAGTTGTGTATTAATTTGCAGAAAAAGTAACAATTCTATGTGGTATGTTGAGTATGTCGAATCACGCTAATAGAGGTTAAAGATTTATTGCAAGTAGGATTGGAGAGAAAACAACCCAGCTATTTAAAATAATACTTGAAGATTCTAATTATTGATATGAATAGTTATGAACAGCATGTTGTTGTGTTTACGTCGATAGAATACTACAATACATTAAATGAATTATACTCACTGGTATAATTTAATGCAAGTTAAGATAATGAATTATTCTAGATATGGAAACCACGATCTGCAATCTAAACGATTAGCCAGTTTTTACTTGGCCTTTTTTCAACTATGATTCATGCTATGTTAACAGCCTAGAAATCGATACAATTATTATTTGATTTCCCATAAACTAATTAATATGGTAAGCAATACACCCCACCTATTGTCATAACTAACCACTGCCTCTCACTAAATTATAACTATCATTTATCCAACATATTTATTCTACTGGTTCATATGAACAAGAAAGAAAATCAATGACAGTTAGGAATTACATACAAAACCTGTTCAATAACTGCTCTAAGCCAATCAAAATGTTCAGTTATCTGTATTTATTTTGCTTCAATAAAATAACGAAAACCAAAATCATAATATCTAGGCGAATTATCGACTTTTTTTGAATGAAAACAAATGATTACAACATTATTCACATAACAAAATGAACAAAGAATATAGTGTAAGCATTGATTCGCTACCATTCCATCAGAATGTAAACAGTTAAAAAACAAACCACATTAAGTTAAAAAACAGCTGATGCAAATATTCTCATAGACATAATGATTAAAAGGGATAATGTGGTATAATACACTAGGATCACATTAAATACTGACCGTCTAACCTGACGTTGGAACAGAGATTGAATGGAGAGTGTTCCTCTATTTACTGCTCCGACTAAGTAAAATAATATTTCGATCCAAAAAGCTTAGAACTACAATTCTTGCACCAACTATTCACTAGAATATATTTGAACATGGGGGACATTAGTATGCATTTTAACGATGCATGGTAGTGAAATTAAGTGTAGATTTGTAATGGTTTTATAAGATCCTTACTTTTTCGAGGAACAAATTATTATTGAGATGTCTATTTGAAATCTAGTGAAAAATGTATCCTTGAATTTTTTATATTCCAGAAATCCTTAATATCAACCGGGAGATTTAAACAATATTGAAATCGAATTCATACCAGATAAACAAGCCAGTTACTATTGAAACTTAGTAACTCTGTAAATAATGTGTCGGCCATTTGAAGAGGAAGGTGCTGAGTGGGGTTTTAGATGTAAACATCAATAATTAAATGTCGACACATCCAGCTGATGAGTCTTTAATAAGATGAAGCGCACGTCTTGAATTCCACGTCTTACCATTACCCAACCTTACTTGACAATCATCTCGATATTTTAATGAACACTTAAAGTGAGGTCAAAGAGACACTGAAAACTAAAAATCACTGAACAGTGGTTGTGAATTTTTGAGAAGAAAATGGGTATCTATTAAATACAATTTAAAGGTTTTTTGCTAGAACAGCTTAACTTAGTATATTTGATAGAAAAAAGACTTACAGACTGATGACGTATCCACATGGTACTTCTGGTCATTGATAAGTATATGGAAATTAGAAGCAAGTAGATCAGAAATTGAATTCGATTTCGCGATCCTCGTTCCATCTATGAATTTGAAAATAATATCACTGATAGATCAGTTATTATGGATTATCCCATCCGAGGTGAGATGTCTGATAGATAAAGTAAATAGTATGTTATTTCGTTTTGTAGAACTTGATGTATGTGAAAAAATGTATACGAAGGTCAAAAATATATACACAAGTTGAAATAACTGGTCACATGCGGTGTCAAATAGTGTGATTGAACAACTGTGTTAGTGATACCAAGGTTATGCATGGGGCACTAAACAGGATGCATAAATCCTTTAATGTGGCACTAAATTTCCATCGAGATAAAGGTCTCAGATTCTAAGCCATAGATTAATCATACTTGTAGCGCTGGCTAGCATAAAATTAGATTGAAAAACCTAGGGGTCGCCAAGCCGAAGTATACTATCGTCACATAAAATGATCTAGTTTTGAACTAAGTTGTACTAGGATGTGCAAACTTTAAAGTTTGAGCTCATAGGATAACCACAATTTAGGACTGTTCCAAATTGAAATGGCTTAAAATTACCACACTGATGCAGGAGCATTCATTCATTATATTCCTATAGATTTTGAATTCGAATATTAGTTCAGATGTTCCACCATTTTTTCTCTAAAACCATTTTTTTCATGTTCAGCTCAATGCTGCTGCCATTATAACAATTTTAGCTTATTTGATTTCTACTTTACTAACGTTTTACCTCAGCTGACGTACCGAATGACAACTCAGACTGATGAATATATGAATGATGTATTACATTGTATGTATTGATACTATTCTACTAATTTCAAAAACTGACCACAACTAGTGACAGATAGATAGACTGACAGATAACTATCAACACAATTTGCTCATATCACAACTTTAGTTCTCAAAGACTAGATATGGTCGAAACTTAGAGCTACGTCGATTTCCTGTAGAATGACGTTGATTGTTTGTTAATAAAGAACTATTGATGTGAGGAGATGATTGGAATACAAACTATATTCATTCTACTGACCAAAATACAAGTTCATTTTACAAGGCTAGGGCTTGGATAGTTTATGCACTTTAGTGGCACGTTACAACATGTTTCCTTAAGTCCAACAAGATGAGATTTATTGTGAGCTTCTAATCGACGACATCAGATATTTCAAATGAGTACATTTTAACACCAACTGGACAAAAAGCACTTAATCTTCTCTAAGGTTGTAAACATGTCAATAAAAGCTCATCTGAAATAAAACAGCACTTTTGCTAAGTATTCTTATATTATTATTTAGTCAGCTGATTATATGGATCCTTAGTATTTTTCAAAATTGATTTTAAACACGAAACAATATTAGATTTGGTATTTTTAGCAATCAGTTTATGTTGTTGAATCGTTTTTAGTTTTCAACTGCTCAGTAATTCGCACTTATGACTTCATTTATAACGTGGATGACACACACACACACACATCTTACATTGACTAAAATTTAAAATCGTCAATAAGTAGATTCCAGCTCATTGTTTAAAAACGATACAGAACTTCCAACAGACCTGAAGGTCCTGGGATCCATTTAATGCGGGTTTGGGTACGATAACGTATGA
The DNA here is from genome assembly GCA_944470395.2 of Schistosoma turkestanicum. Lineage (NCBI taxonomy): Eukaryota > Metazoa > Platyhelminthes > Trematoda > Strigeidida > Schistosomatidae > Schistosoma > Schistosoma turkestanicum. The sequence continues at coordinate 12,001,235 of OX103979.1, read as the reverse complement.
AGGGATATAATCTAGGACTGAATGCTAGCTGACAACAATCAGAACTGAAAACAACCTTTATTTCCAATGGTTTATTGGAGGAAACATACGTTGTTTCTGTTTACTGGACATACTCAAAAGTCTTACACTAATCTTTAATATAGATTTATCAACTTAAAAATGATATTTAAGTTCGATAATTGTAAATACTCCATTCGGTCCATACAAAATCAATACGTCAACCTTGAATCATTAATAATGATTGATTTTGATTTGATTTCATCACGCACATTGTTCAGAAGTATTAATTGTAAAAATAAACGTAATCTCAAGAGCTGTACTAATTAAAAGACAAATAAGAATAATGAATTTATAATGACTATGTTAAAAAGATATCGAACGGTTTTTAATACCATGATATCTAATAATTATACCAGTGAAAATATCATAACCTTTGAAATGGCATAAAATGACGGTTAGACTTTTAAACTGATGGATATTTTTATAGAGGGATGACAAAATATACAGCGTAAAAGACAATATCAGAAAGTCACTTATTATCTCTCTATGGATATATATATAGAACTATCTGCTGTGTAGTCAAAAGCGCGTATCGCTTGCCGTAGTGAAATTCAAATACAGTACTCGAAATCGCTGTCTAAATAGTAGCACGATTGTTCTGTGCTCTATCTACAAAAGTCTGGTAGGTATAGACTGGAACAGGATCATGAAAAATACAAGTCCTAAATGGTTCTTAATATGGTTTAGTCAACGTTGATTTATGATCAAATATACCATCTGAAGCACAACTATAATGAAGTAAAATGTTTACCATTATACTGTATAGATATGCTACACAACAGAAATTCCAATTTCACAGCATACCATTCATTACTCATGTCACTTTTATTTTCGAAACTTTAACTTGTTGACTTGTTTCTGTGGTTCATAAATCAGAGTTTGCTTGGATTCCTAATTCTCGATAATTTTACCTCATTCAAAACTGTGCAGTTTAATCATGCTTTCTTCTTTCTCTGAATAACTAAAACATGAGAAATATTATATAAGACGGAGTATCAACTAGAAAATCTAATATTCTTGCCAGATCTAAAATTCTCAGTCATTAAGTTTCCGAACCCAGTGATCTACATTTTTGAGGACATGTTAATGAAGTAGTTTTGTGGATAAGATGGTCCTGAGGTTGATCACTGGCGGAGTTTGTTAGTTTACACTTCTGTAGACACTCATACTAGGACGAAAAAGCTGCCTATATCCCCTTGTTTTTCAACGCTATCATAACCAAAATCAGTCTGTGATTAATACCACCTACAGAATATCTTCACCACTCAAGTCCGTTGGTTTAAGGTGATGGATTTAGAGATGGTTTTCATAGGGACTGTATCAATATCAAGAGCCATTTCAGACTACAAGATATAGACTGCTGAATAATTATGTGATAGCTTTTCGGTAGACTGTACATTGGGAAACTGAGAGAATATGGCTTATGCTTTTCACAAATCACAGACAACAATATAATAGGCTGGAAAAATGAGGTTGTAAACAGGTTCAAAGAGTTTTTCCTTTGCTCTGATCATCACTCTAATAGTTGATACAAGGAAGCAATGTGGATCACTTTGTTAAGATAATAACTTCACACTCAGTCAGTCGGTTACAACGTAAGTACATAATTTCAGTTTGCCATACCAGAGATTCAATCATCAGTTTAAATCCCATAGTGGTAGAGATAGTATAAGTAATACTGGTAATGAAGAAGATTAGGGTTCGAAGATATTAATCAACAAGTATAATTCAGTGAGATAACTTTAGAAAGAGAAAGGTAAAAGTGATGAAGAATTCAGAAGATTAGAATTTCATAGAATACCAGATTATATCTGCTATCTTGTAGTAGTGGTCGGGCTTGCCTATCCTGATGACCCAACCGAACTATATTGGCTGGAACTTACGTTCCTGAAGGTTCTACCATGCCAGGCAGGTCGATTGGAGAGCGATGAGACTAAAAGCAGCTACTTAAGGTCTGAGGGCGAAGTCGTACTGCTGACTGCAGAGGGGTATGACAGCAGTAAGGTGTTTCCCTCGGACAACCACCATCTGCAGCGATGCTGCCTTCTCACAAGGAAGGAAGGGTTAGAAAAGGTCGGCCCTAAAAATGTCACACTTCACCTTACCCTACGGATATCCGTCTCCGGCGGTAAGACCTAAAAGGACAGAGCTAACACTTCAAAAACTCATGAAAAGGCCGTGCGTGACCTGCCTCAAGCAGTTGTCCCTTGGGCTCCGCGGTCACGCCCCCAGGTCTCTAAAACCAACGCTCATCTACCTTACTTTTCAGGTTCTTAAGGAAACACCCTTCCACGGTGTGGGCAGCCGCGAAGTGAAGTCCGCCCTCATACCCGTAAAAGCACACGAGACCAAAATGGTCATAATCAATAACTTTACAGTGCATATATAAGCTACAAAGATGTTCCCTATATGGTTTGTAATTGGATTAAAGTAGTCATTAGTAAATTAAGATCGAATTAGATCACAAAAAACTTTAAATTTTGCACATTTAAGCTCTGAAACGCTAGAGAATGCCGAAACAAAACCAAAGATGAGTTACAATGAAATAACCATATCTGGCTTTGACATGAAAATATGAGTTTTGTTTTTTATACTTAGGGTTGTTGACTGTTAATTGAGCAGGTTTGATTTACAGTCATTCAAATTACATAAACTTCATAAATAATCTTCTTTCTCTCTCTCTCAGTGATGAAATTACACTACTACTATCAGAATGACAATAATAGCCAGAAGAATATAAACTTAACATTTTTAATGTTTGATAGGTTGTCTCTACAAAATACCTATGTGTTAGTTATTGACTGACTGAAATCGATTTTAAATTTCAACTGTCTTTATATGCATAATCATGGTTTAATGTTTAAAATGATGGTAGACGACAGATATTATATGAATCATATTTAGTACCTAAAGGACAGAATAGTTTATGTGAAGATCAGCAGTTACATGATCATATTTATAATAGATCAGAGTGTAAATGTTGGTCTGATTAGGGGTTGCTCTGGCATTTTCAAATGCATGAAATATGTAAATTAAAGAACTCTCAATTGCTGACATGCTAATTAAGATCACCACCTGTTTTAAGTAGAGTCATTCACATAGGTTACATTCTCATACAATCGTTGGTTTACAAAAGAGACATATCATGTGATTTGTTTATCATGGTCTGATTTGTACGCATGAGAATTTTATGCATAAAAGATTGGTACAACAATAGAGTAATAAACAATTTTTCTACATCACACTAATTTTTAATTTTAAGACCTTCAAGTGTAAAATGACAAAGAACTCTAACACATGGTGGGTTAAACTACGTTCTACTTTCTACCCCATAATCTCGAAAGTGACCAATTATCTATCTATACCATTGTATGCAGTCACTGGTACCCAAGACTAATTCACACAACAACTATTTCATAAGTACAGCCTGGAATGCAGAGAGCCTATGAAAATGATGTTAAACAGTACAAAATGTAACCCACAGTATAATTATTTTAAAATTGTAACGCGAACCATGCCTGGCATGAAACAACTACCTTACTTGAGAATCAAAAGAACCTTTAAAAGTGATTTATCACAAGAATCTTTATTTATTTTTTCAATGTATTAGGTTATTATTTTTTAAGTTGTGATGTAGAAACTGTTCTGGCCTTAATAAAATTTTAGCTTAACTTGGATGTTATTCTCGATTGATATGATGTTTCCAAAAGCGTTTTTAATGCATCAAGGCTAAATAACTCATACATTTTTTGGTATGCACTGATCACCTAGTAAAATGAAGGTAACTTAAGAACTATAAACCGAATTCAAGCACTTTAATCATCTTTTAAAATAAAAATCATCTCAAAGCCAGTATAGAAAGTCAAATAAGAGCATTAATCATCACACACATGAATTTGGTGTACTTCAATTTCAGCATTGTTAACCTAGAAAAACATGGAGGAACAATATGTTACATAATCAACTATCTTTAATTCAGATCCGTTACGGACAGCAGAACTTAACGTTCTCAAAAATTTATCCACCGGTTAGGTATTCACGGAATATTGGCATAATTCTAAAGAGTAATACCAGCTAGTATGAAAACAATGACTAATCGAATAACGATCAAGAATTACTTTTAACTTATGTTTATTTTTCTGTATACCAAAAGAACAGTCATAATTTACGATTTGCGCTGAACCTATCTCAATCTGAGTCCTGATCATTTTATTTCGTTAAGCATTTTACTATACTCATGAGTCAATACTATACTTTCTAGTTCTTAATACTGACGACATTTTACTGAACCAGTTTGAAATGTCATCCACCCGAATGAATCGACATTACGATATAACGAATTCGATGTTAGCTTACTGAATTATATCAGTAAAATGAATCATTCCTGAGATTCTTATATGACAGACACGTTTATGGGCAAAAATACATATGCTTTAATAAAGTGTGTAACAGCAGCACTTCACTAATTAATTGCCTAAAAAAAAAATCTGAAAAGATCAATTCAGGCTGAAATTATCCAATAAAAACTTTGAATCAGTCAATTTTATGATCAGTGCAAGTATTCGACAAAAGATCTTGTGACTTTCATTCTATATTTTGGTGAACTGGGCACGGGCATGAGCCATTATTTAAAGTAGGAATTTTCAGTCTACTTATTAGTAAGTGTGAATAATTGAAAATCACAGAGATCAAGATGACGGTTTCACTGAATTTTACATATCAAATTGACAGATTCACGACTAACATTCCATTATTTACTGGTCTAACTGTTAGAAGAAATGGAATGTTAGTGCATACAAAAATGGTAAGAACGACTAATTTGAACGGATACTAAAGCTAACCAATTCAAAAGAACTTACCAATGTAAGCTAAGTCAATACAATAAATGTAATGAGCATAATATTGCAATGGTAAGTAAATAATATTTTTAGCACTAAGAAAGTCTTACCTTCAGTGAAAAATGTTATTCGATCAACACCACTATCTTCACATTTTATAAAATTTGATAAATCCCCGACTGTATGTTGTAAAGGTTTGAGCACAAAAGAACATGCTTCTCGTCTAGAAGGTAATGGGATAATAATTTTTGGTAGACCATTTTCATGGTATAAAGAAACATTATCCAACGATGAAGGAACAGAGGTTGAATAAAACAGAAAAGATTGAATATGTACAAGGTCCAATCTCTGAAATGAATAAATATGTGAGACGAAATAAATGAATGTAGGATAGTGAAACTATAGTCAGATAGAAAAACACATTTTACATAATTAGAATATCACTAAGTCGATGCAGTGTACCATCAATATATAGTTTATTATTAATATTACAATGAAGTCTGAAAATAGAGCATAATAAGGTGGAATGAATCATAGCCAAATTCCTTTGAAATCACAATAAAACGTTCTTTGAAATCACTATTTTAACGAACAAAGAAAACGTTTCAAGCCTTTAAGTTTTGTTAAAATTGATGAATTTACCTAAACCTTTTGCTTATTTTGACCCATGCTTTTTTCAGTAACAGCGTCTAATGTGAAGGTAGCTGCAAAATTATAAAACAATACAAAACCTGATTACCATTAACTACCTAAAATTTTTAACAAATGACCAAATGTTCAGCAACTGGTTTATTTTCCTAGATTCACTGGTTTTGCACAGCTCTTATAAGCGAACTACATTTAGCAATAAAACACTGTACACTTTAATTCCGTTTAAATAAATCTAGCTTTTGTTTCCATAGAAATTCTTCACAACGTAGGAAAAACCTTACAAAAAAATATAACTCATTGAAACTGTTAAAACTTATTAAAAATGACCACAAAAAGAAAAGTAAAAAGTTTAGAATTACTCTTTTTCAGTCAAATTTTATCCCAATTATATAAAAATCATTTAGTTTAAATGGCTAATATAAATACCGGTACGAATGAATGGGATAGAGAATAAATGAGACGTTTACAAAGATTTAACCATTTAATTTATTCCAGATAATGTGCTCTGTGGTTTTAGTGGCGAGAAAATAACCTGGAAGATTTTTTATTTGCCAACTGACATCATTCAGAGAATTCATTGAAAAATAGCTTGGGACAAAACGAATGCACAACGCTTTCTGTTCTTTAGTGATTTTCCCGTAGGCAATGGATCACAATTAAAGAAGTACATACAATATATCTTGTCTATGATCAGAACCATTGCTTATTCGGGAAAATCAAATATACATGCTACATTTTAAAGCAAAAATATGCAAGGATGTAATATTTTGATGAAAAATTGCATTAACTTTTGTACTGTTTTTCGAAATGTAACCGTACAAGGAGTATGTAGTCATCATGTAAATGTCGTTACACAATTCCCATTCATTAGAAAGGTATTTGTGATCATCATTACATACGACATTGAGACTTTATGGTTGTACCTTACATCAACTGATACCGTCAGATCCACATTAAGTTCATTCTTGGACACTTAAATTGATAAAACGGCAGACTGTACTATGATATATCAGATATGGTTCTACTGACAACGCAGACTCATACTACTAACTTATTTATCTATCTAAGTATGAATGCACATAATACAATACAATCATTTAAACTAGAAAGCTCTTTCGTCACTATCAGTCATGCATCCGCACATGTTTAGTCTATTTCTTCTTATTTTCAGATAGTTTTATAGGTTGGAAATATTTTGACTATCAAAGTTGTTTTTGTCCCATCATTACTTGGAAAGTTTTCTACTTACTTTACCAGTTCTTTAGTAAAAAGTTTATTCCTTATTAAAGTTTCTAATCCATTTACCGAAAGAATATGAGATATATTAACTCGTGTGATTTAAAGAGTGTACTGTCTACGTTCATAGTCAAAGTAGGGTTCATTTACAAACACTTAATGGAGAGGTCTCTCTAAAAGTATCATATCCTAAACCTACTCTGCACAATACAGTTCTTCAAATAAACATCGCAACACGATATATGGATTATCTATATATTTTATCCTTTTTTTCAAGTCTCAACAAATAATTCCAATTTGAGACATTTTGTCATTACTCTTCCATATAATGATTATACGTCTTACATTTGTGACTCATATGTCCATAGTTTATTTGTGTTGGTTTAAATATCCTCAGTACAAAATGCTTAATAGAATCTTCCACTTTTTGACACCGAATGATAGAATTACAGTCATCTCATTTGAATTGCTTTGGGTCAAAATTAATCACTTTGGAAAAAATTCCTAAACCAATTCAAAAGGCTAAAATGTTTTATCTACCTATAACAGTGAATCATCCAATAATTTCTCTAAAACTGTTGTTACTAGCACTTTTTCCAGATATCTTCAAGGTAACGTTCACATTACGCGGTGTGAGGGATCTTCTTCTAACTTGACTGAGAAACCTGTTAAATGGACTCTAAAATTCACCAACTACAAGGGCGTTTCAGCTTACTAAAATCATTTGATGAGATGAAAATTTAAGGACGACTGGAAACCATCCTACTTACAACTATGAGTATAGTGATAAAAACCCAGGCGTGATAGAATCACACAGTAAGTATCCTCCCTCATTGCCTGAAAGTTTGTTATGGTAAAAATTCATCATTCCAAAATGTTTTTTCAAAAATATATCATACATAACTGAACAATATTTATGGCAATTGAATCACAAAAATGTTAGTTTGTTATACTGTATTCACCCACTTTTCTGTTGTTGATTATTACAATCGGATTTGACGTTACACATATTATCATTTTTAGTTTTAAGTCAATTCGTTTAGAAATGTTTTTCATTACAGATTTATCAAATGATTAACTTCTGGTCTCGAAAGATAGAATGCAACATAATAATCGGTTGGAAAAAGAAGTCTTAGTTCTGAGGAACGGAACAGTAGTCTGTTTTTATGATGTCCTGGGACTAATTTTAAATGTAACTTCTTTTACAGTAGGCATCTCTGAGTGAATTAGAGAAAAACGTATGCGGCAGTCAAGAAACTCTTAGTACTTCACAATTAAAACTTAATACATAATATATACCTTGTAAACTCTCCCTTGAAATGATAACCTTTGCATATACATAAATATCAAAATTGTGTTTTTGTAACCATAGATTTTAGTTAGGTTGTCGGTAGGTTCAAACGAATGTCTTCAATATTCATTGCATAAGTAATATAAATAAACAGTGGAGCATTCGATAATCTAGGTTGTACGCTATAGTTTACCAATACATTTTATCTCTGTTTTAAAGACTTGTTTCGCGTCTTTTAATCCACGTTTACCTTATTACAAGTCCTCAGATATAATCTGATGCGAATTAATCCAGTAGCTCATATCAGTCCTATACTATATGGTTCCGTGTGTGACTTGTTATCGACTGAAGACTCAAGTAACAGTGCGAAAAATTAAAAATAATCCAAATGAGAAAGTTTATCAGCGAAATCAATTATTTAAGCCGTTCAATAAACATTTAATTCTATTGAAAGAAGGAAGAGACAACAGTATAAAGTAGTTGGCCTCACAGATAAAAAAGAAGTGGACCCGAATCATGTATTTATTTATTGACTTTAAATGTGGGTGTACAGCTACAGTAAATAACTTTGCCAAAAACAATACGATCTTCCTTAAATCTTGGCAATTTAATACTTCAGTGATATTAGCCCCTATTATTCATCCCTTGGTTTCTAACGTATTATTACTGGGCAGATTCAAATTAGCCAATGAATACTTGGGTAGGGTCAGTAGTGGTCAACGTCAGAATACATAATGATGGCAGGATAATTCGTCTATTCAAATGTAATCACTCTACATTCAATCTAAATGTATATAATTCTATTACCTTATCAAATGTAATTTGTAATGACTGCCTCAAAAGGACGAGTCAAAATCGATAAAGATGTGACTTACATATACAATTTTACGAATTTTGTAGTCATATCGTGACATGTCCTCGACTTTTTACTGGGTCTGTTATTGTAGTAGCATAGATCAATTCATCACTACCGACATAGTCCTAAATAACACACTACTTCTTTAGGCAGTTTTTTCTTCCAGGTTTCCAATATCCGATGCTTTTTTCATCAGCTATTACAACCTAGTTGATATCTTTGCGCTTCATTCTTTTACTTCCGTTACGGTTCCAGGTATTTGGTAGTTCCATTTCGAACAATCGAGCTAAGACCTTCTAGTAGTTTTGACCTACTTTGTATACTGACAGTAAGTTAGGAAAATTCTGCCTCGAGATAAAGTTTTTTGATCACCTAATCATGCCCTCAATGTTACCAAGACCTATTTCCGTGAAAGAGGTCACTAAAGCATAATTTTTTAATGAAAAGCTTTTTTTGTGAAAAGAGTAGTGAAAAATAAAGTATAAGCTCTGAAATTGGATAGCACACAGATAGAGGAAAGCCCCCAACTGGATTGCAAGACAGTTCTATCTTGGGATACTCAAGGTCTGAAGAAAAACGACTGGCCAAAAATTACATCGGACCGAGAAATTAAGACAGACATGAGAAGAATGAAGAACATAATTAGGAAGGAAAGCACCGCACATAGTGAATTGGAGAATGCTGGCCATGGTATTTGCTTCATTATGAGTAACAGGTGTAAGTAGGTAAGTAGGTAGAGAAACGTCGGTAGTAAATGAGCTGACCGTTCTTCAACCTCCTAAGTCTTTTATAATATCCATATGGTTCCAAATTTCCAGCCGTTTCTGAAAAATTGCTCATGGTTGTCACTAAGCCCAAGCATGTCATAACAAACTATTATCACCTGTTTCGCCGGCCTAAGTTTCACCAAAGAATCCATTAATGGCTTTCATCAAAGTGAACTGAATAGTTTTTAATTCTGGCTCACTTGAACAAAGTTTTCCTAGTCAACGATTAGAACCTAAACTGATTCCTTCAACACTGCATCGGTGAAGGAAATTATAGTTCAGTATTCGAATGACCTCATATTCTGTAATTCAAAAAAGTATGAATGCAAGCTATCCAAAAATTTGTTTACCTCAGTTTGCATTACAGTTGACAAAAGTGGGCCATGATGCTACCAGAAATCTCCAAAAACATTACTGGAAAGACAAATATGAGAGACGATGAGTGTTATGAGGACCAGTCCGTAGTAGCAGACGACTTAAAGTGTTCAATTTTACGATCATTCGACAATTAGCGTGACCCTGTTAATTTTCATGGACTCAAATAACTGAAGGCTCTTGGTCAGCCTTTACTCAAAGAGTAATTCACAACACTATAAAATTCATACCAACACTCAGATAATCAATTTGGAAATTTCATATTGCAGTACCAGTACGCTTATAACAATAGATAAGGGATTAATAATTCCAGTAGCATCTAGAAACAGTGACCACAAAAGATTTTGTACTTTAATCTAATCATGCATAAGTTGTATGAAAAAAAGGCATAGCTATGAATAATGACAGCACTAAGAAATGTAAAGGTAGTTTCTTTCGTTTTCCTTTCCGAACGATCCAACATTACTGGGTTTTCCGGAGTCAGCCTATCCTTAGTGTTATAATCAGAATGTCTGACAAAGTTGAGAATATACTACTGTCGTTTATCATCATCTGTCAGAAGCTCGTGTTCTCTTTAAACTTGGTGAACCAAACTCTATCGTCAAGTGTATTAGTTCTTATCTATGTCTAGCATTCAACCCTCCACTGGTAAGCATATGTCTTTCCCTCAACTGACTTTTTTCAACTCAGCTAAGGTGGTCAAAAACCTTAATCTGCCATGTATGACATGAAAATACATCAGTAAGAAGTCGCCCTATATCTGGAGGTACTTCTACCCATATTTCTTCATGGTCAAACAGTAAATTTACCTTGGACGTCTTTGTGCATTTGCCAGGCTTTTATGCGTGTGAACCTACACCTTTTGGATTTCGAGCTTACTGCCAGAGTAATAAATATTTCTACATACATTACGAGTATTTGGTCTGAATGAAGATTTAAAGAAACAAAGTTCATTCAGTTAGACCAAACTACATCTTGTGTACAACGTACAAAGGGTTTTTAAGTGATTTTCTTTAATTTTCTACGACAAACATTCGCAACAGAATATGTTCACATACACAGTGACTTCTCAGACTGAGAGAGCAACCCTTTATTTAGATCATTTTTACCGTAGAAACTGGAAGCTACCAAACGAACTAGCGAAAATTGACCAATAAATCAAACTAATGAGTATTATAGTATCGGACCCAAATCCTCCCCAATGACGATTTTAGAAACGTGATCGAAATCATTTACAAAAACAGTGATTGTAACTCAAACAGAAACGCTCAATCCTTGAAGCACTTTACGTATGAACCATTGTATATGTTATTGACGAGAACTGATTGATATAGTGTTACGCATGCACGTAAATATGTCAATTTGACATGCTTGAATTATTAACAGTTTACTTTAGTCGGAAAACGAGAGCGAGGAACTAGGATCCGGCGACACGACATGCTACTCTAATCCGAGTGTCCCAACCTCAATTGAATAAAAGAAGACTTGATATTAAGTAGATCGTGTATTCTACAAATCTCCAAAAAGTACTAGGCCGAGTGCAGAAGAGAACCAGGATCCCGGACTAGGGATCGTGTTTATCATTTAACCCAATCGTGACACAATAAATTCGAGGAATTCCAGTCCAGTCCCATTTTTTTCAATGACACCTGAATCTAAGTAGATCGAGAGGAATATCGATATCCAGTAACTCAAAAAAGGCACAAAAAGCATATAACTGGTAACCTAAGAAACAACGAAAGTGCAAAATATACTAACCATACATTTTTAAACAAGCACAGATATAAATCAAAATAAAACTTGGAAATCTTCGGCTGTAAATGTTGGAAGAATGTTCAAATCCATGGACGAAAGATGCTCTACCAGAAGAAATGGAAATGCTTAATTCGATTTGTCTAAGGGTGAGCAATGAACTGATAAATAAAGGTTATAGCAAAATGCCAGAATGATATTCGTCCCTGGTTATGAACAGAAAACATTCATAAATGTAGGAAATACACTTTAGACTTAGTAATATGGAACAGAATTAATTAGTCGGAATAAGAGAAACTTAAGTGCAGAAATCCACTGTGACATTTGTAGAATCCATTTTGAAAATTTTGTTTTGGGAAAATCACTCCATGTACATATTTGTAATGAATTTTTAATGACTCTTTCTGGGGTTCATTTCGGTACTCTGTTTAATCCCATTTCGTAATGGTAATATTTGCATTTTGTTATAGTTTCCATTTTTTGCACATTTATTGGAGTTTCTTTGTCTTGTGCTGAACTGTATTATGTTGTTTGTCTGTTAATTATGGCTACAGCCATTTCGGATTCGATACCCTGGCGGGTTAAACGTAAATCTGGACTAGAACGGTGCAATTTTGAACCTATAGCATTTTCTGAAGCATTCTTCCAGAATCGGAAACACATTGTGTTAATTTTGACGGAAAACTGTGTAATATTATCGACATAAATTGCTTTCTTTTTTCGATATCCGGGAAAGGCGCTTATCTAAACTTCTAGAACTGCATTTCTGAATTCAGAATCCACTATGAAACTTACAACAGTTGTCAAACAAATTGGTGATTAACATTCGGGTCAAACGGTTAACAAGAAACTTCATCGAAGAAATGGTCGATATAAAAATTTCGGACACTAGAGAAACAGTAACTGTTAACAAGCACAAAATATGCGTAGACGTAATACAAGACGATGGGCACAAATCGGCCTGTAAACGCAGGTGGAATCTTTTGCGACGCGAAGGTGAATACTCAACTTTGGAAGATAACAAGCAATTAAAACACAGAGGATATTGAAACCATATCATCATTCTATGTAGAGCTTTTCATTATTGTTTCAAGTATCCTATGTGAACGCGACATTTATGAGTAATGTTTGCTTTACGGAATATAATTATACTTCCGTACGTGACACACTCCCGCTGATAAAAAGAATTTTAAAAAGTGCTGGAAGCAGGATACTTATTGAGCGTGGACAGTCAACTCTTATCATCACTATCAAACTCAGTTTGCTTCCATGCTAGCCAAGGCACTTGCAAAAGTCAGTGGCTATTTGATTTCCGAGGAATTTCTTCTTGGTAACGCATGATAACAAATGATTGGTTTCAATTAAAATCAGAGTACATGAATTAAAATTTGGATTTTATCTAGACAGTGCTAAAATTTTAGGACATATATGTACAGTCTTTATAAGGGGTTTGTCTATTTGCGTTTGAAGCTACTGATGTGGAGAACGGCGAGTAGTAAAATTAATTGACTAAAACCCATCTAGCCACAGTGCAAGCATATTTCACAACCAAACGAAATTTGACGGAAATAAATGGATTTATTCTTAAATGACACCAAAATGAGTAAACACTTTAAAGACAGCGTTGTATATGTGGTTAGACAGATCAAAGTCTGGAAAATAGTATAAAGAGTTTAAAATCCCATTTGAAGTTGCGTTCGTTCCATACTTTGGAAAAGTTGCCACCCCAGTGTTCGCGACCTAATATCCTTGTAAAAAGCGATCGATGGCTGCGAAAGCAAAGCAATCAATATTGACCACATATTCGATGTTATCGACGTCGTCAACAAACCAAACACTTCTACAAAATCTGATATTTAACAGGTCGTAGCATGAGCATCTTGACACGACAGAACCGCCGCTATCTTCAGTGTAACTCAAGAAATCAAAAAGAGAGAACAATCACGTTCGTGCCCTGGAAATGCTCTCACAAAGAAAGTGACCACAGCCTCTTTATTGGGTGGCTTCGAGATTAGACTTGACAAGTACGTACTCACATACGGACTAACATATCTCACTTGGACCATCTGTAATAGCCGCATGTACTGAGACTTCCTAGTGCTCATTTTTATTTTAGTTGACTCACACTTTCTGGTGGTAAAAATATATTGGATATCTTCCTGACTGCGAAATGTTTGACAGATCCGTCGCCACCAAAACTGGACATCTAGGTCTTCATAAAGTGTGTTGTGAAAATGGTTTATGAAAATGCAGACTGTTTCTAGGTGATTTGCTAATTAATATGTACTACTGCCGGTTAATTTCTCTTCCTGCTATTTAATAATAACTTGTTCAACAAAATAAGTTCATGGACATAAATCTATGCAGATGGTGCAAAGACCTGGAGTTCTTTGAGTAGCTGAAAGGGATTCATTTGAACTTCAAATAACCTTACGACAAGGAAAGAATGGACAAAGAACAAAGGGGTAAAACAAGTTAACATGTTACTTTATGAACATTCTTTCGTATGCGACGCAGAAAATGAATGTCCAATGTTGTAACATCACCTCTGTTTGAAAGACAATTTCTTTTAAACAAGTGCACAGACAGGCAACCGAGAGAATGATTGGGCTAAAGAATAAATCTCACGAAGACAAGCTTTGAAACTTTGAGCCGTTCTCTCTGGGTTATAGGAAAATTAGAGGTGATCTAATAATGGAAAATATTCTAATGAACATTCCAAGTCACCCTAACGCGAGAATCGTTTCTGTACATCACCACGAAGAAGTGCACATTGAAAATCAAACACCAAGATACAAGCCCAAACTTCCTCAGTAAGAGTCAGTCCTACTTGCATTTTCCTGCCACACTAGATGACCAGAGCATCCTCGGTGAATAGCTTCAACCGGGCAATTGACGAACATAAGAATTGCTATCTAACGCTCGCTGCATCTGCGCCTGTTTCACGTCTCCAAACTTGTGAGTTATTATTACCACAACTTCCTCAGATCAATAATTTATCCTATCATTTCCATTTCCTCTCTTATCCTAACACTTTCATCCTCTCATTATCTGATGTGTTCATCTGTCTGATCGCTCCTTCAACATTCATCATATTTCACGTTCCAAATAACTAACCTCTGACCTCGAAATGTAATAATTTTTGGTATCCACTATCCTTGCTGCCCTCAGACAAAGTCATTCACTCAAATCCAAATGCTCAGGTCCGTGCACACTTTTACTCATTGAGAGTTGTCTTAACTTGGAATACTCTCTCAGTCGAGATGATCACAGCCCCCTCAGTGGACAGCTTTAAGAAGAGACTTGATAAACATGTACTCACATATAGATTATCATCTCCCTCTTGGAGAAGCCGTGCCCGATGAATGTCTTGAGACCTGCTAGTTGTTATCATTACCATCTCCTCAGATTACTCAATTAATCTATCTTGCCTATTACCTCTGTTTCCTAACCCTTGCTTACTCATCGGTCCTCTCTCACAATCTTCACTACCAGTTAACAAACTAAATTCATCTAAATATTACTCAGTTCTGAAATTTTATTCATATTAGCATTGGAACTTTATCCTTATTATCCTCATTACTCTCCACATTGCAACTAACTGACATCCGGTCTGGCAACGTGATGGCTGCTGGTATCCAGAAACCCTACTGCCCTGAAACAAACGTTTTCATCCAAATCCAGATAATAAAAAATCACAACCGACTGACAACTGAATAGAATTAGACGGTCAAGTGGCTAGACCCCCATTCATCGAACACTACCAAACACCTGCAACCGTACCGAAAGAACAAGAATCGAGCGCAAAGATATCAATTGGTTTAACTAGCTCGTGAAAAGATATTAGATATTGGAAATCCACACAGAAGCAATAAGACGCGAGCACCAAGAAGTCCATCTATTTATAATGACGCGTATATATATAAATGTATAACGATAAAACGCCTGTTCATTTCGGTCGCTCAAGGTCGTATTGCGAGGTAATTTGAACTGTGTGACCTCGGCAGGATAGGGTGTTATAGTCAGTAGCTTGGTACTGCGAAAGCTGAATTTTACCACCGAAATTTCATTCACTTGTTAATTCGTTGGCTATATATATCTGACACAAGCTTTTGGCCCGAACTAGATGAAATTCAACCGAGAATTTTGAAAATAAGTTGGTGATTCCATTACTTGGAAGCTGAAATATTCCGCTTAAAAGTAACTTTGGTCTTCCTGTAGTCTTAATCACTGGATACCGTGAAACCTAGTGTCTGAATTTGTCCAGATAAAGTGCCTCATGAATTTAGCCCGACTCAATCTCACAACTTTCCGGAAACACTGGGGTTTGGGGTTTTCTCAAAAACCATTCCAAATCTGACTTTTTGGCTGGAATTCTGGGTTTCCCCTAAATTTCCTAATGTCAGTTAACATTTTTGGGTTTTTGGTTGCATTTTCCTAACGGGAGATTGAGTATCCTCCCGAAATCATAAACGCATTTATCATACCTTTTAATTTAAGGCTTTAATTGAACCAATTATTGAAAAGTATACCGAAGTTACGTATCAGTTTAAAATATTGACGCTTGCTTAGACAAGAGTCGACCTGTCATCAACTTTCAAGTATAGTCCTCTAGCCACTGTCCAAACAGCTTGTTAATTTGTCATCTCAACCCGAAATAATCTCGTGGCATACAGTGCTTCCTTTCAAAGTATGGGAAGATATTCGTGATTCCATCTTAACAGCACGATTTTTCTCAAACCTTTGTGTAACTATCGCCTTGTCAGTGCAAAAAAACGGAGATACTTGAATTTTATATTAGGTATAAAGGTTCGATGTAAAATTGATATCAAACTAGATGGTCAAGCACGATCCAAGTCTCTAGACAGTCTCTCAAGATTTTTGGCTGCTTGTGATCCTCAAACACAAAACTTCGTTATCATTCTCACTGCTTGGGCCTCCGAATATCCTGCGGATATATATCAGTAAAACTTATACCTTGTGTTTGTTTAGTAAATGACCGTAAGTCATCCTCTTTTCCTATTTCAGATTTCTGCATCATCCAAGCCTACTATCATTGTTAATCCTGCTCACACGTCTTTTTCTTAAAACAACCAAATTTCTAATCAAGAATTGGGTCTTACATGACATGGTTTGTCTTCTGAAAAATGTACAGTCCATTTTTTTGTCAGTGTAATATTTTCAGATCATCGTTGTCACAGGACATGAAGGTACGAAAGAAAATCTAGTCACCGTTGCCAGGCAATTTAAAAATTCAAATGTTGTCATACACCTGGATCTGGCCAAACTCATGGAGGACCAGTTTATCGCAGGGTTTTGTCGACGAGGTATGTTGGATCTAAAGAATAAGTAGTATTAGTAGTTTATAAAATACTGGTCCGTTAATGTGATTTTTATTTTCAATTTAAAAATCACATGGAAAGTCAAAGTTTGTTGCATAAGTTCTGTGTTGCAACGTGCGTTGTACACTACGATCACCAACAAGACTATGCGAAGGCAACCAGATGAAACCGATTTAGATCAGCTAACTAGTTTCAACTATCTTATAAGAATAACTTCTGTCAAAGCAAACAAATGTTCCTTGAACTTAATTAACTACTAAAGTGCCTGTCAGCTTGTGTCTAAGCATTATAGTTTTCAAACCCACATTTTTATTCAATACTTACATATTAATCGTCATCGTATTACCTCTCATTATTTAGATAAACACAAACATAAGTGCAAATAGGGCACGTAAATATTTATGTGCCACGCAAGCCATCGAATCTCTGAGGGCTTTAATACTACTCGGATGCCCAAACCAGAACAGACGACCACGTCCGGAGCCTTCGCCCCAAAAGTCCAAGCCACAAGACAGTGGGGCAACGTGACGAGATGCAGCCCCATGGTGGTCAGCGACCAACAGTAGGTTCTAATGCCATTAGTTGTGTCAGGATTCTGAAGCTCATGTGTACGATTGGTTTGGAATCAGAGTTTCCCAACTCCCAAAGGTGGATCCTCCGTGTTCACTAACCCAATTAAAACGCCAGACACTTACTTTTCGTCCTAATTTCTTGAGTAGTACTTCCGTGACAGTGGTCATAGGAGATCATTCCGAAGGAAAGAGTGAACTCTTCCCACCCTTGAACATACGATATCATTTAGGGACACTCGGGTAGTATCCTAATCCACACGAATTCAATGGCTTGTGTGGCACATACATGTTTTGGTGTCCCATTGTACTGATGTTTATATGCTTGAATAGGTAAAATGATAAACATCTTGTCAGCACCTGGTAACAAACATGCCCTTAGTTGCCTTACTTTTGAAGAAGATGCGGCACATCGCAGGTGAACTCTTGGATGAAAACTTGGATTTTATAAATGCAGACTTAAAATAATGTGGATTTACATTTCAAAAGCCATGGTACTACCGAGACATGATGACAATATCAAGAGTTTTGGGAATTATTTTATTATTATTTACTTTGTAGCGTTACCATTGCTTAGGAAACCGGTAATGGAAAGTGGCTGATGAGTACTTCATTAAGGTGGTCAAATAATAAGCTGCCCATAGATTTATCGATTCGATAAAATGACCCATCCTCCGAACTAAAATAAGTTATTCGAGTGTTAACTGACTAAATTATGTGGTCAAGATATGACTATAAATTATTTTTGGTTAAACAGTATTTCGTCAATGGTGAAAGCGAACCTCAGTAAACAGCTTGCGAATTCCATCTATTGATTTATGAACTTCGTTTTGAAATATTATGTCCATCTATCTCTACTAACTTGATGCAAACTCTATACACAAATACGGTATCAGTAGTCCTTTTCTTCTACAAAATTTCCATGACATTAAAAGTAACTTAGTGAAGGATCTATGTGAATATTGCAACTGTTGGGTAAAAGGTGGTAGATAAACAAAGGCCATAAAACAGAAAGTTGCGAAAACTGATTGTAAACGATCAATCGTAATATGGCTATCTGCTTAAATTGTTTGCTCACTATTTAGTAAGTATGTAAGCGATTAACAGTTCACATTATTTACTCCTATGACTAAACTCTCCCGTTTACTCATCTTAGTCTAACAATTTTATCTGTATGATACGGCTATATGTTTTGTGTTTGCTTCAGAATAATATTTTACTGTCTTGGGATATCATGTTTTAGGTGCTGTTACAGTTCTACCACTGAAACCATTGCCAGAGTTTGATATTTCGATTCAAAAATGTAAGTTTTATCCTATACATTATTTATTCTGTTGACGTTCACTTTTCCCTTGTCAGTGGTTATGTATACCTTTGCATAATGTGCACTCTATATGATAAGAAAAATGGTTAAAAACTAGCCAGAAGACTTAATGAAAGCTAATATTTTTCCACTAAGAAATAAATATCCTGATTCAGCAGTTTATGATATTATTATGGCATCCATTTCAAGTCACAGTGGAAATTTCAGTCCCCACTGTAATGAAAATTTACGCGATTAAGTTCCAAACGTCCATCGTTAGCTAGCATAACAATCAGTAAAGTTTTAGGTTTCTAACAGACCATTTTAACCAATAATATCGAAAATACAAAACACATAAATGCTATAAAAGAGTCTAATAATAGTTAATATTGTAAAAGAGTAAATAAGAGACTTCATAAGTTTAGCATGAAAACAGGGTTTATGAGTTCCCAAATTTGTTACTACTTAGATCATTTTTTCACTCTCTTGTGTTATAACTATCCACTAAATTTTTCCAACACATGGGAATTCACTTTCAAACTCAGTACACAGATCACTGAAGTAGTTGTAGTCAGAATTCCGGAACTTCTGCTGTTTTCTCAGTATATTTTCGTGTTAGATTGTAATGCACAATTCTATCAATGTATTTCTGTAAGACAACAGTCAAAAGCAAAACTACACGTAATACGGTGTATCTGTCTACAAACCTTTTGCATTAAACGGCTGTTGAACGTGTACCGCGCCTATACCCGGATTCAGTTTGTTTTAGTCCTAGTTATAATATTCTAAAAACTATAATTTTACTAAATTCTTCTGCTTTCAAAAAGTACTGTTCATAAGGTCCTTGCTTTGACTAACTCAAATATTAGAGGAAAAACGTAATCCACTTGTGATATAGGCGAATTACCCATATTTTCTGGTTGTTTAAAAAAAGACCATTATAATACTTTCCAGCTATTCTAACCCTGGATATGTCTCCAGTTGTCTACTCTGGTTTCGGATTATCTGCTAAAAAGATTAAACAAGAAAAAAAGCGATTTTTCTATCGTGAGTTCTTATGCTGTTTCTCGCATCTTTAACGCAGTTTATTACACATTCTATTGATGCTATACTGAGTGATCCATTATTTTTTTTCTGCCTATTTCAATAAATTTTTATAGAAGCTATAATATCTTATGGTTATCAGTAGCTTAATAATTCGAACCCTATTGTCTCTACTTCCATTTGAGCAATTAAGGATCAGTGTTTTTTAATATATTTTCTCATTTAGCATAATAATAGTGTACTTACCGTATCTAGCGGTGCATTCGATGAAAACTAACATTTAAAAAGCTGGTAAATAAGCACAAAATACAGAGTTGATAGCTGTTGACAATGTCTCAATGAGCGTTCGTCACTCCACGCAGCCCGAACTAGTAATCAATAGTCTCATTCTTCATTATTATATTTGGACCGATTCCTTTTGAAATGTTAGCCACAGTCATTCCTTAAAACAAACGTAATAGAAATTAGAGCATACACAATATTTCAGAATTTTCAAATGATGTATATTCATCTGCTTGACTAACTAGCGCTGTTGTTAACTTGGTACTATATTATCATATTGTCAACTAGTTATGTTCGCCTATTACATATTCAGAAAACTGGAATTACATAAACCTTAAGGTTTTATTCAATTGATTTACTTAAATTTAAAGGCTATACACACCTCCAAACCCAGTTTAAATAATTTGACTGACTTGCATACTATATTTCCAAATTAAAATTAACTGACAACGGTTTTGGCCTTAATGTTAAAGAGTTTTAGCATTTCTATCATAAAAGTGGTAACTTGGATATTTAAGAAAATGTCCACATTAAGTTTTCTGATCACATTCATCGTTTTATATTCATTATAATTAAAGCAGTGACATCATCCTTTTCCTCGTATACTTATCCAAAGTTTAACTGAACGTAACCTCAAACATAGTTACTAATCCGTTTTCGAACTTTCTAATCTCTCTTCTCATTTTTTTGTTCAGGATTTCAAGTTGATTTAAACAGTTCACAGTTTCAGCGTAATGGACCATTACATACACGTCTTCGATCATTTTTCAAGGCTTTCACCAATCCCTTAGAAGTAGGCACTCGTATCCCTCGACGCCTTGAAAATCTTGGTCCTTTCTTTGTTGAATGGTTGCCAGATTCCTCAGTCACTCAAATAAATGAATTCCCCAAAAATGAATCCATTACTTCATATCTAAGTGCCAAAGAGCATGTTGTGGTAAGTTTTATGAAACGAAACATTCAAATATTCTTATCGAAAAACATTCTTTTCCTATCTACTTTTTGAGTCCATAGAGTTACAAAAATTATGTTTATAAAAATTCAAAATACTGACCACATTGGACATACGATTTATGTTTTGCGATAAGAGTTGAAATGGTCTTCGTAACATTAATAAGATGTCGAATATTGGTTATCACAATCTTCTATACTACATATAATCATCATATTGAGATAATCTCTGATACCTTTAAACAGTTTCAGTGCATTACAATTTATATCCATCCATAGTAATGTAATTTGATGGCTAAAGCATTCAGGTTTCGACCGTTCGGTCAAAAGCCCAAGTTCATCTCCACTTGCTTCAATTTTTTCATTTTTATAAAATCGCTAATCTCCGCTCACATAAAGCTCTCATCATAAACTAAGCATCACTGAATTTGTGGAAATATGATATAAAAACTAAGCACTTGTAATTCATTAGACTAAGTTACTGACTAAATCATGGCCATGATGTTCCCAACATACTTTTGCAGTCCCATTCAGTTGTTATGGTATATAACTAGAATAATTTCTTTCAGTTAATCCTTATAGATCGACCAAGATTAAAGCGATATTTCCAAATACAGATATACTTAATTGTTGTAACTTATTTCCGTTCTATAAATAGTTCACGGAGACTAAGTACAATGTTAGTACTGTCAGTTGATTTATGTTTATCCAAATTATTGTTTCAACCTGTGTGAATAAAAAAGGTAGAAAACTCCAATTTCTTCAGTGCAAATACTGCCAGTTGATAGCTCCATATCGAATTATATTACTTTCATCTTATTTTAAATATTCTGTGTTACGTATGGCTAACCACCGACTGCCACGACGAGCTATGTTTTGTGGTGTAGGAGTAGATTGGAAGAAAGCTAGGGGCGGCCAAACTAAAACATGGCAGAAATCCATGAAGTCAGTGACAAGTGGACTGAGTCATGTTGGAAGATGTAGGCTATCTGGTTGGGGTCCGCGAAACGATAGTCACCAATGGTTAGAGACCTTGAACGACATGGCTCAGAATTGCTTGCAATCGCACAGGTGCATCCACTCTTTGTGTTCTATGAAATTCTAACCTTGTGAATTCCTCGTCTCTATTTTTCCACTTATAAATTTATCTTACTGAATTATACTTCTCGAATCATATCTTCGCTCCCTAATCTTCTCCATTACTGCTAATACTTCTATTATTGCTATCACTCTTGGATTTGAACTGACAATTGCGTCTCTGTGCTGATGGGGCATGGCAACCTGAAATGATGTACGTATGTACGAAGTTCTGCGTTGTGTCTGTCTGTCTAAATATTCTGTAGTCAACATTTCATGTATAGTATTATTTGAAATTTATCGTTTAACTCTTCAGTTTAAACTTGTGAATTCGGCTACTTTTCTCATCTTGAAATAGTAGTTTCGTAAACGATTTCAGGTGTTTGATTTCGTTGTATTTTGTCTTTCCGTGCCCATGAATGTGTTTGCTTGCCCGATAGCTTATAATTAATCAGCCTTGTGTACAGTCCTATGATATTTGTAACTGATTCACTTCAAATGTATACTGTCAGTTATATCACATCTTACAAATACTGTTTATTTTGTCTACTACACACTCAAATCTCGAAATCGTAGTCATCAGTCACTGGATTACCATCCAATTTTAATTTAACAGTGAATAACTGTCTTCTGAAAGCTAATTTAATAGTTTCTTATACTACTATTTAATTAATTCTAGTAAATTTATTCAAAAAAATATTTTATTATTTCATACATAAGGTAATTCTAAAATACAAGAGTTAGATTATTAAAGGATCGTAGAGTTTGTAGCAAGTTGGTACTGTTTCAAAGAGAGAAAAGCCATGTTATTATAATCGATATATTTTACCTGTATTCATTTCCTCCCAATAAAAGATTCGACCACAATGTGAGGTTTTCGATTACACTGGACCACCAATACTAATGCCAGAACTGATTTTTTGGGACAAACTGCCTGTGAAACAAGAAATGAAAACAAACACATGCACAGAAATAGATAAAACTTCGGAGTTATTAAATATTGTAAATATTCGGTTAGGATTAACAGTTTTATCTTATTTAGCAGCTGGAATTTCATTTCCTAATTCAACCATTTCAAATTGTGCTCCAAGGTGAGGAATTGTAATTAAATGGTGTATGATTTTTAGAAAAACTACAAGAAAGCTACACTTAGATTATAATAACAAAAGAGTAACCAATGTCTTCCATATATAAAACCATTTGATTGTAAGCTCCGAATCTACATTTTATATCTGTTGGAATGTAAGAAGTGTACCCGTTAACACACACTAACTCCCCAACTACGCTCGTTATTGTACTGCAATTCATATGGTTCATTTTTACAATCGTATAGACTACCAATGAGATAATTTGTTAAATGATTGGGGGAAATCAATAGATAACCGTGAACCTAGGCTCAGTACGAGTTACTACTTATCGACAAAAAGTATCTATAACCTTCAGGAATCAGGTATTCCTTATGACATTCAAACCTGTCAACCATCCATACCGCTAATGGGGTTACCATCGGGCCATTCGAGCTGCGGTTAACTTTCTGCAAGTGTCTTACTGTTGTGAAACTATTAGTTCTACGGGAGCTAAGTTTAGCTTAGTGACCTCCAAAATATCACTGCTTACTTAGTTACTTTATATTTCTTAGTTAACGTGACTTCACCTCCGTACCACGCTTGCAAACGACGCTTATATGTTATTATACTGATACTGGTAGTAAATTGGCGGTAGGCTAATCCTACTAAATATCTAGTTTTATTACTAAAATCTTAACTTTTCCACTTTCACGTTAACTGGTAGTGTTTGACAAGTAGTGCCTCATTGACCGTTTCGCCCCTAACCCAATGTTCGGACATTAGTCGTCCTGAAATTGTATTCAATTCGATGTTGGATAACATCTTTGCCCGTCATCGTTCTTTTTCTACAAATGTATTTTGTGACATGTGGTAACAACAGTTCACCTGGTCGGTAATTACCGTGAGCTAATACGTTTGGAAACAGCAATAAATCCTAAAGTAAAATCTCATCTTTTTGACCCTATATATAGATACTACTCAACAGCTGACACCACTGAGCTGCAGTTCTGCTAATAACGATTGCCTTACATTTTACATATATATATATATATATATATATATATTCCTTAACAATGTAAATTATTTTTTCCTATTCATAATTTCTTTTTCCCAGTGATAATCCATGCTTAACCAATACAAGTCTGTCACCAATTTATGCACAAACTATAAATGAAATTCTGTTACCTGTTTATAAGCTGGAAAAACTAAAAGTTATATATCTATCAGGTTTATTTCTGGATTATTGTTACAATGAATTGGAGAATAAAATAAAGTATGCTTATTATTATTGTTATTATTGTAACTATAGAAATGTGAATTTAAAAACTATGGAGCATTAGTTTGTTTCATAAAGCAAAATCTAAACGTAGTTGGGATCAAAATACTTTTCTAGAGTTAATAATTAAGGTCATTTTTACTGCACTGCGTAACGAAGTATGTTGAAATTTTGAGTTGGACACCGAATCGTAACCAGTGTAAATAAGAAAATACTCTCTTTGTTCACTTGTATTGTCAAACTGCTTGAAGTCTAACCAATAACTTTTAATACAATTGTCATATTTTAGTCTTCTAACTACCATGGTTTCCTCAAACACTATTGGTGAGAATCCAAACTATGTCCACCTTATGTCTAAAAGGTGGTACTCAATTGAGTTTTTGGAAAATATTACGTTTCTCCACCATCTACGTTCCTATCTTTCTAATGTATATTGGTTCTATGCGAACATGTAAATTTATGTATATATATACTTATGCACATTCATTAAAATCACTAACCAATCTAAGTTAGACAACCATTGAAAACCTGGAGGCACTGAACAACCGTTTCATTTTAGTATGGGACTTTTCGGTAGAGCCTG
Source organism: Schistosoma turkestanicum (assembly GCA_944470395.2). Lineage (NCBI taxonomy): Eukaryota > Metazoa > Platyhelminthes > Trematoda > Strigeidida > Schistosomatidae > Schistosoma > Schistosoma turkestanicum. Next base: position 11,975,915 of record OX103979.1, on the reverse strand, counting down.
TGCATGATCTGCAACTGGTTTGATGTTCAGACGCCCAACCTCTAGATCATCACTGGTGTACATGTTTAACTTCAATAAAGCCATGTTGTTGCATGAGCATCTTTCATTATCTTTAGCAGGTGTCTTCCTCACACCCAGTACTGGTCACGGTCGTCCAGCGCATCCAGGTTTTCAATGGTTGTCTAACTAAAATCGGTCCATTATTTAGATAAAATTCAGCAACCGCAACTACCCCATACTAACACTTATCTACTTTCTTTTGAGCTGTTTAACCTCATATTTATTTAGCGTGAAATCACCCTCACTTTTAAGTGACATTTTCAGTCTTATGATCAGTTTTTGCTACTTACTAAATGAAATTTGTATTCATACATAGAAACTACACTTATGATTTTAAACGTCTATTTATAGATCAATGTTAACAGAAAGCGAATGTGAAAATGAATTGGTTTACATGTGCAGATGTCCATTAAATGCTACCATTGATTCAATGCAATTATCAGAACAGTCTGCTGATCACTTAGAAACCTTATTTTTAACTGGTAGAAAAACTGTTTCAGATTCACAAGGTCCACCACTTTTTAAAATTCGATTTTAACATCCTTTTTTTCATCTGTATGTAAATTTTCGATGCTATTGATAAAATACTTTGTGCAATTACATCTTAATCCCTTTGTCGTCCTTAGACTTAGGGTAGTAATAGTAATAATAATGATTCAATATGTTCTAACTCATAACACATTGGTCGAAGTTCAGTCCGTCATAGTCAGTAAGATAGAGCCTAACGCAATGGTTCGTAAGCACAAGTAATACTAAATTGAAAAAACGTATGAATTCAATAAGATGAGTGAAGATAGTGTAATGACAGTGGTAATTACAAAGATTAAGCATTAAAAATATCGAAAAAGGCATAGTTGAACTCGATATCTACGAAAATATTAGGAGTGTATTCATACACACCAATGCGAGCGCTTTTCAGCCATGTAACCCAAAATCTCTAATCTATTATCATGCAAACCCTAATCAGATAATCTTCAACTACTAAAACAGTTCGACGAGCATTCAGTTCACTTATGAACCGTAGACATATCTTGGCTTAGCCGAACTGAACTTTCTTCAAACATACATCTGGTCCAACCAACGCTACCCGTCAAGGTAAACGTTATCTGAGAATAAGTAACGTGCATCCTAGCCATACTAGTCAGCTGAATTTCTGGCTTTGTCTAGTACCTTCAGTATCACCCGCTTGTTCGGTGATACTGATACGATACATAGCCAATGCTTCGGAGACACATGTGGTCAAAAGCTCACATCTTACCGAAGTCTTCAACTTCCAAGCACCTTGTTTCACAGCCATGGAGTAATAAAGGTCTGATCGCTATACAACACTCATTGGTCGACAGACGAACATCTCACGATACAGGTGATGTAAGTTAGCAAATAAGAATCTACTTTACCATATAGGATATATAAGTGTATATGTTGGAAATGAATAAACAGAATTATTTCACGGTGTAATTCAATAACTATGCACAAATTTATGCGGTTGATACCGGATAACTCTTCTTCTGCGTGAAAATTGCCAGTACCACTGAAAATGATGAGGACAGTGTTGTAGTTTTCATACTTACAACCAAAACGTTGAGAGTCGAGTGATCAAATCACTGTCTTACTTCTTCACTCATTATTATTTTTTATTACTCATGGTAATGGCTTCACTAAATATTTAAATGTTTAATACAACATGTAATCCTCAGTGCGAAATATTTCAATAAGTTTCCTTTATAAAACAATTAGTGAATAGCAGTTCAGGAATCGACATCGTAATAATGTTCATTCTTTTCTCAAAAGATTGCTAGCCACTGCGGTGTCCTGAATTGTACCTTGTGAAGCGATGGCTCACCTGAATAGATTATGGGGCTACTTTGTCAGTTACAGCGTAGAACTTTGTATGTACGCATATCAGTTCAAGCTGCCATACCGCATTAGAACAGAGAGATTTGTCAATTCAAATCCTATAGTATCAGAGCTAGTAGAAGTATTAGCGGTAATCGGATAGATTAGGGTTCAAACATGTTATTCGAGAAGTATAATCTAGTGAAGTACAATTAAAAATTGAAAGATAAAGGTGATGAAGAATTCAAAGGATTAGGATTTGAGAGAACAAAAGGATGAATACACCTGCGCCATTGCAAACGGTTTTGATCCTTGTCATTCGAGGTCTCTAACTACCGATTACTATCATCTTGCTGACCCCAAAGAGGTATCCTACATTTAGCAACATCATTCAGTCAAGTTGTCAGTGACTTCATGTAATGCTTTGGCCGCTCCTAGGTTTCTTCCAACCTACTCCTATACCACAAAACATAGCTTTTCGAGGCAGCCGGCGGTTGGGCATACGTAACCAATGTCCCGACAACCTCAAATGATGAAGATTTATTACTTCATCTATTGATCTGTCATCCTTACCTAGTACCCGTTTCGAGGTGGAGAAACGCATCCCAAACTTGTTTGCATTGCTGCTTAAAGTGGTCAAAAGACTGGATTTTGTTAGCGTCTTTAAGAAGTAGAACTATGTCATCGGCATATTCTAAATCAACAAGCGAGTCTCCAGGTAGAAGGTTCACTCCTGAAAAGTTAGACGAAGTTAATGTTACCTCTAAAAGCATGTCCACGACAAAGTTGAAAGAGAACGGAAAGAGTGGATACCACTTGAAGTAAAGGGTTCCGATGTCAGTTCGCTATAAGCTCTCATTCGACCAATGGTTTCCGAGCAGAGAGCATGTGTAAGGTTAATGTACTTCTTTGATACTCCTTTCAGTGACGGGTTGCCACAAAACCGCACTATCGACAGAGTCGAATACCGCTTTAAGGTCAAGAAATACCAGTATTGCGGGACGTCTGAACATGTGTCTACGTTCTAGGACCTGACGTAATGTGAGTATTTGGTCTATACATCCACGTCCAGGTCGGAAACGAGCCTGGTTTTCTCTAGTCTTATCTTCGGGAGCTTTCGTTAAGCGTCGGAGTATTACTGAGGCCAATATTTTGGATAATGTATTAGTTAGACTTATTCCCCTGTGATTGTCACAAGAGGACTTTTGTCCTTCCTTATCAGCTATCGAGACCAGTCGGATGAGATTACGCCCAGTTCCCAGATTCTACCTAAGATCTCGTTCAATCTAATTGTTAAAACTGGCTCTACATCCTTAACAATCTCAGGGGATTAGCCTATCAGGCCTTTCTGCTCTCCCTCGCTTCAGATTTCCTATTGCTTTTTCGAATTCATAAAGACTTGGAGGACTTCATTTGTCAATCAGTATGACTGGGGATCCTGGGCAACCGAATTGTGGTTGAGTGCCAGTTGAAGTGATCCCTGAAGTGTTCTACCCATCGATCCAATCTCCTGGTTTGAGAATGAATCATGAGCCTATTCTTTTTCGAGATAGTTTAGCTAATAGATGGATTTCTAATACTGGTTTCCTTGATAATTTGGGACAACTGTCTACTGTTGCCTATTGCCGCTGCCTTTTCCATCGCTTTCTCCACTCACTACTGTTCCCGATCATTGTGTAGGCTTTTTATCAACCTGTGCTTAGGCTGACTTCGCTCTTCATCAAGTTCAGAGCAAGGTGGGATGAGTCTCCAAGCGTCAATCAGTTCGGTAGCTATCACTGATAAGATCCACGGCTTCTTCATAGCCTTATTGTTTACCTTACTAGCAGATATCGCTGCTGTTTCCACAGATCTTTGAATATCACTCCAAGCTACCCCCGGATTGGAATCACTTACATGGCCGCTTAACTGTTTCTCTAGCTGTTCCTGAAATATATTCATAGCTCTGCTATCACTAGGTAGAACCCTAAAAGGTGTTTTTGCGTTGACTTTCCTGCGTACGGTAAGTCGCAAACAAATACGTGCTCGCACTATGGCATGGTTTTAATCTAAGCATGCGCCCCAGAACAAGTGACATTCCTTTATCGGACCCCTCCATCGGTGGCTGATTGCAATGTGATCTAGTTGGCTGCAGCGTTGTGACGACTTTGGGGGTCACCAGGTCATAAGATTTTTTTCCTTATGCTTAAAGTTAGCGTTTGCTAGAAATAGGCGATTATCTGAGCATAGTTGCAGTGGATGATCGCCAATATTGTTCTTTGAGCCGCGACACCATAAGGTCCATCCAGGTGTTTTTCCGTTTCACTTAATCTACCTACTTGAGCATTGAAGTCGCCAGCCATTATTACTACATCGGAGCGCCTAACTTTTGGGAGGAGGTTCGAAAGCTTTCTGTAAAACTCATCTTTCAAATCGTCCGAACTGCAGTCAGTGGGGGCGTAAGCAGATACAACAAAGAGGCAACGACGATTTTCCCCATCTATCCTAATCCTTACTGTCAGACAGAGCAGGCAGCAGGACTTCCAGATAAGCGAAGCGTAAATTGAGCTGGTTCTTTATTTTGACATGATGAGGTCAAATGAATGACGCTACTCGGATCCTGTGTGCTTCACGCTTTTCGGGGACTCGGGAGACATCGGTGGCGTGAGATTCTAAAGTCCAAGCTAAGGGAGCCTGTTATCCTATTTAATACAGCTCCAACATGTAGTCTAGAACGGGTTTTCAGGAAACCAGGAATAACGTTTCGGGAACTCGCATCATTCGCATTGACGGTACGGGGTGATAAAGGAATATGAGAAGAGTTAGTCGTGGAGATAAGAGAGATATTAGGTGTAGGAAGGATTTGATTTTGACCAATTGAGTCTCATGCGCTTTTACAGGTTTGTGGGTGGATGTAACTTCCCGGCTGCCCACACCGTGGAAGGGTGTTTCCTTGAGAACCTGAAAAGGACGATGGATGAGCGCTGGTTTTAGAGACCTGGGAGCGTGACTGCAGAGTCCAAGGGACAACTGCTCGAGGCCGGTCACGCACGACATTTTTATGAGAAGTGTCAGCTATGTTCGAAGGTAAGGTGAAGTGTGACATTTTTAGGGTCGACCTTTTCTAACCCCTTCTTCCTTGATAGAAAGCAGCATCTCTGAATATGCTGGTTGTCCGAGAGAAACACCTTACTGCTGCCACATCTCTCCACGGTCAGCAGTATGACTTCACCCTCAGACCTTGGGTAGCTGTTTTTAGTCTCAACGTTCTCCAGTCGACCTGCCTGGCATGGTAGGACCTACAGGAATATGTTTCAGCCAATATAGCTCGGTTGGGTAGTCAGGATAGGCAAGCCCGACTACCACGTCATTGCGGCGGCTACAACCAGGAAAAGAAATACGCGCTCACAGTGAAGCCTAATGTGAATCCAAACATGTGACAGTCGTCTATCGAGCCCCTCCATCGGTGGCTGATTTCAGTGTGAACTTGTTGGGTTCAATTTTGTGACGTTCGGGGTCGTCATATCAGAGGATGTTTTTCCTAGCGCCTAAAGTTAGTATTTGCTAGAAATAGGCGGCAGCAGACGGTTGCTATTATCTTTTATTTGAGTCGCAACACTATAAGACTCACCCAGGTGTCTTTCAGTTTCGCTTGGTCTACCTACTGGAACGTTAAAGTCAATAGCCACTGTTACTTTGTCAGAGCGCTTAGCTTTTTGAATAAGGTTGTAAAACTCGTCTTTAACGTCATCGGAGCTGCAGTAAGTGGGAGCGTAGGCAGAGGCAACAGCGAGTGTCTCTGTGTATAAGCGACTGTCTTCTGGAATCTAGCCTACAACAGCTGGTTCTACTTTAGAACTCAGTTCCATATTTACACCGGCAAGGCTACAGGAAGCAACATTAGGGTTCCACATACACGAAGTGTAAATCGCGACGATTCTCATTATTGACAGAGTTAAGTCAAACGAATGACTGTCCTTGGACCTGTACGTGCGCTTCGGAAACGCAGCATACATCGATGGTACGAGATTCCAGCGTCCTACTAAAGGGGGCCTTTTTCCCGATTTGTCACAAGGTCAGGACATTAAAAGCTCCAACATGTAGTTCCAGGAGACCAGGAATATCGTTGCGTGAACTCGAAACATTCGTATCAGCAGCAGGAGGCGGTAAAGGAATGGCAGAAGAGTTGGTCATGGAGATAAAAGAGTAATCAAGAGGTGTTAGAAGGATATGATTGTGACTATGTTGGACTCATGTGCTTTTTCGAGCATGAGGGCGGATGTCACTTCCTGGCTTCCCACAACGTGCAAGGGTGTTTCTTGAGGAGCCTGGAAAGGAATTTTGGTTAGTGTTAGTCTCAGAGACCTGGGAGAGTGACTGCAGAGCCCAAGCGACAACTGCTTGGGACCAGTCACTCAAGGCTTTCTTATGGGAAGTTTGCAAAGTGTTAGCTCCGCTTTTCAAATGGTCTTACTGCCGCAGACGGAAATCCATGAGGTCAGGTGAGGTGTGACACTTTTTGGGTCGACCTTTTCTAAGTCCTCCCTTTCTTTAGAAAAGGCAGAATCTCTGAAGATGCTGGTTGTCACTCCACAGTTAGCAGCACGACTTCACCCTCAGACCTTGAGTTGCTGCTTTTAGTCTAATCATTCTCCAATCAACCTACAGGAACAGTTGTTCCAGCCAATATTGCTCGCTTGTGTCATCTCGGTAGGCAAACCGGATCACCACATTAAGGTTCCAGCTGTTAAAACACAGAGAAAAACGTTACTTGCTGAAATATTTTGATGTTAGGCAAAAGATAAACCAAATATTGAAACAGGCCACCGATATAGACTGAAACCAAGCTATCCCTTTAGATTTTTGTCTACGTTTACTTTCGCCACTCGTGTCGCCTACAATAGATCACAATTTACAGTTTTTCTTTAACGAAAATTCCAAAATATACAACAGAGTGAAATAAGAATAAGTGAGAAATTGCTGTAATAATGTTTACTTATCAATCATTGTTTATTAATTTTCTATCTCTGGTCATTTATAACTTTCATGAGAAAGAATATTGACGAGGATATGTATACTAATGTACAAGGTCTGTATTTTAAGTGAGATAAATTTTGAGGAACACTTATTTGACATTCCATTGTGTCGTAGTAGTCCTTTTAATGTGTACTACCTCGTGTGATTAATTATAAGTTTCCCTGTAAGCATAATTTTCACAAGTGAATGTTTGCATGTGTCTTTCTTGTCGCAATAACTGTTTGAGACTCTAGAAATCCACTCATCAATTCATACAAGAATTGATTTCAATATCAGTCTACATCGCCAAACTAATAACTAAATCAATCCACACAGTCGTTATATCAATCCATGCATCGCACAATTCAACATACACAGATTCCACACCATTTGGAGTTTACGCATACGGATTGCTGATTACAGTGTGTTTGAACGATGTGCATTCCTAAAATATTTCTCATCAAACATGTCAATATCACTAAGTGAATCAAAACACGCAGTGTGATTGGTCTGAGATATGTCCGAAATAAGCAGGGATCTAAAACAGTTGGAATCATATAGGATTACTGTCATATTCAAGACCAGTTAGCAATTTTAAATTACTTATTCTCCATCGATTTGGTTGCAATGATACACGCTGAACGATTGATTTTAGTCTTAATTTTCCATCACTAAAATTAAAATCTGATTCATAGACAATTGATGCGAAGGACAGTGCATTAACAAGTAGTATCAAGTCACTTTTTTGAAATTCTATATTTCAATGATGATAAAAACATATACATTATTCATAGATATGGTACTCTATATATTTCAAGTTGACTTTATCAATAACACAAGTAAAATAGGTTATATCTCATAGCAATGAACATGAAATAAATTATATGAAAACAAAGGAAAAAGACAAGTAAATTACAAATGATACTGCAGTATTTTAATTTTTTGTTGGGGGCGGTTGGGGAAAGAATGAATAGAAGCTCTAAAAAAAATTGTCATAATGTAAGTGAATGTTCATCTAACAACATCATAGTGGGAAAAAAAATGGTTAGGTTAATTATTGATCATAAATTTTATCAATCTATTTGATGATTGGCTTGAAGCAGTTTAATTAAATTAAATGTGATTCATTTGAACTTGTTGACGAATTTTCAACTGTAGATATACATGATGTGTATGGATTAGGTAAATTTATACTCTCTAGAATAGGTTTATGATTATTCTTTTCTTGAGTGATATTACACGTTGAATACCAATCAGGAAGTGGATTCTCCAAGATTTCCACTTTTTTAACAGCAGTCATTTCTTCTGTTGAACATTTAATACTTGTTGAATTACAATGATTCCATGATGTTTCACAGTCGATATCACTTTCATTACTGTCAGAATTAGTATTCTGTTGATATTTTGCTATATTTGCTTGTTGGGCAATTGCAACTGCTGTAGTTTTCATTGATTCTAATGGAGTTAATATGTGTTTACTTGACACTTGATCACCTTGGACATTGAAGAGATCCTAGAGAACAAATAGTGATAACAATACTCTCTATACAACAAAAAAATTAGTATGAATAAACTAATTAAATACTCTAAATTAAGTCATTGTTTCTCTAATTCTTAACAGATGATGACCAAGTCTTACCAAAGGATATCGCTAAACCAAGTTACCAGACTAGTGTAAACATGTATAAAACCCGGGGTACTCGGTCAAATATATATATATATATATATATATATATATATATATATATATATACGGTACTATGACAAAATTATTTGGAGGAATTAGTAAATGATCTCATATAACCATTGAAATCAATACAGAATTTTATTTAAGTAAATTCAAACTATACAGATGTTCATTTTATATATCTGTTATCTGTTATCGTAAATCACTTACACTTCCACTACTTGGTCATATTATCAAAATCTTCATTGGAATTAAAAAGCAACCCTGTAGCACACATGAAACTCTACCAAACTATCACAGTTGAGATTGCATAATCTTAAAAGATACACTATGAACAAATATAAACTACTGTATGTTGTTGATATCAGTCACACTGTTCTCAACCAAATTTTACAGCCTTGGAAAGAGAGTTGGTCCAAAATCATTTGGTCCAGGTTAGAAAAGTGGACTGGAAACGGTACATGTAGACGTTTGAAACAATCAATTTTTTTTACATCCAGTTTTGAAAATGTGATTCTACTGAAGGTGATCTATGTAATGTAAATTTTTATGTACTGTAATTTTTTTTCTTTATCATGTCATACACAGTAACTAGGATAAGAGAAATTATTAATTACTTCCAGTGCTTTAGTACCAAGGCTGAAATCAGAGACAGTCATTTAATAGTCTTTTAATGACAGTTTACATCAAAGTGATAAGAAGCTAATGTTCCACTAACAGACCTTGAAAGATAAGTATTTTGTTCCCGGGAATCATATCCTCATATTCCTTAATGAACATGCAAAATAATAACAATCTAACCTATTAATTCCTAGTTATTTTATCCTAATAAACATTATCATTGTAGAAGACTACAGTCAAACCATCGAAACTCCAAATCTCCATGGCACTTTTATTGATGTTGTGGTGAGAGCTACTTATAAGTAGTATATGACGTGAGTGTCAACGTAATGTCTGGCAGCAGAAGATGGGGGAAGATCAACAAAGGAAGAGTTAGAACACAATGGAATTTGCATGAAACGCATGAATAGTGAAATGTTAGACAATGGATTGATGTTTTGCAACAGGAACAGTCCAGTTCGATATAATGGACTGATATTTTGCAAATTGACGATTTACGATATGGTTTTCCTATTTTACTGAGTAACTCTGTAATTTTCGTTAAGCACATTTCGGTTGCCCCACCTGTGTTCCCCTTCATTACGATATGAGTAAACGTCAAACGTTTACTCTAATTATTTCCTGAAGTTTATAGCTAATTAACCAAGTATGCTGTACATGACATGATATGATAAACAAAAAGTTTTAGTCATGAATGAATTATGTGAACAAGTCGGGAACGTTGTTTCCCGATGGGTGGTACAGCTCTAACTGACTTAAGCTTTATAGTAGACATAATCTGCTCCAACTGTCTAGTGTTATTCTAACCACCGATAATACTAAAAGTTTTTGCCCATGTAATTTTTATGTCTCCCTTTAACTGACCAAGGCCTAGGCTCATAAAATGTCAGAGAAAACACAGGGCTTTTCAATAACCTATGAACCACTTAAACATGAAACTTTTGGTACACAATGAACAATAAAGGCTTAACTGATTGATTGAAAGTTTATTTTATGTTAAGAAATAAATAGGCTAACAACGAAAGATGCCATCCATCAATGTTTGTTTTCAGAAAGTCCTCGTCATGGATTGACAACAGCCGACGAACGGTTGGAAACATAGGGATCATTGATGAGGTGCCTCATTCTCAAAATTGAAGATTTGTGAGGGATAGAAATTAAGCCCTTAAGATCTAGCGATTTAAATGAGGTTTTAAATTCGGATTATTCGATTTTGTCTTACATTCTTTATAAAACTAGAGGATCCTTATTTTGATCACTAATAAGGTCGACGAACTAAAATGAAGCAGACCTCCCTAGTTATGAATGGTCTACTATCTGAAGTCAGTTCATGATGGAAACTGACTTACAGTATAAGTGAACAGTTATATTTGTGATGCAGTCTTAGCTGACAGCATTTGAATAATCTCAAATCTTATTTCGAGTTCGTGTAAATTTATTGTAAACACATATTACCTGATGATAATCTGGTTGACTATGATGACTTAGTTCATTTGTACTTTGACCTGTAATTTCGTTAACTGGTGATTTTGACCAAGATAATAATTGATTGTTTACAAATGAGGTATTTGATTCGGAAACACATACGTCTGATATTTTATTCCACAACGTTGTTGTCGAATTTTCACTTTTCAACCAAGATGGTTGATTGAAGTAGTCATTTCTTTTAGAACAAAACGATACTAGATTGGATTTTGGACATTGTGATAATTTTTCATGCAACTTAATTTCATTTGTATCATTAGTGTTATTGATATTATTATTATTATTAGTGGAAGTGTTATTACTTATATTGCAAGATGTCTCTGTATTCAATCCCGCCGTACTAAACGTTTGAAATGATTTATATTGTTCATTGTCCAATTGATTATTCATAGATGATGATGATAAATCATTAATTTTATTTTGTTGTAAATTTGTAGACATATAATATTGACACTGGTTCGTATAAATTGAATTAATCGTTTCCTGTAGATGACTATTTCTAGCATAACTTTCAAGCTTAGAAAGAAGGAAAAATAAAATACTTATTTAATCAAAAGCTTCATTTGAATTTGAAAATGATAGGCTTAAAACATGTTTTCTTTTTAATAAACTCTAGGCTTGTAATTCGATTGACAGAGAACTAGATTTGTATCTTGAAACTCTGTCTATTCCGATCCTATCTCAGTTATGAATTTCCTATAACTTTTATTATCATCACTGTAGATGTAGTGTAATTAACGACTAACCAGCCAATGATGTACGACGATTCCATATGAATACGAGGACCTGTACTGACAAAATTGCTACGATTCGGATCATTGTAAAACAATCGATTGAATGGAAAGCACCAATCTACATCAACTTCATCGACTACGAGAAAGCATTTGATAGCGTGGATAGGAAAACACTGAGGAGGCTTCTTCGACACTACGGTGTGCCTGAGAAAATAGTCAACATCATACGGAATGCTTACGATGGATTCAACTGTAAAATCGTACACAGAGGACAGCTAACAGACTCGTTCAAGGTGAAGACCGGTGTGAGGCAAGGTTGCTTACTCTCACCCTTTCTCTTTCTCCTGCTCATCGACTGGATTATGAAGACGTCGGCATCTGGAGGTTAAGCACGGTATCAACTGGACAGTTAGGACGCAGCTGGACGATCTGGACATCGCAGATAACCTGGCTCTTCTATCGCACACGCAACAACAAGTGCAAGAGAAGACGACCAGTGTAGCAGCAGCCTCTGCAGCAGTAGGTCTCAACATACAAAAAGGCAAAAGGAAAAGAGGAAGGCCAAGGAACACAGTACGCCGAGAAATAGAGAAAGATATGAGAAGAATGAACAAAAATTGGACAGAACCGGAAAGGGAAGCCTAGGACAGAGTTGGTTGCAGAAAACTGGTGTGCGGCCTATGCTCCATTGGGGGTAACATGCGTAAGTAAGTAAGTAAGTAGATAAATATATATCTCATACATCAGAATACCATAGACTTGACAGCTAACTTAAAGAATAAATTCTAAAACACCATAAAACTGTTATCAATAATGCACCTTTTGAAAGTCACTAATAATTTTGAAATGACACAAAATCAATGCAAAATTGTTTGATTTAGATTATTTCTACTTGTTTTAATTTAGCTATCGAAAATTACCACTTGTTTTTGTGAAGCGCTGGTTCAGTGATTAAAGCCACCGACTTACAGCCACTAAGTAATTATTTTGGATCCCATTCCACCTAATTCGGCCTAAGCAACTGATCAGTTAATCACTATTAAGGTTTATCTCGAAACTTAGTACATGAATCTATACCTAGTCAATCAATTATCTGGTGTTTATCTTCATTCACTTTCATTGAATTTGTTTGTAAGACATAATTTCTTTTGTGAGAGATTAGAATTGTCTGCCTTAAAAATGGATCATATTTCTGTATACTAAAAGTATTTTATAAGTTTCATTCAATGTGCTTCTATCCTTTATTTAGATCGACTAATGCGTTTCTTTTGTAAGCAGATATATATACATATATAGTAAATTGGGTAATTGAAATTTTTCTGTCAATGATTAAACAAACTGGTTTTTTTGAACAAGTAAATCAGTTCATTCATTCATTCATTGTATACAGTAGCAAATATGTAAAGAAATACAGATACATGAGAATTTATACAGCAAATATTTGTTTTGTGTTCATTTCTACTTTCCTATCGTTTAATATTTATAAGATGGAAAATGATTCAGGCTAATAAATAAACCAATTTTCTTCCCTTTCATCATTCTTATACAGATATACTACAAACGCCCCCCTTAAGGATTTTGTGTGATTGTATATATATATATATATATATATATATATATATATATATATATATATATATATGGGGATAAATGAAATACACAACCCTATTTAAAATGTGACCGAAGTAGAAAGTTATAAAATGTATCGTTCAATAAATACAGAATCGGATAGTGTCAAATGTCACATGGGACTATGGACATTCACAATCAATTTATTTTTTTTTTCGAAAACATTCATTGTAACACTTGACAGATGTCTGTGAACTCGACCAATTTCCAAGTAGTAATTTACTTTGAAATTAGAAAGCATTATTCATGTGTTAGATTTTTTACTAACTAAAATTGTTTGCGACTTATAAAAAAAGTTGTTAATCAGTTTGTCGTCATTTAATAACTCTGTCATGATCAATGCTTAATCACACTCCATAGGCTACCTAATTTCTTAAATTCCAGTTTTAATTTGTTAACCTGCTGATAGTTGCTGTCGACTGCAAATTTTGCTCCTGGACTTTTCTACATCTAGTCGGCGGCCTATGCTTCATTAAGGGTAGTAACAGGTGTAATTAATTAAGTACTTTCCTATAAATGCATTCCTACATTTTGCCGTTCTTTTAGATTTTTTGTCACTGGTTGAATGACAATCATGTAAAGTGTAATTGGAATGTTTATATTAATTCATAGATGTTCTCTTCATGATTGTTTCTCTCTCATTATTTTCAGATACTGTTTAGTTCATCAGTAGAAAATTATTTTTCAGAAAGGTATAAAAATTTATAAATTAATAATTTTTTGGCAAATATAAATAGTTATTCTGGATGTACAAATTCTTTACAATACCTTATCTAACACATGTACTTACTATTCAGCAATAAATTTGTACTGAAACAAAAAACTAACTGGAAATGTTTACATTTGTAGGCGAATAGACTTTAATCCTTGTTGCGAAATCAAACCGTTATTGATTTTGGGTGGGGATACACTGCACACTGTCCAGTCATCCATAAATAATAATAATATTTCGTCACACTGAAATACCAAAGATTACTGTCACACTGATTACGCAGAAAGAAACCATAGAGAACGAAAAATGGCGGCCATCGTGGATTCCGATGGCGAAATTACTAATCCCAGTCTCAATCTGATTAGTTGTCATATACAGGGTCATAAGGGCGAACGAAAGTGTAGTTTAGCCTCAGTCTTGATTTTCGTTACTTGGAATGAAAATACTGGTTGGATGGTGCTCACTGTGTACCTTTTGTATTTTATGATAAGGAATCCTTAATGTATTCAGACATATATAGTGTTGATATTTTCAATTAGAATTATGGAGATTCGTGTTTTTACACATTTGAAATCATCAATCAATCATTGTTAGACCGCCATTAGAAACCTGGAAGTACTGGACAGCCGTTTCGTCATGGTGTGGGACTCATCAGCAGTATATATATGTATGGTTATTCGTTTTTAAACAAAACCATTTTGCGAGACGAATTATCTTATGATAGCCAAAAGTACCAACAAGCGTATTTTTCGTACAAAAGTATCAGACTTTTCCTTTTTTTTAATGAAGACATGTTTATGAAGCTACTTAAATCATAAAAAAATGAAATAGGATTTAAATCTCCATCACAAACCTTGCATATGTAAATCATCACGCCATGACTTCTTTTCGAAGTGACAATTCATCTACATATAATCAACTGTTACGAAATGATGTTTTATGAATCATGCCAATAACCTGTAACTGTTGTTCTCTTCTAGTCACTTAAATCTCTGATGATTGTACTGAGTTCATCCTATTCTATTTTTTTTTTAGTACAGAAACTTATTGAATTTTTACCTAATTGTTTGCACAGCAATAATTGTTTGAAATCTAAATTATTCATAAATTTTTCAACATGAAAGATCATTGGATAGTAAAACATATCCAGTAATCCCTGACTTCATATTACTGAAGTACCATTCAGAATAAGACTAACAGGTTGTCACTCCATCTAATGTGGATTAGACAGCGGTTTCATGTCACTAGCCCATACACAATCAATATAACTCAAAGGCAATGACACAAAACCTGTACTTCAACTTAATATAACTCATCTGTAATGATGCTAATGAGTCACAGATTTTAAATTACATTTTAGCCCAAGCTAAATGTTACTGGTTATATTTACACACAAAAACAGTATGAGAGAAATATTTCTCGATAACAGGAAACAATACCTTTTTCCAACATGTCCTCCCACTTAATGATTGTGTACCGATAAAATCAATGCTGAACAATGAGAAATCTTTTTATAATTAGTATAAGTGATTTATTAATCTAGAGCTAATGATACATTTTTTTTCTTTAATTTGCAAATATTAGCTGTTTTTGTCACAGTTAAAAGTCAACTTCCCTTATTTCATAGACTAGGTTACGTCATACTGTTAAGTTAGAAAAAAAGTCTGTCAAGTTTTAGAAACACAAAGATTGTGTAGGCTCACAGTTTGTTAAATTCAATTACAACACTATTGTAATATCGTGCAAACTTGTTCAGTTAAATGTATGACAAATGTTTGATATATCGATTATATATATATATATATATATATATATATATATATATATATATATATATATATATAAGATAAATGCAGTACTCCAAGCTATTGACTTCACCCAAAGCCCCTTTAGGTCTACTGTCGGTTCTAAACAGGGGTATTAGAAGGAGTTTAGGGGTAAGATTATCAACATTAACCTGTAATAAAACAGCTACAGCAAAGCTAATTATAGAAAAGCCGAATAATCTCTTCTCTGGGAATAAAGGTGCATTCATAAAGAACTGTAACTCCTCATAGGGAAATTGGAGTCCTCAAAAGGAATTTGACGAACGACCCTTCTAACAATCAAGGCAGTAATAAACAGGAAGATTTAAGATGTCTGAATAATGTGAAAGACTGAGAGGGTCACTCAGATAGTTACACAGAAGAAAAGATACAACCTATCTCTGCATTCATAAAGTAAAACCGACAGGACTAAAGAACAACTTCAGGCGAGTTGTTATTTTTCCTGTAGTGGAAAAGAAAATGTCCCATACACACACAAGAAGTGGAATTGATGCTCTCCGAACAATTTAGGAAAACGTCCAAAAAGTATAAAGCTGGGCGTACTGGGATAATCAAAGCACCCTTCAGAACAAAAAGGAAACGACCATGATGAATTTCATCCAGTGCTGCATACCCACCCAACAATGATAGCAGTAAAGATCATAAGGAACAGTTTTTATGAGGCTGTATTCCATTTTAAAGAAATGTCTTCGGACAGGTGACATAAACGTCAAGGTCGGGATAGGAAATAATGGACACGAACACATGAAGCAACATGGACCAAGATAAAAAAAACATGGGAATGTTAGGGGACTGGCAAACTTATGTATTTTCAGCATGGTCATAAGTGATAGTGTCTCCCCCACAATTATGGAAGGCTAGGAAATTACAGAAGGAAAAGGAAATATGGAAAAACTATATGGTTCAACAAAGAGGTGGTAGACCGAACTAACAAGTTGCCAATAAGAAAACCACTCTCTGATGGGCCAAATGGAACTTCCACGAGGAAATGGGTTGCAAGGTCTTGCATGGATGGTAGCTCAGACGAGAACACCTACCCCCAACCTCTCCATTTCTGTTAGCAGTCGACTGAACTATAACAATATCGAAGCTCCAGAAAGACGCGTAATACAGTGTATAATAAGATGCAGTTGAATAGTTTGGATTTTGCCCTTCTTTTACATACACAGAAATAAATGTAAACGAAAAAACCGAGCGTAGAAATGGCTTTAGTAAAAATAAACTTCAAAATTCACAGAAAAACAGATCAACACAAGAAGCACCAACTAAATCAAAGTTGATGGCTAAACTACGAAAAAGATGGGAGCATTTTATTCAAACTCGGGAAACATGAATGATGATCACTGTGGCTCCAATGCATATATCGAGAAACGAACTTCCAAAACGAATGTGATATTCCAACAATTGAAGAATATCTGTAACTCAAATGAACTATCAGCAGACATCAAAGTTACAGTTCGATTTTATGGGGCTGGAACTTAGAGAATTACTCAAAAAGTACAAGCACCAATAAACAAACCCTGAAGCAAGATGTTTCACCAGCAACAATATAGTCTAAGGAAGAGAAAACAAGCTCCCAGTTAACGAATGAATTCGTAAAGGACGATGGAGGTTAGTAGGATATACAAGGCGGAAACCATTGAACTGAATCACAAGTCAAACCTTAATTTGAAATCCTTAAAGCTAAAGGAAAAGAGGAAACCTTAAGAACGGATGACACTGGGAATTAGTGATACACATGAAGAGCATGAATAAGATATGAGAATAACAGGACGGAAGAGTGCAAGACAGAATTGGTTGTAGATTCCTAATCGGCGACCTTTTAACCTTAAACAGGTAGTAGGCTAATGTATTTAAATACGTAATGAAAAGCTCTTACTACATTTGATGCCGTCCTATTGGTTATAATACAAAGACCTGGTCATCATATATTCTAAAACAATAAATAGTGTGATTTAGGTACAAAAACTGAAATATATGTGTGGAGAGAAATGACCTCATTGTTTGCTCAGTGGGCTATTATTTAAACAATATAGTCTTTTGAGAGATTTCTTTTATATAGACGTAAATTCAAAACATTAGAATCAATGAAGTGCAGTGAAATGACTTATTAACATCCATTTCCATTCTAAAAGGAGCCTAGAATAGTCAATTTAATAAAAATATTTCTTTGTATGAGATACTTTGAAAAAAATTGTAAATGGTTCGGTCATAAATCTATATACATCTAAATAAATCGCGAATAAATGACAATTTGACATTCCAACACACAAACTAACCTCATTATTTTGAAAAGATTCATTGAAACTTTTAATCATATCAGAATGCTTTGATATAACATCTGTGGAATAATAATTATACCAGTGACCTTGAGGAAATTCATCCTTATATTTTGTCGGTGTGTTCAAATTCAGACAAGATTGATGATCCTCCTCCGAATTGTTCATTCTAATGAAAGAATAATTGTTCACATTGGGTTGTGTCACTACTACTTGACGCTGTAAACTCAACAAAGGATGATATGCAGTATTCGATGTGATCATTGGTTGAGTGCTTGTGTCACTACTAACTGTACTAACAGTGTTCGCAGTCATATTCACTTCCATAAAATCATTGTTTGTTTGAAATGTAGCTGAATTCGGTGGATAATTTGATTTCGATGCGATTTGACAATCTGTTAATTTTGTAATATTCTTGTTCTTATCTGCAAGGTCATTGTCACTATTGTTATTAGAATAATCGATTCTTTCATTGTCATAGTCATTGTCATCATCATCATCATCATCATAATTGCTGACGTCATTGATTGCGTCTGTTTCATGAGTCAGTGCCAGAGTGTTTCTTGAATCATCAATAGGATCACTACAATTAGTTTTTGCTAAATTCTTTTTTTTAATTGAATTCATCAAATTCTCTTCAATGAAACTCCGCTTTTTCATGCTACAATAACGTTCTGTTGATGTGAAATCAGTTTTAAATCGACGTTTCCGCCTTAAATACGAACCATTATCAAACATACCATGTGCTTCTGGATGTAAAGCCCAATAGGAACCTTTGCCTGGTTTTGTATCATCTCTTGGCACTTTAATGAAACAATCATTTAAACTTAAATTGTGTCGAATGGAATTTTGCCAACCTTGTTTATTCTCACGATAATAAGGATAACTATATGACAAAATAGAAGAAAAAAAGGGAGAATCATTTAGATTCATTATCAAAAATTGTATATTTGTTACAATGTTCAAATCAGTCAAATAAACAGCTGAACAAGAATATCAGACAACTGATAATTAATTACTCTGTGTCCACTAGTCACTAACTTCGAGAGGAAATTTTCCAAGTTCCAAAAACAGAAACCATAACTAGTGGATTGCGTGCGATGTTGTTTGTTACCTTTCAAAGACAGTGTAAGATATCTGTGCAACATTGAGAACTGGTTGAAGCTGAGCATATAAACCATTGGATACCTGTTCAGAGGTCCAGAGGTAAAGCTCCAATGCCAGAAGACTGATAAGTTCTAGGTTCCATCCCTGGTGAGGTCGCGGATAAACGCCTGAATACAATGTCAGCCCAAAAAAAAATTAATGGTGTCGATCAGCTTTGAGTTATGGTGAAACAAGAAGTACATTTGCATTGGTTAATTGATTTTTTATAAAAAAAATATCTGATTTCGCTAAAATTGTCAACTCTTTACGTTACTTCAAAATTTTGAACTATATTTCTCACATTCATAAAAATCTCATACTAACACCATAAAAATAATATTAACAGAATATAATAAGTTCTATATATTACCATTTAGTAATAATTTTCAGCCTCCTGGCTTTTACTCAATCACATGTATGTAGCATAAAAACCTAATAGTATTTACAAATAATAAAACGTCGCTGTCAGATATTTGTTATCGAATAGAATAGTAAGTAGTGTAGTGGGTTTAAAACAATATACTATCTAATTTCAGTTCAGATTGCCTGAGTCATCAACTGACTGTTTCGCTCATTATTCGCTTTCCCAACTTTGCACGCCGCTCTGGTACCAAAACTGTCTTGAGTTTGGACGCTAACCGCTGCATTAGTTCATATATAACATAGATTTTATCTTGAAATTATTTTTAGTTACATCGTTATATAATACGTGAAACTAAACATCAGTTCCTAACTCATCAGTAGTTTGTACCCATACCTTCCCTGTGAGTCAAATACAGGATTGATAACATTTGAGCTATTCAGCTTCAAATCAAAAGCTTTGTCTGAATGTGTGAATACTTAACAGTGCTCATCCGAGACTCCATCGGCAATCGAACCTAGAAATGTCGATCGTCCGGTGAGAGGGTTTCGGTTCAAGACTGTTGATTACCTAAAGAAAATAAGACAGCAATTGAAGTTCTTAAAAAGCGGATTCCTACTTGAAATTTACCCTAAACTAAGCTGTTGTTATAGTTTGTACAATTTTAATTAGAATTGATTAGACATTGACTAAAAGTAAATGAAATTGTCAAATATAAACACATATTCCATATTATTTTACGATTCAGAAACCAAATATCCACCTTGTGTCGATTTTGTTGACGTCGGGCTCACCATTTGTGGTGGCCGATTCTGATCACGTCGGGCTCACCATCGCTTTGTGGTGTGTCCCGAATAAACGTATTCATCACTACGAGTTCATGTTCTAATTTATAAACCGAGCTTAAGAACACGCAGTAAATCAACACACTACAAAATGGTGAGCCCGACGTGATCAGAATTGGCCACCACAAATGGTGAACCCGACGTCAACAAAATCGACACACTACAACCTCACTGCCATCTGACAGATTTAATTTAGTCAGTACTAAAGACTAGACAAACAGAACACTCAGTGGTCAATCAGTAGTGATTATCTCAATCCCACAAGAGGTCATCTATAGCCAATAATGTCTAAGCATTGAAAGCTTGGAAGTTGTGAAGTTGAATGTTGAGGATTCGAATTCTTCTGGGGAGTCTTAGTCCCCCTAGTATTGTAGATATACCTTGCTGACAACTGTCAAATCACATGACATCTAGACGCGGAGTCTTCATTCAACCGAGTTCCTTCAGCCAACAACTGTCTATTTTTAGCCAATAACTAGACAGATTCCACGAAAAAACTTAATCTATTTAAAGGTGTTCAAGAATGATTTTAATTTGACAATCTATTTCATTGAACTGAATAAATGTAAATCTTTTGCAAAATACTTACAATCTATTATTTACTAAGCATTAAGTAAGCACATTCTAGTCTACCCCCCTTCTTTGCCTAGAGAAATCAAGAGATACACCACTAGTGTTTTTTTTTACCTAAACATTTCCTATCTATTACATATCATCATTATCAATTATAAGATCGTGAACTATCAATAATACTTACTCATTAACACTGTCATATGCAATCATTACGTCTAATTATCTACGCCTCCTTTTTAAGACACACACACACATATATACACACACACAATATACACACACACAAATTAACACTGTCTCACACAAACTTTCAAATAAACGATGAAAGATAAACCTTTACAATGATCACATATTATGATATCATAAACTAATATGAATATTTTCGAAATATCGCCATATCCCTTTACACAGCTAATTTAAAAGGATGTTCAAAATAATAATAATAATAATAATAATAATAATAATATTAATAATAATAATAATGCTAAAAACACACACACACACAAATCAAAAGTACTCGATCTGTCTGTTTCAATGAGTCAACATCCTGTCGTATATATATGTATAATCATCTTGATAAATTTCAAAATTATTGTTGTTGTTTTTTTTCTCTCCATAAAAAAAAATAGGGAAAAGAAATGTGACATTTGACCACTATTTTAATTGAGATCCTACTTACTGTCGTGCTTGAACAAAGTGTTAACCTTGATAGTGTTTTTTTCCTATCTCTCTCTCTCCCTCTCCAAACTATAATAGTATTAAAAAAGTTGAATGAACATGCGAAACCAGCAAACAAACACACCGGAAACGCTAAGATCCTCCGAAAATTGTGGTGATATTTAAAGTGTCATCATTCGCATTACTATTATTAGTAGTAGCAGTAATGTGATTGTGTATATTGAAAATTAGAGATCCAGTATTTTTTAACTGCAAAACAGACAGTTTTGAACAAGCTTACTGTAAAAAACGAAAGAGTAATGTGTGTATAAGTGCTTTTTTCTAGTCAGCGATTTACTACATGTACGACCCTGCGATGATAAGCAGCTAGTATTCCAGTTCATTACTAAACTCTGTGGAGCTGGGATGTTTTAGTGTTAAGACAAGGAACAAATAAAAGTTTATTGATGTCATTGTGATCTTGACATTCATCATTGCTTAATTGTTTGTTATCTTGTGGTGCGCGCTACTTGTAAGTAGTATATGATGCGAGTAAAAACGTAATGTCTGATAGCAGAAGATGGGGGAAGATCAAGTAAGGAAGATCGGGAAGACAATGGGATTCGTATGAAACGAATGAGCTGTGAAATGTCAGACAATGGATTGATGTTTGCAACAGGAACAGTCCAGTTCTATATGATGGATTGATATTTTGCAAATTAACGATTTATTATATGGTTTTCCCATTTTACCTATTAACTCTGAAATTTGAGATGACGTTTAACACTTCCATCGATCACCTTCTTTTGGCGTATATATAACCTGAGCGAATCGTCTCCATATTGCCGTCAAGTCACAAGTTTCTGTTCAGAATGTCTGTAATTTAATGGTGGCTAAAAGGATGACATGATAGGGTTACGAGGCTTGAGTCGCGGAGTGAACATCAACCCTGGGATGCAGGTGCAACCAGCTGGTGAGTCCCAGATGGGACGGAATACGCACCAACCCCTATCTGCTTATATCAATCATACTATTCTGATTGGACAGTTTTAATACAAATGACAATTTCAATCCTTCATTAAGCATAAAACCAAACAATAATCAGGAGGGTGATCCAATCATTATCAAATTCATCTAATTGATGATTTTTGAACTGGTTTCTATGATCGAAAGTCATATTAGTTAGATCCCATGTTTTAAAGAATCACTCCTTCCGTTAAAAAGACTAAATTCGAACTTCAAGTGGGTTTCTTCCTCTCTCTCTTAATGGTTCATCTTCAAAACACCATGCAGTGCTAATACTCTTCAACTAATATCTAAGTAGTCATAAATCTGTGCCTCAAGTTGTCGGTTACTGTGAAATTAATCATACTGCTTCAAGGTTAGCTAGTTGCTTCTTATCCTTCCTGTCACACGAAGTTTCTCACTTCATCCAATACTCAGGATAAAAGTATTCTCCTTTCATAAGTGTCAATCCATCATAATTAAAATGAAATGATTTTATGCACATTAATTTAGTGTTACAGTCGACCAATAAACATCGGTCACCATAAACTGCAGTCACTTGTAATGAATTTCTATTTAATTCTTGTATATCGTTTGCCAAATGAATTCACCGGGGGGGGGGTGGAGGAGGAGGAGAGTAAAATTCAAATCTCTACTACTTTCAGCATTATTTATCATTTGAATAAGATTTGACATCAGTTACTAATTTGAAAATGACGGAGCTGTAACAAATTCCTTTAGGAGAATTTTTTTATTCAATTCAATGCATACTGGCAAATGTATGCCACTTAATTATATTCACTAATATTTGTCTTCAACATAAGTATTTGATTCAGTATGTTGATCACTTTAAATAATAGTGATTTTTATTTTCACCAACTATCAGTAGTAGACATTAGTTCACTTTGGTGTCTTTTCCTTCCTTCATTCGATCAGTTTCTTTTTTTTTCTTAATCAGAACTAGTTAACGTATCGATTGTGCACACACACACACATAAACAGTGATTGCATTCATTGATTTAATGGGAAGAAGTAAAAAAGCAAACGAATTAACGGGTGAACTCTACACAGGGGATATAATATATATATATTCCCTAGAGCTGCCAACTAAAATTACACAGATCCCATTTATTTCCATTTTTCACCAGTTGTTACCATATTGAACTAAAAAAATAATAATAAGTTCTTACATGACAAATAGATGATGATATGTGTTGCTAAGCTGATGAGGATTATACACCACAGGTGTGTAAATGACTCATTCACTCACACACACACACAGTCTAAGAAATTCCATCATTTCCATATGTGTGTCAATCATTCACTGGAGAGAGAGAATAAATTGTTTCAGAAGAAAAAAAGAGCTTATGTGTATATATGTATATTATTTAAATAGTGTCACATTTCGAAAAGAGCATCAATAGAGTGTGAAGGGTTTTAGTGTACTGATAGTTAGCACTGAACATTTGGTACGGATGTCACTATTTCAGATGATAGTATCGTATTGCATTTAGATCGAGGAACTCCTTAGGGCCAAATAAACACAAAGCTATTATTATTATTTTTGTTACCTGTAGTACACAAAATGTGTGAGGTTGCGCAAAATTCCGTAGATTAATCAGAGTTAGACATTAACACCGTTGGATGCCGCCCCAGTGGTCCGATGGTTAGGCGTTCGCGCACAATACCGAAAGTCCCGGGTTCGACTCCTGCGAGGTGCAGGAGTCGTGGATGTGCACTGTCACTGATGAGTCCCATACCAGGACGAAACGGCCGTTTTTCAGTGCTTTCAGGTTTTTAATGTTGGTCTAACAATGGTTGATTGATGATTCCAAATGTGTAAAAATGTTCGTGATATGATTTGTAATAGTAAAATAATCCTGTCTATTTTAATTTCAAATGTTCTATCTATCTGCTCACTAGTCAGTATGTAGATAAATAATAATTCAAAAAAATTATTTCATTATTATCGTTCTTATTAATTAAATTACCGAATGTTCAAATAAATTTGATTATGCATTTGACATAATGTAGTGAAAGAGAACACAGAAGGGGCAACTTGATTGTATCTATCGAAAATTACAGAGTTACTCAGTAAAATAGGAAAACCATATCGTAAGCCGTTAATTTGCAAAACATCAATCCATCATCAATCCATTGTCTGACATTTCACAGCTCATGCGTTTCATACAAATTCCATTGTGTTCCCACTCCTCCTTTGTTGATCTTCCCCCATCTTCTGCTACCAGACATTACGTTTACACTCGTGTCATATACTACTTATAAGTAGCTCGCACCACAATAATATTGTAGAAACAAGCAAATACTCAGTAACACTATCCTCTTTATTAATGAACACTCAACATTTCACTGACAGAATGTCATCACTGTTAAGTTATACACCAAATTTTGATCTCTTAAACTGAAGGCAATAACACTTGTATAATGGGTTCACTGAATTCTATAATCTTTCAACTACCACCCATTCATAATGAAATTAATTCTACAAAACTGATATCATCGGTGTTCTACTACATTTTCAATCCGATAAGCATCCTGATACTTTCACAAGAGATAGATACATTTACTTGAAGGTCAAGTGATCGCCATAGATCACCATAGGTCTCAGGTTTTGATCTAGATGGGATTATAGAAACACAGTATTGAGGAGTCCTATGGTAGAGTTAATGATTTGTACAACACTTCCTGATTTTCATTAATTGTCCAATCACAGCGAGTCTGTGATTTCAAATCACAACCGTCAACAGTCTCTACAACTCTGTCGTAATGATAAATGGAACTTAACTAATTAAAATTTCGTTTTTTTTTAGAAAATAACTTGATGCATGAAGAGGCGTTAACTTGTCCGTCACTAGAGTTGAGAGGGGGTACTGAACAGTCAGTAATATGTGACTCAGTAATTGTTATTCATGATGTAGCCCAAGATTTTGACACTTACTTTCTAGGTCTTGTAGACAATATTTAGGTAGATAAAAAAATTATATATGCTGACTGTTGAATGATCGGATGATAAGGAATTAACTGTTTTACCCATCAAAAACGAAAGTGTTTCGTCTGAAATTTACTGACTTTGGAAGAAATGTAAAGCACCGTGTCCCGATTAGAAAAAATGAACAGTATAGTGCTTGTTATGATATATGAATTTCCGATAATTCTTCAGTTAATCTGTCTACAAGTGAAACTTTCATTTGCAATACTGTGCTCAACCACCGACTGCCTCGAAGAGCTTTATTTTGTAGTGTAGGAATAGGTTGGAAGAAAGTTAGGGGCGGCCAAACCAAAACATGGCACAAATCCATGAAGTCACTGACAAGTGGACTGAGTCATGTTGGTAGTTATCGACTACCTGGTTGGGGTCCACGAGATGATAATAATCTTTGGTTAGAGACCCTGAATGACATGGCTCAAAGTCGTTCGCAATGGCGCCGGTGCATTTATTCTCTGTGTTCTCTCAAATCCTAATCTTCTGGATTCTTCAATCCCCCTAGTTTTGACTTTCTAAACTTTTCTCACTGAATCATATTTCTTGAATAATATCTTCTCATCCTAACCTTTCCGATTACTTCTAATACCTTTACTACCTCTTCTACTAATGGATTTGAATTGACAATTATATCTCTGTGCTGATGTGGTACGTACGTACGAAGTTCTACTTTGCATCTGACTGACTGACTGACTGACTGTGCTCAACACTTATCCTTGAGACATGGATGAATTTTTTAAACCTTACTGTCTATTCTGCTTATTGTGGTCACCGCCAAAAAAACGTTTCGCTCTCTAATAAGTTGATTTCAAAATACTACTTACTAAAGTTCACTTTGATTCTTTGGTTAATGAAGTTATGTCATATCAGTGAAGTCATGCAATATCGTGCGTGAATTGATCAAGTAACAAATCTTAAAGGTGATATGCTTGATTGATGCGGCGAAGCTGGGTGCACATCAGTGAGGTGAAAAGAATGTGTCAGTAGGCTCTGCCAAAATCGGTCTATAAAAATTGTTATCAAAACGCTTGTTATCTGATAAAACACACATATCAAACGAAATAAAAAACTCTCACAAAGTTCTAACCAGGAGAAAAACAAAAAAAGCTTTGACGATGTTTGAAATTATGCAACAAATCAACTCACTTATCCATAATATAACGATAAATTCCATTCAATGTTGCTTTCCCATCATACTGAGATGAAATAGCCATTGCTATCAACGCAATATAAGAATATGGTGGTTTTACTGAACTATCTTGTGCATTATTCACCTCTGATTGATTTGTAGTTGATGAAAGCTTATTTGAATCACTTCGTTTCGTTGGTTTTTGTTGAGTTTGTGATTCTTTTATGGTATTCTCTTGTTGTGATTGTGATTGTGACTGTTGTTGTTTCAAGTGTAAATTGCGTTGATAACAAAGTGTCTGATTAATGGAGGATAATTGATTGTCATAAATAAAAGAGGAGATATCATTGAATAATGTATGATTTGATGTTGAATTCGATAGGGTGAAATTATTTCTTACTGGATGATTAATTGGATATACCGGGAATCGATAGTTTGTCGGCAAATGTGTTGTCAACGATTGATTGTTTTCAGCTGAATTGATTGCAGTCTCGTTAAATTTCTTCAAAGCATTAAAATGTTCCGAAGGATGTGGAACACAAAGGGGATGATATTTCAAATGAGAATTCGATATTTCTAAATCACATTTCACATCAGCATTAAGCATATCATTATTGTTATTGGCTTGTAAATAAGAATGAATTCCAATTGTAGATTTAGCTAATCCTTGTTGTTGATAACCATTCGAAGTTAAATATGTAGTTAAATTTAATCCTGCATCGAATAAATTAGATTTTATTTGTGAATTGTGTAATTCATTGTAAACACAGTCATTGTTACCACTAGTATTCATCGCATGACTATGAACATGTTTATTGAATAATGTATGAGAATAGTCTGGAAATTGATTGTTGATAGGCTTTGCATTCAGTGGATTTGTTTCAAAACCCATCTGCTCAGTGGATTGGTAATTATTGAAAGTATGAAAATTTATTGGGACTGGACGAGAGCATAGATCAAATGGTGGAATATATGTATTGTGATTATTATTATTATTATTATTACTATTATCAGTCAAATAATTTTCTAAATTATTCTGTGATTCATCATATGTAGTTAAAAATCTTGTACGATTCATGGCAAAACTCTCTATGAATCGACTAAATTATCACTATTATTTATAGAAAGTATTATGAAAAGGTATTAGTATCAGGAGTTTCTTGATTACATGAAAACCATAGTTGAGGAGAGTTAATCAATGTGTGATATGTGAGTATCAGTATTAATTAGATAAAAATGTAGTATATGAAATATTTAAATATTTTTGGAACGAACTTGTCATAAGTTTCCTAGTCACATACATCAATCAACATACCTTTTCCTCTTTCTTTCATGTTATTTTCCAACTGACCAATCGGAATTATTCATATTGTTAAGTACTTTAGCAATAAAATATTTGCACAGTTGATTGGTCAGATAAAGCGTTATGACTTTTTTGTTTTTACTTAGTCAACCAATGAAGATGCTATAAATCATTTTGTTATTCACACCTCAGTATGTTTTTAATAAGGAAGGGGTCGGAAAATCATATCCCAACACTTCTTAATGAACACAGGTCATTGACATATTGAGCATAGTAGTAAATGAAAATACATATCAAATCTAGAGAAATTGGCGTTTCAAAGTTTCAAATAATGTAATAATCAAAATTCTTATTGAATTTCAAAATAAACACAGTTTATTAATCTCAATTTATTAGTCAAAGTATTTTGGTAACAAACGAGAATTTAAGGTTTAGCCAAAATTGAATACTGAATTTTAAACTAAAGTGTCAATTGAGTTGACTATTAATTGCAACTATTACAAGTCACTTGTCAGTTTGATTTGAACATATAACTGTGAAAGTTCTGAATGGAGAAACTCCAAGAATACCAGAAAATTTCTAAAAGTATTGGAGTTCAAATCAATTTTCACCTAACGAACGTTTTTACATAGACCTAATTTATAAACCCATATGGACGAGGTTAACCAGCGACAAGATTGGACGTCAGACGGAAAAGATAATGGAATGTGACTGTCAATATAGATGAACATGGAAAAACCTACGAAAGCAACTAATTGCCAACAAGGGTTTGCGAATAAAATTATATCATACTTGTAGAATAACTGGAAAGTTCTTTTTCTAGAAGTAAGCGTTAGAGATGTCAAGCAGAATAAAGATGAAACTTCTGTAATCTAACTCAGAGAACACAACGCTGCCAAAAAATAGTTGAATAATGAGGAAATACTGAAACTATCTGAAATTGTATGTTGGATTTTGTCACAGTGAATTGGACAGACACCTAAACTAAACAATTGTACAATGATTTCTTCAAGCGGAAACGATGCAGTATTTCTAAAATATAACAGAATTACAATGGACTAACTTACTTACTTACTTTCGCCTGCTACCCCCAATGGAGCATAGGGCGCACACCAGTTTTCGCCAACCAACTCTGTCCTAGGCTTCTCTCTCCAGTTCTGTCCAATTTTGGTTCATTCTTCTCATATCTTTCTCTACTTCTCGGCGTAATGTGTTTCTTAGCCTTCCTCTTTTCGTTTTGCCTTTCGGATTCCATGTGAGGACTTGTAGTGTAGTTAGGTGCTTTTCGTAGTGTGTGTCCTATCCATTTCCACCGCTTCTTCCTGATTTCCACCTCCACTGGAATCTCGTTTGTTCTCTCCACAGTTCGTTGTTGCTGATAGTGTCTGACCAACGAATACGAAGTATTTTGCGTAGGCAGCTGTTAATAAACACTTGTATCTTTGGATTATTGCTTTGTTAGTTCTCCAACTTTCCGCTCCATACAGTAGAACTGTCTTCACATTTGTATTGGAAATCCTAATTTTCGTTTTGGTTGAAAGTTGTTTGGAGTTCCAGATATTTTTCAACAGTAGAAATGCAGCCCTTGTTTTGCCAATTCGCGCCCTCACACCTGCATCGGATCCACCTTTCTCGTCAATGATGCTGCCCAGATATATAAAGGTGTTAACGTCCTCCAAGGCATCTCCAACAAATGTGATTTGGTTGGTGCATGTTGTGTTGCATCGGAGTATTTTGGTTTTTCCTTTATGTATGTTGAGACCTACTGCTGCTACACTGGTCCTCTTCTCTTGCAATTGTTGTTGCATGTGCGATAGAAGAGCCAGGTCATCTGCGAAGTCCAGATAGTCCAGCTGCGTCCTAACTGTCCAGTTGATACCGTGCTTCCCTCCAGATGTTGACGTTTTCATAATTCAGTCGATCACCTGGAGAAAGAGAAAGGGTGAGAGTAAGCAACCTTGCCTGACACCGGTCTTCACCTCGAAAGACTCTGAATGTACTAACTTGACATTACGTAGATCAACTGTCTGACTAGTCAGCATATTTTAGATTCTCCTAGCTAGCATTTAATTTGCCGTAAAATAAATAGTTCAACCATGTTTCTTAAAATGATAAAAATCTGAAAGTCAGTAATGGAATCGAAGCTAAGGGTTGCACAATCGGTTATAATTGTATTGGCTAGATAAATTATGGAGGCTTTTCAACACTTTCTCCAACCTTATTGATAAGTACTGTTTGTTTTTAGTTTCGAAGATATCAACTTACAATAAAAATCTCTTTCACAGTCAATGAGAATTTTCGACGCCACCAAAGTAATGCGCGAATTTCAAAGTTAAATTACACTTCCGCGAAATTCTATCACACAGATTGAACTGTACAAAGGGATAAAAATAAAGTTTATAATTTCAATACCAACAATGAAGGTAGTAGACTAAACAATGAGTAAGGTTAATACATAAAAAGTATGGAGTAACATTGAGTTAAAATATTCAGAGACAGAATAAAATCGAATGCAGTATCGTCATTGAAATCTGTTCAGTGATTTTGCCTAAGGTCTTCCTCCAACTGCAACATGTTCTTTCTTATCTCACAATCTACATGAGTTAAAATTAAAACGATGTCTTGCTCTATTGTACTTTAGGAAATTTTCCTCAATTTAATCTTTGATGGGCATTCTGTTATTTCATTTGTATTGCAAAACGGCCGAAACCGTTCCATCTATGAGGTTTTATATACTAGAATAATATTTAGAATGTGTCAATGATTTTAAGTACCTGCAAATTCTGTATAATTCTTACGTTTATAATCCATGTAATGCAGAGATCAGTTAATAAGAATAGGACTGTTTTAGAGTATTTTGGACCTGTTAAGGAGAGAAAGCCATCTTTCAAGCTTAACAGTTGATGCAAGTTAGCAGAAAGCAAATAAGCCTTTCTATGCTTGGTACCAACCATCTCATCAACAGTCCATCCGTTGGGAATGATAAAATTATCAAGATAATTGAAATGGTCAACACTCTGCTTGAATCCCGATGGTACCAACCAATCCTAATTCATTGTTACTGAAGGCATACAGAACATTTCTCGTTTTTCAGGTATTTCTACCCAAAACAACTGCATTATCCATATAGTCTAAGGGGGATGACACATTTCTCTAGAAGAGGATTATTCCTTGAAAAGTTGTATGAAAATAAAGCTATTTTAAAGATAATTGAAGAAGATATCTAAAATCGAACAACAGACGAAATTACGTCAATAAAAATGTCTGTTTTGTAAACACTGCATTTCAAATAATGATTTATTTAAACTTCAATAATGAGACAACTGGAAATGATAAACACCATATAAGACAAATAACATTACAAGAAATAAAATTCAAAGACAGTATATAATCTGTTGCGTAGTCAACTGATCTTTTAAATTGTCAATTGAACTGATGCTTATTCAATATTCAATGATTAATAGGTTGTTGTATGAATTTGTTTTTGCTGTCTGTCTATCAGATTAATATATAATATATCAGTGAACATTACTTCATATTCCTACTGAGGATAAATAATCATAATAACCTAGATTGTAAACTTTTTAGTGCAAATATATAAATATATAACAAGTGAGACATTGAAACATTGAACATTACGTCTTAGTTAATAATAAATACTACTATGGCATATCAACAATTATCCAAACTTAATTTCAATGATATTATTATGCGCCCATCCTTATTTATCAATGAATAAAAACAACAAAACCGATTGTGTTACTATGGTATTTTAACCAGTCATCTTTAGTGTTACGTAGACAAAAATAGACAATAACTGAGATCAGCGCCTGTCAAGAGAACAATTAAAAGTGTGTGTGTGTGATATTTTTAGTCACGATTCAATAATTTATCGCTCATAAAAAATTTTTTGTCCATCCACTGAGTGATTAGTGGATAATTTTCTAATTGGTTGGCCAAGTTTTATGCTCCACTCTACTACATTCAAACCATGGAAAATTAAACTTGATTTATGTAAAAGACACATTAATTGTTTGTTGACATACTTTTAACATGGTGAATTAATCATAGCACAGTAAGATATGAGGATATTCGATGATGAAATGTTTCATTCATTTGTATTGATTGATGTGCAAGATTGCAATTGTGTGTACATCTTGCACATCTCTTGATATTACCATTAGGTAACAAGCGTTATTAGCAGAGGTGGACAGTGGCTAGCATTGGAATCCAGGATGCACATTTTGTCCTATTTGGGGCTCATCAACCGGGTGCACTAGTATTTGGAAGCTGATGTTCACTACGCCCCCTCCTCTGCTAATAATGCTTAATGTTTAGTTTGAGAAAATAATTAACGTCTATACAGCAATTCTAACTAAGAGATGATGTCTCTCTCTACTCCATAACCAAAACACTGTTAAAATGAACATAAGAATAAGTTTGAGAATGTTCGCGATACAATCAGTTGATGATTAGAATGAATGAATTTATTAACCAACGATTACATATAAAGTAATTATTAACTTCTAAATTTATAACAACCAACCTCACTATTATTAATATTCACACTCGAAATCAGTACTTATCGCTTCAAGCATCAAGCTTCAAGCGTTATCTACTAATCTACAACAAAAAGCTTCAACCATTGCATTTAACTTCAAAACTGTCGAACCAGTTCTGTAGTATTCAACACTCAATCGAGGCAATCCACTACAGACGCATCATATATTTCAGTAATTAACTGATCTATCTATAACTGCCCTGAATAAAAACAGCAGAATGATTGAAAGTTTTACAACAATGATTGTAGAAAACACTTCAGTGGTATTAATTAATTGCTCGAAAAACTAAAGAAAACAATTCACTGAGAAGTTATATGAAATTGTTATTCAAAGAGAAAGTTTAAGATAAGTTTTAAACAACTGGGAAGTTAATATTTAATTTACATTTTGAGACAATGAGTTGACTAAACCAATTAAAAATTATAGTATTTCACTCTGTAACTCCACCAGTAGAACCTTCAATGCCACTTACTGCCTGTTCCAAGCCCGGCGGTTAAAGGAGGAGGGTTGGGCATGGGGTTGGCGACCCAATCCCATCAAAAAACTAACTTGCCAAAAAGAAACGCTAAAACGCCATTTCACTCTGTAATAAGAAGACTTCGACTTAAAAATTAAAACGAACAACAGTAATCAGGTTATTTCAAAAATATATGTACAAAGGACTATAATTACAAATGTGGAGTTTACTTCTGGCAGTGTTGTGCTTGCTGGGCAAAACAGACACTTGTCAAACTTTCACTGTTATTTTAAGCAATATCATCCGTTTATATATTTCAAAAATATAAGATTAGCTCGTTTTGATGAGTTTTGAGCGAGTGGGTCTTTTGGTAGATCTTGTTATCTTCATTTATCTTTGGATTCCTGTCAAACATCTAGTTAGTTCGGTTGACGTCTAACTATATGATTAAATGTATGCCTACTGAATATCAACTGATCTTTAATATTATGCTTCGAAAAATTTACTGAGATTTTCATTACTGTTTCTATCCAGAATTTCGAAGTGATCATTTTTTTCTATTTGTGCCGATTTCAGAGATATCATATCATACTGCTTCGCGCTAAGTATATTTTCTTATATGTATAATCAGACGAGGTATCTACTTTATCCATTGTTATGTTGATCGTGACTCGAACAGTTTCCTATTTAGATGATGTTATGACACTGGTAACCAGAACGACATTGAAATCTTTGAAACCGATCAACCAGTTCAGAAAACAAATCACTGTTAGCATCCATCTCAACTTCAAATCTTCGGAATGTAAATCGTTTTTGTTCATATAGTTTGTCGAATTATAATTAAGTATTATTAACGATTATTTTCATTACCGGTTGACATCAGCTGTAGGGCCATTGAGACTACTGTGTTAGTTCTCCACTTAATGTCAACCTAGATTAAGTATAGCCTTCATACTACTTAAAGTTTCAAAAATTCACCTTAGCAAACGGTTGGTTTATATTGTTATGAGCAATTGAATACTTTAACTTAGCCTGTAAACCATTCGGGGTTACTGCCGGTCCCAAGCCCGGATAAAGGAGGAGGGTTGGGCATGGGGTTGGCGACCACATCCCGTCAAAAAACTAACTTGCCAAAAGACGCTAACCGGAAGAAATACTTCAAACCATTTTAACTATGCCCTGGGAGTTGGAAGAAGAATTATGACGTCGCGTGATGAAAGCCGAGTTCCCTCGGAGACAAGCCCTCACATAGAACCCTCAAGGCAAAAGGGAAAGAGGAAGGCCAAGGAACACATTACACCGAGAAATAGAGAAAGATATGAGAAGAATGAACAAACATTGGACAGAACTGGAAAGGGAAGCCCAGGACAGAGTTGGTTGGAGAAAACTGGTGGGCGGCCCACGCTCGATTGGGGGTAACGGGCGTAAGTATGTAATTGAATACTTTCCTTTTTTACGGATAGGCAACCAAGACATCGGAAAAAAAAACAATTCGGAAGTTGGATTAGAATCGAGAACTAATTTTTAATATGCATACTCACTCGCTATCTAAGTCTAATTTTCGAACAACTAATTTCTAACAGCAATTCATACACCAGTTACATAATTAATATTAAGAAAGTGACAAGTAGTATAACTACAAATTATACTACTTATGACGTCTCAGTTTCAATTTTAAATTGAACAAGGTTCATTATCTATTCATTAAAACAAAACTGATTGTAACACAGATAAGTTGGTTGTAGCATGAAAAATAGACAAATAAACTAGTTTATGGACAGCATATATATATATATATACATATATATATATATCCTATAATTGCTTATAATTATTTAAATTCCGAATGCATTGTGTCGTGTTAAATGAAACTTATAAAACATGCATATTTTAAAAACATTTCAATGTTAGAACTTTGACATAATTTTAAAAATAGTTTAATTTTTTTCTTCAATTTCTATTTTCCACTTACATGTTATTCATTAAACAAGTGACTGGATGTGGTGACTTTTCAGTGACTTGTTAATTTCAATTAATAAATAAAAGTTTATCAACAAAGTATATATTAAATAAAAGTCAAAAGTGTCTCGATTGAAATACTACCATACAATAGGCAATTTTCAGGGTTTTTAGAGATTATTGAATTTCATTGAAATCAAGATCTGGCTGGAGTCAGTTGGTGTTCGTTTCGTTTTTGGTATCGAACACATCATCAGCAGGAATCGATCTTGCATGGGATGCTTCACTTCTTGACCAATGAACTGATTATCTAAAAGGTATTAATGTTTCATTTCAATCAGCCCACAATATTACCCGATCATCATTTATAAAATTACCATACAGTATTTGATTGACTTAACACTTTACTAAAATTGTAGTGAAGGAGAACATAAGTGAGGGCAACCGAGTTGTATTTAACGAAAATTACAGAGTTACTCAGTAAAATAGGAATACCATATCGTAACCGTTAATTTGCACATCTTCAATCCATCATCAATCCATTGTCTGACATTTCACTATTCATGCGTTTCATACAAATTCCATTGTGTTCCCACTCTTCCTTTCTTGATCTTCCCCCATCTTCTGCTGCCAGACATTACGTTGACACTCACGTCATATACTACTTATAAGTAGCGCGCACCACAATATGAGTTTCTATTTCCACTTATTAGATCGGTGATTGTTGTCAGTAATTTTCATCATTCAAAGTAAATACATTCTATGTACAAGCTACAACTTGTGACAACATGAAGTTCACTGTATCGCAAGTAATGACAAATGACAAATAAATATTGAAATCATCAATCAATCATTGTTAGACCAACATTAGAAAACTGGAAACACTAGACTGCCGTTTCATCCTGGTATGGGACTCATCAGCAGTGCGCATCCACGACTCCTGCTGCTCGCAGGATTCGAACCCGGGACCTTCGGTGTTATGCGCAAACGCTTGACCACCGGACCACTGGGCCGGCATCCAACAGTGTTAATGTCTAACTCTGATTGATCTGGGAATTTGGCTCGACCTCACCCATTTGTCTTTGGTAGTTACTGCCTATACACCCGATATGGTTGAACTCCATTGGTCACGTCTTCTCAACTAGAACTCCGCGAATTTCCTCACGTAGCTAGTCACTATTGATTTCAAATGTGTAAAAACACAAACCTCCCAAAACTCTGCCGGATAATAAATATTGATTAACTTGGATGATACTTTCAATAAATTTGTATTACCCGATTACTATTCAGCTCAACATAGTTCTTTCACAGTTCATAATCAGTCAATAGGTTTGATGATCGAACTACATGTTTACGGAATTCAATTCGTACTATTCAGTAAACTTTTAGCATCTCAAAAGATTGCACCATACACTGACAAACAGAACAAATGTATTTAACCAACTTATGGTATTAGTCATGTTTGCAACACCAATTGTTGAATGTATATTTTTAAAAATAGTAGGATTACTCATAACAGTCGTGCATAAACAATTTTTTTTAAAAAAAGATATTACTCACCAATTCGATCATTCTAATACAATTATATTGTTAAATAACTCGAAATATCTACTTGATCATCGAGAATAACAACATATCCATCTCGTTGTTCAAGTGAAAGGCAGGAAAATGTAGAATCATCACAATGAATTAAGATTGATCTCCGCTTCACAAGCAAGTGATTATTTCGGTTTAGCAATTCACTGGGATAGAAAGGTCGGGTGGTTGAAAGTTAAAAAAATATATTAGTGGACATCGAATGAAGTTGAAACAGAAACGCGTCTTCTCGATCCCATTGTTATCCAGTGTCAGTGAACCACTCGAAAAATTTTGCGCTTATAATTGTTAAACTTTCATCGATTTGCTAAACGTTGTATTACCTTGAATGAATTTTATTCTACTTTGAGTGAATTGTGATTTTTTTTTCATTTGTCTTGGTACTTAACGTTGAAAACTGTTTAAGTGTATAGTCAAAGTTTAAAAACATTTATTAACTCCTGTTTATTTACATGCTATTTTTATATAATATAGGTCTACTTATTAAAAGATTTTTTTTTTATGATTTTTTGAATCGAGACAAACTTATCTGTAAAGATTGTTTTTTTCAAAAACTAGTAGTCGACAATTTAATGAACTGATTAAAATTAGTCAGAAATACTGCACATGAATTTAAAATATTCATTTGATTTTATAATATATTCTAATCATCTTCTACTGAGAAATGCCAGGATTTAAAGTGAGAAATTCTCGGAGCTCTAGTTAGCAACCATGACCAGTAAACTTCATTCTCGTTGAGTGTAGGCAGTAACTGCCCAAGGCAATGGGTGAGTGAGGTTGCTCGCCGTTAACATCGTCGGATGTCGGCTCAGTGGTCTAGAGGGTAAGTGTTCGCGTGCGAGACCGACGGTCCTTGGTTCGATTCTCGCGTGTAGGAGCAATAGATAAGCACTGCTGATGAGTCGTATGCTGGGACGAACCAGCCACCCAGTGCTTCCAGGTTTCTAATGGTGGTCTAACATTGGTCGATTCAGGATTCTAATGAAACAGAATGAATAATGCATTTTCAGTCCTAAATTTTATACACTTGCCCATTTTAATCTCCAATCAAATTTTTAAATCAAATTGACAGAAATTATCATAAATTCAACAATTATGGTACAATTTCCATAATTCAGTCCTCATAGTTCATGATTTACTGAACTTTCTTCGGAATAGATAAAAAAATTTTTTTTTATCATAAAATAGTCACGTTAGATTATTCTGTTGAATTTTTTTCCTCATAGTTTACAAAATTTAGCTAGTTTTATTCTCTCTGTGAAAAAAAAAAGACAATGTGAAATAATTCCAGTAAATAGAGCATCATCGCTTGAATAGTCAAACAAAAAGCAGAATCATAGACTAATTGAGATGGCAGGATGGACAGACAGATCAGTAGTTCGGTTAATCAGACGGACTGGCTACTACTACTACTACTACTACTAGTACAACTGTGGTGCGCGCTACTTATAAGTAGTTTATGACGTGAGTGAAAACGTAATGTCTGGCAGTAGAAGATGGGGAAAGATCAAGAAAGGAAGAGTGGGAACACAATGGAATTTGTATGAAACGCATGAATAGTGAAATGTCAGACAATGAATTGATGGTGGATTGAAGATTTGCAAATTAACGGTTACGATTTGGTTTTCCTATTTTACTGAGTAACTCTGTAATTTTCGTTAAATACAATGCGGTTGCCCCACCTGTGTTCTCTTTCACTACACTACTACTACTACTACTACTACTACTACTACTACTACTAATAATAATAATAATAATAATAATAATAATAATAATAATAATCAGTAACTGATGTGAGCTTTATTTATTGTCTTCTCGGGTTTCATGACTATTTTTCTTTACACTATCAAGGGATGAATAATCGCTTTGAAGTTACTACTAGTACATTAATAGTTCTATCACTATCTGTTTTTCTGTTGATTGTGCATATCAGTAGTACGTGCTTTTTCAGATGTTGTTCTTCTTCCTGTTCGTTAGGTGGTGATGCGACTACTGTGATAGTGTTCCTGTTACTTTTGTTCAATGATCAATGGGTATGTATTCGAAAATTGACCATGTGACATGTTGAACAATGATGACATTTATCGATTTATCACACACACATACACTGAAAGCCAGTGTGTTGCTGCATGTCTATGTATATATATGGATATATGATAATAAGATGAAAATACTTTTCAACCGGCATCACCAACCACCATCAACAATAATATACCAATAATAAAAACAACTTTAAGAAGACAATGAACAAATCATCTCATTCAGCATTCAATGAAGAAGATAAAAAAAGTTCCAATTGAATTATGGGAATAAGTTTCAATGGTAATGATTATTATCGTTCGAAATAGTGGAGAGACTTTTCCGACAGATTAGTATATTTGATCAATTCCAAACTAATCTTTTTTGCTAATAATCCTCACGATCAATTACAATCATCTGAATATTCATCAGAAACTGGAATTCACCTCATTCCGGTTTAGGAATCTTCAAAACTGCCAACTTGTAGGTTTCACATAAGTTTTACTAGTTATCGAATACATCAACGGACATCAATTCCATCGGGCCTACTGACGAGTGTCAACTAGCATGAAACTTGAGTCCAGAGTTTCCTGGGGACTACATGAAATCCAATGTAGCATAACGTTTACTCGATTTCATCAATCGTTTACTGTATAACTGTCAACTTAGCTAACTCCGTAAATCAAGTCGCTGTGAAAATTATCTTGAAAATACATTCGAACAGATTCGACTCAAACTTCTTTTAGTCGTTTGATGGTTTTTCATTGAAATCACAAACCAATCAAAGTTGAACAACTATTGAAATCATAGAAGCACTTCACAGCCATTTTGTCCTACTGTTGGAGTCATGGCGAGAAGCCACGATTAGTGAAGCTAAACCGTGTCGGATGTGAGGAAAGTACCTTCTGAAGATAATGGAAAATGATCATACACTAACGTGAATTCATTGAAGCTAGTTTGAATGCTGAACAGCAGATTCTGGGCTTGATTCCAACTTGCGGGGTCGTGAATGTGTATATTAGAACGTAATGGTTGTTAAGTGAGTCTAGATCTTCAATGGTTCATGACTTAAATGAAATTTGGCAAGTTTCATAACCCTCTATACTGAAAACTGTTTTTTTTAACTTACATCTTTATCAAAGAATACTTTTTAGTTTACCCAAACATGAGTGTACATTCATCAGTTTACTCATAGATTAATTAGTTTAATCTGATTGTTTAAGCTTACTGATACTTCGGTTGATGAGTGGTCGTTGTTGTTGACCTTGATAAAGTTCGGCATACTGCTTGACACTCATTGACTGACCTGTTGGTTGATTTGGCTAGGAACCAGTGAGAATTTTATTGGTCCTACAGTTTGTTGAAGTACGTTTGTTTGGCTGGAAAACCATTAAAAACCAGGAATTACTGGATATCTTCTATTTGATCTGAATCCGAGACTCTCCAACTGTTTACTTGTATCAAGATTTTTACCACAAATCACTACTAATAAGTGAAATTTAAGTCGGAGCAGTTTATGTAATACTTTTTTCAGTTCAATAAGTAGAGAACTCGATATAGTGTTTTGTAAACTATGGAATACAATTAGTAACTAAAGTATAGCACACACACACAAAAAAAATAGGAAAATATTCGATCTACAGTTTCATTCCAATTGTTAGTGAAGATGATTGTTTAGCAAAACGATGCACTGCTAGTGATTATTCTATTGATATTTAAGTAAAGTTTTTAAAATATGAGTCATGGAACTTGCGGAAAATCTTCAAGTGACAGGTATCATTCGTATTATTTATAATGAAATGATAATTATAGATTTGATCTAGTATACAAACTGGAAATATACATCAATATAAATTCGCATACTTTTTTCATTTTCATTGTTTTTTCAGTAAACATTGAAAATGTCATCTCATTAACTAGTGAGTGATACATTCTTCAAGTGGTTTAACTTTATTCAACAAGTATACTTGGAGAGGAGAATAGGTTGATATTCAAAACAACTTTGGTTTGAATAAATCAGTCACATCCACTCCAGGCATTAGTGAACAAGTTTTCATACCTCTTCCACTGACACTCCTTAAACCTTTCACATGATAATATTAGTAATTAAGAAATGTCATAGTCGCTTATTATTGTTTTAAGGAGAATATAAAGTTAATAATTTGTACAGTGATTAACGTTTAAACAATAATGTACTCTTACAATTACGCTAGATTGAAGTTTGAACGTGGTTATTATCATGAAACAACATTTTATTCCCCCATAATTTGAGTGATAAAAGTGTGCACTTAGACATACTGATCACAAATTTGATAATCTTGCAGTAAATCACTTTTTTGCATGTTTATGGTCATGTAGTCAACAGTTTAACTTTGTGGCTGAAGAAAGTAACCATGGTCTTTTTAATACCGACCTGGAAAGTGACATCAAGAAGTTGTGAAGCGATTCATAGAACTGTACTTTGCTAATAAATTAATAAGCTATCACAATAGATATCCTTCTGAAACTGTTCACAATTTCCACTGGAAATTATTGTGTGATTTCTTAGCCTCATTCCACTGTTAACTTGGTGTACATTTTTTATTCATGAACAAGGGATCCAAAATGTATCACATTCATTCGGTATTGAAACTTTTCACTTGGAACAGTAGGTGTGATTGTTTCGAATAAAAGTTAAACAGACACTTTCATCATAGAATTCGCACTAAAGAGAGATAATAATTTATTTCTCATAATTTTTCTTAATTAGCTGTTTCAAAGCAAACAACGCTCAATTTATCAATAATATTCATGCGGTTTCCATTAACCGCTAATTATTATCACATGCATGAAACTAATATGAAAATGCACAAGATGCATATATATTACATTAACCCATCTATATAGTGTTATGTGACCAACCCAGCTGGTGATCAGTATGACCCACAATTTCAATTTCAGCATTGAAATCGAATCATTGTCGGTTGAACCGGATACCTTCTTTAAATCAAAGTGAAACACACACACACACTGCAGACATGCACACATACATACATACATATATACAGCTTGTGTACAGACATACACACACATACATACAAACTAGCGAAATGATAACACTTTTTTTGATTTAGAAAACTGACAATCTCTACATGTATATCTGCATGCATCATAGACAGCTAAATCCTGATTATATAATCAAGATAAACAAATTCGCGAAAAAAAAAATAACAAAATAAAAAGGAAGTGGAAATAATCCAAAACTAGTATGTCACCATTTTGTCCAGTTTAGCATAGCAGAATACTTCTATTGTCTCCTAAAGGCTTTGTATATATATATATATATATATATATATCATATATGCTGCTGTGTATGTGGGTGAACTTCGGTGTGTATTTTATATAGGCAGGGTTTGTGAATAAAACTCAAAAGTAAGATATACATAGATAACCAGAAATGTGATATACACAAATATATATATATATATATATATATATATATATATATATATATATATATATATATATATATATATATATATATATGATTCGTTAGATAATCAGATCAAGGTGAACCAGATGAAACACCACAGGATCCACCAATCCCCACCCCCTTCGTCTTTGGTTCGCCATCAGTTTTCCTTTTCACAGTACTTCCTATGTAATAAGATTTAATTCGTACTGACAAAAAAAAAGAAATTGCTCCAGTGTACAAAAACCAAAAAAAAAACTACTGTAACATGCGACATAATTCCTATTAAGCTGGGCGAATTGAAACAACATATGACAATCACTTCGGTCGGTCATTTTTCGAGCTGAATTTTTCTTTAGTTTTTTTTGGGGGGTGGGGGTATTACATTTCTAGGTGTGTTTGTTTGTTTGTGTGCATGCAACTTCGTTCTATTCAAGTGTTTGTTTTTTTCAAAAAAAAAAACAAAATCAGTATATTGACTTTCTGTATCTCTTTATACGTAACATATTTCAAGAATATATGACTTAACTCTTTGGGATTGTGTTGTGATAATCATCTACAATAACGACATATATATAT
Organism: Schistosoma turkestanicum; assembly: GCA_944470395.2. NCBI lineage: Eukaryota > Metazoa > Platyhelminthes > Trematoda > Strigeidida > Schistosomatidae > Schistosoma > Schistosoma turkestanicum. The sequence continues at coordinate 11,933,405 of OX103979.1, read as the reverse complement.
ATATAATATCTGTAAATGGGTCAGGGTATGCGACTAGTTGAAATAATCACAAAGTTTGCTAATGTTGCTTGCATAAAGCCAATCCAGACGACATTGTGAACAATAGTAGTTCAGCTGTGTTGAGAATAAGAAAGTTACAACATTATGCATAATGATTGTCATAAGGTCTGAATGCTTTGAATTCAATCTCTAAATAAGTCATTGGTGGGGTAATATACTTACTACTACTACTGTGGAATGATAGATAAACTAACACGAAACAATTGAGCATTATTGGCCGATTTTCAGTTAGAAGACTTTCAACTACCGTCCATTTAGTGATTAGGTCTAATTTGTAATTAAAAACAATTCCCGAAAATTCCTTGCCTTTGAAATTCTTGATCAGTCAGAGAAGTAATGATCGTTTTTTTTCTGACGCTAAAACTTTTCTAGACCTCAAGAAGTAGATCTAAAGAAGTAGAATTGCATGAGTTATGTTTTTTCTTTGTCTATCTCATCATGACGAACACTTATTATCGCATACACAGGTGTGTTTCATATTTATACTCATTTGTCTCGGTGATTTCAGCAGTCCACAAATTGTATTGGTTACTCGACTGATATAATCATCTGTACGGACAGCTGTCGTTAATCACATGGATTGTGGTTAATAATGGAACTCAAGATGTTGGTGTTGATATTCAGAATAAAAACTGGAATCTAACATTTCAAATACCAATGTGTTATTGAACAAGCTACTAAATTAAAATTATCGCTAGCTTGTTCAACGGATATAGTGTTCAATATTCAATGTTTGTATTAGCTTATTTAATAGACTAGATTGAAGTTTGGCCAGTCTTTATCTACCGCAATGAATTCACTAAGACGAACACTTGACATTAAGCGATACTTCTGTATTAAGTAAAAGATTTAAATTATATGGTGACGTGAATTCGTTTGTACACAATGTATGGTAGAATGAATTGATTCCACACTATTTCATTTATACAGACAGTTGTTGATTGATAATCCATATGAAATTCACTCTTTTCTAAAAATAACCATTATTACTGTAAAGACAATAAAACTAGTCAAATTTAACAACTTAACTACTTACTCTACGATACTTTCTTCCTTAAACGATATTTTTGTTCGAAAATATGCAAATTAAAAAATTGATTTGGGAAACACTGAACAACTGTTTCATCCTAGTACGAGATTCCTCGACAATGCGCATCACAGCGCTGGTCTAGCTGATATCGCTTCGTGAATTAAACTGTGAAATTCCTACAATCTCTTCGAATCCCTCTGATACTAAATGATCTATAAACATTAATCTCATCGATATCAACGTTATGAATAAACTTCATTTACCAACATATTTCAGAGTTCCGATAACTCCGACACCTTTCCGATTCGACTATAGTTATGATCTTTAAAGCTTTATCCATTCAAACATATAGTGAAAAAGCTTATGAAACATTAAATTCTCTGACTGTTAATTTCATCTCAAAGTGTGTAAACAAAGAATATTTCATTTGCATATCATTGTCACTGTATGAGCAAAATCTCAACAACATAACTCAATATTGACAATACACAAAAGTAAGCACAAATGTGGAAGATAAATTTATCTCAAAGAATAATCAAACAAAATTTGTTTGATTCAATTATTAAAAGTGATCGAACGAAGAAGCCTCGTCACTCCATTCTCAGTATTATTCATTTGTAAGCGAATTTCCACAACAAGTTGCATTGTAGTTATTAGTATAATGATCGAAGTCCTAAGATGTTTACTAACCAAAATGTGTAGTACACACTGAATTCAAACTTCCATCTAAAAAACAAACAAACGGATTATCGATTGTCTTCTTCCACATGTCTTTTAGTCTTTGAAACATTCTGATTGTATCATCCGTCCGGATCCGACACTTTTCGTCTCAGCAGTAACTTCAGGGTGACACTCCACTGTATACTGTGGTTATAAGCTAGGTTGTGATTAGCATACACCCAGTCAATATAAATGACTATATATTGCCGGCGCTGTGTTGAGATGCTACACAGTTGATCGTAATTAGTAGAAAATTATTGATTTAGGTTTCATACTATTTAGAGCTTGTCGGCAAGGTTTACTTGTAATTTTGAGGGAAATAGTTTTCTTGGGTGAATTCGATCCCGGAGGTCAGTTGGAGCCGCAATATGCTCTATGATAACGTTTCAGATCGTGAAACTGGGCTACATGAAACCAAGTCAGCTAGAAAGCAGCCATCATCTCGAGATTGCAGAAGCATTATTTCAACGAGTTCCAAACAACACCAAGCCTCTGTTCAGACTTGTCTGTCAATTACTTCCGACACCTAACACTACAAAAATCAATCACAGTTAACTAATATTACTTGTCTACTTCTTATTGATGATTTAGCGATATAGCTGTACTACACAACAGCTTACAGGACATAATTGTTTATTTTTATTCCAGTATTCAACCTATCCTTACCAGTATATTCTGACGACCACATATACGATCCAAACTAAAACCCATAGATCTTGTAAAATCGATAAGAAATCAAATGTGTACAATTGGATTTTTGGTCGTCTTGTTACACCGCACAATAGATCATCCAGTTTGTTAGTTAGTAACTGCCGCCGGTGATGAAAGAGATGAATATAGTCACACTTTTCATGTGATCTGTGAATCCTGGTTCTGATCGAATGTGCGTGGTTAAAGGTGTATGTATGTCATGACAAAACTTTAAATCTGAACAATACAACCTCTTGGTTTCCAGTGGTTCCTCTGAGTTCTATCACTTCTCGATGAGTAATGTCAAAATGAACAAATCACTTAATCAAATAGTTTATAGAAAGAACTCTTGTAAATCAAGGAGCTCTGGACAGATAATTTTTTATAGTTGAGGACTGCCTAGCAGTGTACATCCATTTAATTCTTTCAATTTAGAAGGGATAACTGAGAAGAGACTGCTAATTTCATGATGGAGTTTCATTCTCAGAGCTGGATGTTTTGGTTGTGAAGCTTTCATTGCACTTCTGAACAACATCATCAGCATAAACTTCAGATGATGTTTGTTGTTCAGGAGCTCCACAACCAAAACATCCAGCTTCAGAGAATGAAACACCACCACAATCATCCACGCGTGTTACAAATTTTCTCCACTTCCGATGTGAATTTCGAATGTCATTCTACTTTCCACTTAACACTGAATATCATCATGATTATCTCCGTATCAGCGGTGGAGTCTACAATTCATAGTCAACTCAATAAATCCTCATGCCTTAGTTAAATATTTATAGTTTACGATCCCGTGCTTAAGCAGTGTATAGTTAGTAGTTACACAATACAGAATAAGTTTCAAGTGGATTTTTGCAAAATATCACTGATTAAAAGAAAAAAAATTCGCAATCATGTCAGTTATCGGTTTTGTTCATGTTTATCTCCCCTTTCGTACACAGATCAGATCACACACAGAGTAAGTAATTCACTGCTCTTCAATATCAATTATCTTCCATTTTTATCCACCAAGAAAGTTTAACATCATTAGCGTACACAAAAAAAAAGATGGAGGATTGAATCATGGGCATATGGCAAGTATTTGTGTAAATCCTAATAGATATGGCGGGAGAGAGAGATACACACATACACACATTTAAAAATAAAATAGGTGACAGAAATTTACATATGAAATTATGTTTTGTTTATTTAACTAGTTAATCGGAATTTCAATTTTAAAAACATGGTGTCCAGAGCATATGATTCTGTAAAATGGAATGTGTATGCGTGTGTGTGCGTGTGTGTGTCTGTGTACTAATTCGGTCTATTCCGTGTAATTAACAGTTTACCTCTGCTTATGACCATGTATTATGTATATGACCATGGTGTTAAGTACGAAGTGAATTCCACCATGTCCGATACAATTACATTTCCAAGTGAATTACTTTTTCTTTTCTCTTCTCTTCTCTTTTTCTAAAAGAAAAAAATCATTTTTTCTTTCAACAACAACAACACAATGAAATTCATTTGTCATCCAGTAGATAATTTTGTATATAATTTTGTGTATGTATATAGTGAATGAGATAAAAAGTTAACAATTTAACTTCAATGAATATTGCAATGCCTACTATACTGTATGGTATAAGTTAGTTCAATTTGATAGTGTTTGTTGTTCATAGTTGTGCATTTAGTGTAAGGTTAATGCACAGAACATGTGAAATGAAACTTTAGCCAGGTGTGTAAAGTGTCGCTGTATCTATCTTCTATAAATCACACCTGGACGATACGAGTTAAAGGATATGACGGACGGGAAAGTAAGTTATACTTTTTGAAATATATATGAAAGCGGAAATAGTAATCTTTTCATATTTGACTGTAATTTATCAAGTTAATTATATATATATATATATATATATATATATATATATATATATATATATATATATCATTGAACTGGAAAATGAGTTTGTTTTAAAAAAGTTTTGGATAAGACTAGATTCAATTACATTGCATGATAGTAAGCTGTTTTAACAATTTGTAATAGTGTGGTGCGAGCTACTTATAAGTAGTATATGATGTGAGTGTCAACGTAATGTCTGGCAGAAGAAGATGGGGGAAGATCAAGAAAGGAAGAGTTAGAAAACAATGGAATTTGTATGAAACGCATGAATAGTGACAATGGATTGATGTTTTGCAACAGGAACAGTCCAGTTCGATATGATGGACTGATATTTTGCAGATTAACGATTTACGATATGCTTTTCCTCTTTTACTGAGTAACTCTGTGTTCTTGTTCACTACAATAGTATCCTTCAGATAATTTAAAACGAGTAAACTGTTGAAACTTTGATAAAAGTCTAATAGGCTAACGACTTTGGACCACCTATCAGCAGATCAGAGAAAGATGACTAGTTGTTCTAAACTAACAACTAGAAGCTTTGATCTGAATAATCCATCCTCATATGTTGAATTATTGCTTGTAGTGAAGAAAAAAAGTTTTTAGATTACATCTTAAGAATTTGGCTAGTGTTCATAAAGTCAGGTTATCACCATAGAGTTTTCATCTTCAATTGGGGCCATCTATGCTGCTAAATAATTAAGGTTAGGTGTTGAAAATTAAGCTGGAGTTCTGAGTTTGGTTTTTCGAATTAGGGTTAAGGTTTTCATGACGAATTGACACCAACTATGAAACCAATGCTGTCACTCACCTGGTTACAAACTTGACAGACAGACAGAGCAGCAACTTAAGGTCTAAAGATTAAGTCGTACTGCTGAGTGTGAGACAGATACAACGCAGGACTTCGTACGTAAGTACATCAGTTCACGTTACCATACCACATCAGCACAGAGACGCAACTGTCAGTTCAAATCCAAGAGTGATAGCGATGGTAGAAGTATTATCAGTAAAGGAGAAGATTAGGGGTCGAAGATATGATTCAAGAAGTATAATTCAGTGAGATAAATTTAGAAAGAGAAAGATAGGTATTATGAGGAATTTAGAAGGTTAGAATTAGAGAGAACACAAAGAGTGGATGCACCTGCGCCATTGCAAACGATTCTGAGCCATATCGTTCAAGGTCTCTAATCATTGGTGACTTTCGTCTCGCGGACCCCAGCCAAATAGCCTACATCTACCAACAAACTTGAGAGATTCATAGTTGAGATTTGAAGTAAAATTTAAAAAGAAAGAATATCAACAAGTTTCACTAAACACTCTTGACAACATACTGAATCACAAAAAGTACATCAATACACAATTTACCTCGCAAGCAGGTAATAATAGCCTAATAGTAATAGCCTAATAACCCTCTTGAATTCGCTTCGTACAAGTAATCTGTCGGTGTACTTTACATTTCGCACCGAACACATGTGGCGTCATCTTAATTCTAACGGGGCCACTCAAGCTTGTCAGCAGTTCTTACTTTTATTGAAACTCAAAAATCACTCATTACTAATAAATAACACGGAATCTGATGGAAATGATTAGGTAAGCACCGAAAACATTAATATCAATGGAAATGAGAGAAAAAAACAAATTCACTAAAAAAGAATTGTGCTAAGCAATGCTATCCACGATGTGAATTCCTCCAGCTGGATGTACCTGTTACCTGATATCCATATTCGCATTAAGCTATAGGGTTAAGATAGCCACTAAATTAGTTACACATTTTTTGAAACCATGAATCGATCAATGTTAGACCACGATTAGAAACCTGGAAGCACTGGACGGCCGTTTCGTCCTGGTATGGGACTCCTCAGCAGTGAGCATCCACGACTCCTGCACCCCACAGGATTCGAACCCGGGACGTTCGGTATTGTGCGCGAACGCCCTAATCGTTAGGCAGTGTCTACCGAAGACTGTGTATGAGGTTGCACAACTCTGTGAATTTGATCAAGTTAGACATTAACACCGTTAGATACCGGCTCAGTGGTTCGATGGTTAGGCGTTCGCACACAATACCGAAGGTCCCGGGTTCGAATCCTGCAGGGAGCAGGAGTCGTGGATGTGCACTGTCACTGATGAGTCCCATACCAGGACGAAACGGCCGTCCAGTGCTTCCAGGTTTCTAATGGTGGTCTAACATTGATCGATTCTTGGTTTCAAAAAATGTGTAAATTAACAATCTTCACAACCCAGTAATGCAAACTAAATTAGTTAACCGTTATGAGGAGTTATCAGCCAAGAGTAGTATATATATATATATATATATATATATATATATATATATATATATATAACAGGTTAATCACTGATTAATTAAAATAATGAGAAGATCAACAATAATTTCCAGTTGATTGTTCAGAAGTTAACAACATAAAAGTGGTGCGTTTTTTTTATCCCATGCACTGGTTTTGATGTATACTTTTTTTCTAAAGTTAACTGATCACAAAATTGCTTGTAATTATATATATATATATATATATCATGGATCTTAAATAGTTATTGAATATAATTTTGTTCGATTAACAATGTTGAAATCATTACAGATAATCGCAATGTTTATTTAGCATTTTTATTTTGTATTTTTTCTCATTAATAAGTAGTAAATAGATTTAATGATCTCATTAATGTGATTCATTGTTATTATCCCTAGAAGGTGCTGCGTATGCATGTTGTGGATCTCTGTACAACACAAACAAACACACACCGTGCACACACACACATACACCATAATAGTTTTTTTTTAATTATTCTTCACATTTGATTGCTTCATCTATATTAAAATCAAATGTCCACTGTTATTCAATAATCTTATCTTGATGCACGTTATTATAATACACTGTTATATGTAAGGTTATTATTATTATTATTATTATTATTATTATTATTATTATCGTTATTTATCTCCATAGAACTCTTATCCCACACACGGACTTTACAAAATGGCTGGCTAATTAACTTGAATGATATTATTTCTTAATACTGAAATAAACTGACAAAAATTCACAATGGACTAAGTGAATTATGATCTAAACAAGATTACCGTTATTAGGTTTCAATCGAACATAGTTGGTTTGGTGGGGGTGGTGTGTGTGTGTGTGTGTGTTTAGCAAGAGAAAAATAATGCAAACACTGATCGTTTTGTTTTAAATATCCGCTCAATGCAACAGTTTCAATTGTGTTGTGTCACTGCTTTTGTTGTGAGTAAAATTTGTCAATTCTTATTAAAAAAAATTACCCACAAACATGCACAGTTTGATATCTTTTTGGTGGCCAGTCTACGTACGGGTTAAGCCTTTATTATATATACCAACATTGTTAAAATGATCCGTATTCAATTTTCAGGATTTTTTTTGTACGATTGCGAAAGGAAAAAGAAACTAGAATGGTCTGTAGATGTGTTTGGCGGGTAGGGGGGGGTAGAGTGGGTGAAAATCCCAGAGAGGGGTAAAGATTTCGGTGAGTCATTTCTATCCTGTTGAAGGAAGGGACCGAAACTCTATATTCATTCATTCATTCTTGCCAGCATTTGATTTGTTTATCTGTTCGATTTAAATGGAAATTATGCATTAGAAAGAGACTACTGCTGGTTTGTTTGAAATATCTATCAAAAGGTTTCTTCTACTTAGTCATGATAAAAATAATCCAAAATACATAAGTTTTATTGATCGGAATAAAATACTGGACCTAGGTTTTGTGCTAGTTAATAACACTAGCTATCCAAATGTATGTGTCAGTCAGTCAATTGCGACGTAGAACTTCGTACGTATGTACATCAGTTCAGGTTGCCATACCACATTAGCACAGAGACGCAAATGTCAGTTCAAATTCCATAGTGATAGAAATAGTAGAGGTATTAATGGTAATGAAGAAGACTAGGGTTCGAAGATATTATTCAAGAAGTATAATTCAGTGAGATATGTTTAGAAAGACAAAGGTAGAGGTGCTGACGAATCCAGAAGATTAGAATTTGAGAGAGCACGACGAATGGATGCACTTGTGCCATTGCAAACGATTTTGAGCCATGTCGTCCAAGGTCTCTAACCATTGGTGACTGTCGTCTCGCGGATGTATGTGCAGATTTTGCTAAACTGATGCTCGTCGTATAATTTGAACAAAAGTGACCACGTGACACAGAAAATGTGCAGAACTGGTGTTATGGTTCAAATTCACTTCTTACCACAGTGAAGTATATAAATCAGTTAAAAGTCCACAAGATATACCAGCTGTGACAACTGGATTAAAAAATAATTTTATGGGCTCTTAACTACTGTATTCACAACTGAACATCAAATGAAGTACACAATAATATCCAGTTATTCAGCCTAATAACCATATTACAACTTGGTCTACTGAATCTAATCAACACTCAGGACTAGATAACGTTGTGACAATAAGTTTATAATCAATGATCAGTTAGTGCCATTCACATCTAAACGAATCTAGTTTATCATACTTATATACTACTACAAAATATCATGAAAAGTAGCTGAATACCAACCACTGATGGCAATTGAATGTATTATCAATTAGATTATTTATCTCGTTCGTCAAGAGTTGAGTTAATTGAAGGTGTATTTCTTTCTAAAATTTACATTTATTTATTAATAGTAATATGGTAATCCTGATTTAGAGATGATGTTGACTGAGTTGTTTTTCAATGGAATTCCGGGCTTTACATGTAAATAGTTAAAAATTATTTGTTTCAGATTACTGTCAAAGGTGACCACACAATCCAGAAACTATGTATTCAACAGTTTAATGCTATTGACGAATAAATGAACAAAATTATGAGAGTATGCTGCAGAGAGTTGTTTAAATAAACAAACATTATGAGGGTGAAGGTCAGTCAGTCAGTCAGTCAGATTCAACGTAGAACTTCGTACGTACGTACATCAGTTCATGTTGTCATACCACATCAGCACAGAGATATAATTGTCAATTCAAATCCAATAGTAGAAGAGGTAGTAAAGGTATTAGAAGTAATCGGAGAGGATAGAATTAGAAGATATTATTCACGAAGTATGATTCAATGAGATAAGTTTAGAAAGTAAAAACTAGAGGTGTTGAAGAATATAGAAGATTAGGATTTGAGAGAACACGAAGAATAAATGCACCGGCGCCATTGCAAACGGTTTTGAGCCATGTCATTCAAGGTCTCTAACCATCGATTATTATCATCTCGTGGACCCCAACCAGGTAGTCGACGACTACCGACATGGCTCAGTCCACTCGTCAATGACTTCATGGATTTGTGCCATGTTTTGGTTTGGCCGCCCCTAACTTTCTTCCAACCTACTCCTACACTACAAAACGAAGCTCGTCGAGGCAGTCGGTGGTTCGGCATACGCAACACATGTCCCAACCACCTCAAATGATGAAGTGTTACTACTGCGTCTATTGATCTGCCATTCTTACCTAACACCCGATTCCTAATAAGAGCGTTGCTCACTCGGGTGTCCCACAATATACGAGCAATGCTTCGGAGACACCTATGATCGAAAACCAATAACCTGCGAATATCTTCTACTCTCACTGGCCGTGTTTCACAGCCATAAAGTAAGACGGAGCGAACTACTGAACAGTACACTCGTCCTTTAGTCAGCAAGCGGATATCTCGTCTACGCCATAAATGACGCAGGCTAGCAAAAGCCAATCGAGCCTTCTGTATACGAGCTGAGATTTCGTCAGTCACCAGGCCATCGGCACTGATGAGACTCCCAAGATGAGTGAAGCGGTCTACACGTTCGACTACTTCACTCCCTATCACTAGTTCAGATGCCGATGCAACCCAGTCTTGAAGCAACATTTTGCATTTCGAGGGTGAGAACCGCATCCCGAACATGCTTGCATTGTTGCTTAGGGTAGTCAGAAGACACTGCATTTCGTCAGCGTCTTCACTAAGTAGGACAATGTCATCGGCATATTCTAAGTCGATAAGCGAACCAGCAGGTAAAAGGTCTACTCCTGAAAATGCAGACGAAGATAACATCTAGCAGCATGTCTATGACAAAATTGAACAAGAATGGAGAAAGTGGACATCCCTGACGGACACCGATTGAAGTGAGGAATTCCGGTGACAGTTCGCCATAAGCTCTCACTCGACTAGTGGTGTTCGAGTAAAGGGCTTGTGTAAGGTTAATGTACTTCTTCGGTACACCTTTCAATGAGACACTGCCACAGAACCTCAAGACTTATTCCCCTGTGTTTGTCACAAGACTTTTGTCCTTTCTAATAGATTGGGACAATCAGTGACCGGGACCAGTCAGATGGGATTACGTCCAGTTCCCGGATCCTACCTAAGATCTCAGTCAACCTAGATGCTAAAAATGGACCACCATCCTCAAATATCTCAAGGGTCAGTCCATCAGGACCTGCAGCTCGCCCACGCTTCAGATTTCCTAACGCTTTCCCAACGTCATTAAGACTAGAGGGACTTACGTGGATTTGCCATTCAGGATGACTGGAGATCGTGGATAACCGAAGAGTGGCTCGAGGTCAGTTGAACTGATCCCTAAAGTGTTCTGCCCATCGGTCCAGTCTCCTGGATTGAGAATGGATAATAAGATCATCCTTTTCCGAAATAGTCTCACTCACACTAGGATTCCTAATACCAGTTTCCTTGATAAGTCGGAAAAGTTGTCCACTGTTGCCTATCACCGCTGCCTTTTCCATCTCTCTCGCTTTCTCCACCCACTACTGTTCTCAGTCATTGCGTATGCTTTTTGTCAGCCTATGTCTAAACTTACTCCGCCACTAATCGCACTCAGAGCCAGGCGGGATGAGTTTGCGAGCATCCATCAGTTCGGTAGATGCTATTGAGATCCACGGCTTCATCCTATCCTTATGGTTTACCTTACTAGCAGATATCACTGCTGTTTCCACAGTCCTTTAGATATCATACCAACCTACCTCCGGATGGGTAGGTCATTCAATGGACATTACTAAATAAATTTCATCATAGACTCATAAAATGGCGAAAAAGACATCTGTTTCACTCTACATCTAGGATTTCAGTGGACAATCGAGACTCCAAAATGAATGAAAACTAGGACTCACATATTTAGCAGTGAGTATCAGAAACTTTACCCCTCCAGAGCTACTACCGGTCCCAAGCCCGGATGCATTTGTGTTGGGATATCGTGCCGCCGATTACCAGTTTGTTGAAGGCACATAGATTTGCAAATCTGTCACCGTTTTCGTTCCTTTCTCCCACTCCATGTCGTCCTATGATGTCTTCATATCCAGTATTGTCCGTGCCAACCTTGGTATTTAGGTCTCCCATTAGAATCGTCAAATCTTTTGATGAGCATCTGTCGACGATTGACCACAGTCATTGGTAGAATCGATCCTTAACGTCTTCATTGTAATCGTTGATAGGCGAATATCTTTGGGTGACGTTCATAATAATGTCATCTTTGTTTGTTTTGAAGGATGCTTTGATGATCCTGGATCCATGAGATTCCCATCCTATCAGTGCCTTTTGAGCTTGTTTTGATAGCATCAGTGCAACTCCTTGTGTATGTGAAGCATTTTCCTCTTCATGAGCAGAGTAAAACAGCAGTTCCCCTGAAGCTAGTCTCAGTTGTCCTACCTGTGTCCAATGCGTTTCACTGATGCCGAGCACCTCGAGGTTGTATCTTCTCATTTCTGGAGCAATTTGGAACAGTTTTCCGGTCTTCCATATTTTTTGAATATTGCATGTACCTAAAAGAATGGTTTCTATGGTTGTCAGAAGGGGCATCGGCCCCGTGACTTCCTAGGGAACTAGGCTTTCATTGTGAGGCGCAGTAACTCCTCTGAATGAAGACCTTCTAAGTCCCAGGGCAGAGTTGAAATGGTTTTTCAGAAAGTCATTTTTCTGTAGTATGTGGTCGCTAACCCCATCCCCAACCCTCCTTTTTCCGGGCTTGGAATCCGCAGTAGCCCTGGAGGTGCTCCAGGAGGATTTAGGCACATAAAGTCCCAAGCAAAAATTGTCAAATCAAGGGAGTGAACGATTAATATTCATTATTCTGGTTACAGATACCTAGATATTGCGATATCAGTTAATTTTAAACAGTTTTTTACGTGCAGTCATTCATAATCGGATATTCAATGTATTACATTGGTCAAATATTTTATTTCACCGACTCTTATTATCCATTAATACTAGTGCATGCCAACTCAGTGGTCTAGGTGCAAAGTGTTGACTCACGAGACCGGAGGTCCTAGGTTATACTCTCATGTGTAAGGTTGTGGATGCTCCCTGTTGAGCAGTCCCATACTGGGGGGATAGATCGGCCTTTCAAATGCTGGTCTGAGATTGATTTCAGATTTCAAGTCAATACTGACTACTTACAATCGTTTCAGTAGGCACAAATTAACAGAAATATTATCCACTGACATAAACCAATGTCTTTCCTTAAACCGAACTTATATTCAGTAAATTTTACCCTATTTAAAGCAGAAAATTAATCTTCTGAGCGGATTTAATAAACCCAACCGTCGTATAAAGAAGGAATAAGTACACCATTTGGAACAGTAATCATTGTTTTACTAATTGTGTTATAGATAAGAATAGTGAAGGAAGATTATCAGCCTAGAGTTGTCCTTTCAGTTTGTTTGTTTTTTTTCACAAAAAATGACGTCAAAAGTGAATTGTCAAGATAAAACTGTGCACAAACAGAATGCATAATGTTTGATTAAAAAATTTTGAATTATTATATTAAGGGATAATTCTTTGAAATATTGAAAAAAGTAACATGATTCTGAATTCCTAAAGATTATTTGCTTTTTATAAAAATCATGAATGGAGAATGTAAACAACAAAGTGTTCATTGGCTGATTGTCTGCTTGTTTGTTTTTTTACATTGCTTAAATTTGTAATAATAAGGCGACACCACCCAAAATCCAACGTGATGCTTTTTCTTTAGTTTTTAAATTAAATGTCCATACATAAGTCGGTCCACGCTGTTTTGTTTTATAGACTGGACAAGCATATGTATTTCGTAAATCTTGTCTGTCAACAGGTACAGCTTTCAAAAAAATCACTGGTAAACTTGGTGCTAATTCTTTTAGTCGAGCTTCAGCTATCATATTAGTTTGTATGTCCCATCTAGCACCTTCCATATACAGACCGTGTATATAAGCGCCTTCTCTTGGTGGTGTACTCATTTCATCTTTGACCTTTTTAGTTACATCACATTGCAATACCATACGATCTAATGGCCATTCATTTTTTCTTGCTGTCTGTTGCATGATAGCTGTCAAAAATGACTGAGGATTAAAAAGCCCACCTAACCAAACAGTATTAGGCAAAGAGAAATCATTTGTCCAAACTTCCAATTCTTTCACTCTAGACAGCATATCAGCATACCAGACGCCAAGTGGATACATACTTGGATAAGCTCGTCTCTCCCATTGAGCTGGTACATTATCAATGATAAGTGAGTTAGCTAACTCTTCCATTTCTGTTGTAGTAGTCAATTCACCTTTCAAACCAAGTGTTAATTCTTTTAATGATCTACGCATTTCTTTGATTAAAATATTAAAGCGTTCACATTCTTGAAAAGCGACAACAACATAAGGTGTACGTTCTTCCGGTGGAACTTTACCTTGCAATTCTAGCATGTTAAAATCTTCTGGTAGCTTTTCAATAATGTCATCGAGAACATTTTGCAATTTCTCTTCTCTACTTACGCCTGTACCACTACCAGCGCCAGTATCACGTGGTTGCATTTCAAATATGGTACGAAACAGTTTTTCTGATGTATTTGTCAAGAATTCCATTTCAGCATTTGGATGTAAACCATACAGATAAGGTGATTCCGGAGGTAGAAATTCATCAATATACTGATGATAACCTTTATAATCAGTATTTTGTGGTGTCTTGAAATTCGGTGCTAAACAATGATCCCCATCTAACATTTCCGGTACTAAATATTCCTCTAAATATGTTTTACACAAACGACGATCCCAGTCGTCGGTGATATGCCCACCATACATAATATCACCGAATAAATATCTTAAATCTTCCCATGGTACTTTACTATTCGCTTCTAAATAATTATATAATACACTGACACTGATCGTTAAATCTCCTATATTAAATGGATAAATACGATTCCAACCTTGCGGACCGAATTTACGTCGTTCACAGACAACCGCATGAAAATAGCATAGACCGAATAGAATTGTTTTAAACTCATTTTCACGTGTACACATTTCAAGTGTATCTTGATTGAAATTATTTAATGCTTTGTGTAGATTAGCATACATACCAGTTGGCGGTTCATTGGTTATTTTTATAGCATTCTCTAATATACCTTGTGGTATAATATGATATTCTGGATCACCGGCTGGTTCAGCACTGATAAATAACCTGTAATTCGGATGTCCTTTTTCAGCAGCTTCTTCCATTAGTTTCTCTAATGTCTGTAGCCATTTAGCGACTAAGTGAACATTTTGTAAAACAACCCAGTGACCTTCTTTTGAAGCCAGCTCCATAGCTCTTGCGGCCACAATCTCTTGGCCTTGACCCAAAGAGACATTGTGGAAATTTTGATTATCCTCAGTGAAACCAAGTTTACGACCAAGTGCTTCAACCTCTTTCAATGGATCAACACCAGGAGATAAGATGAAGAAAATTGGTATCGATGGACCAGATTCTTCAAATGAATTGGCAAATGACAGACCGGCACCTTCAACATACTTTTGACCTAGTTTCTGTCCAACAAAATCAGATATAGCATAAGTCATACGATCTGGTCGTAAAGCACGAAATATGCATAATACTTGTAATGCTGTCTTATTTTTCCATTCCTGTGGTAGTTTCTCTTTTTCCGGTGCTTCACCTTCAACTAATTTTTTCCAACGTTTTGCTGAACCTTCAATATCTTTGTCTAAATTCCGAAATGAGTCCATATTGGAGAGGGCTTTAATTCCGCCCCAACCATTATTTGTAATAAAATCAACCGGGGATGTTAAATTCGGTACAATTGGAAATCTTAATAAAAAGTCTAATTCAACTGGATTAATTTCATTGGCTACTGACAATATCTGAAAGGTCATTTGTGCAGTAAATATTAATTTATCTTTTTCAAACAAACCTCTTGATGTATACATATAAACAGAATAAGTAATTGAATCAAGTAAATTTTTAACACGTATTTGTATTTCCTCGGCTGCTTCCGATCGATCCATAGCCACTTCAAATACACTACGAAATGCTTTCAATGAAAATTGATACATTGGATTAATTTTGTTCAAATCATTCAATATAAAGTATAATAACGAGGCACGACACGCTGCTGGACGATACAATTCACGTGCTTCATTAATACGGACTTCAGTAACTTTAGCTTGTCCAACTTTTTCTACAATTTCAATAGCTGTGCGTTTATTGGTTTCTAAGTTTTCAACAAGCGCATAATCTCCAAGAAAATTGCCTTCAGCTGCGGACAATCTAGCTAATAAACTATCTTCTAATTGTTTCAATGTAATTTTAAATTGATTTTGTTGACGTGTTAGATCAGCTTTCAACTGTTCCAAGTCTGGGCGTTCTTTACTGACAACACTAGCTAATAATTGATCTTCTAGACCGTCACGTGTAACAGTGAAATTAATCAGCGTAGTCTGTGCTTGCATTTCTGGTTTATAATGTGGATTAGCCAATTTTGTTTGTAAAATTAAACGAAATTCCGGATTATATTCAATTTCTTTATCACCGAGACGTATGGCTCGGCCTTTTTTAATTGTTTTCCTGCCCAATAACGAATCCAAGACAGGATCGACTGATTCTTCAATATTTTCTAGTAATACAGTATCACCAGATGATATAGCACGTTCAATATGATCCAAATAGCCTTTGGCACCGAGGCGTATCACTTTCAAATCAGTTCCATAACGTGTTTTAATCCATTTTATACCTTGTAATTGTGGATCAATCATTAATGGCCAACGTTCAGCATTGGTTAGAATAGTAGCATTTTCAATAGACATTCTATCCGATGGTAGACCTTCATTGTTCCATACAGCTATAACTGCATCGTCAATTAACAAGTCCAATGGATCTAAGCCTTCGGTAATCGGTATCGATGGACTGACTGATTTCAAAAATGGTGACCAATGCTGATCGAGCAGTTCAGTACGATAATGTTTTGTGAAACAGCCAACATAAGATAAGAATGCAGCAGTTAATAAAACATCACCAGGTAATGTAATCGCTTGTTCTTTATATTGTTTTACTTGTTGTGACCAACGTATTTTCTCGGAGGCTAAACCACCAACTAAACGATTAGCTAATTCAATGGTTTTGTAAGTTAATTCCGCTTCATCTTGACATTTTTGTTTTTCCATTGTGGCTACTTCAAATTCATCGGTTAGTTTTTTCAATTTTTCTTCTAATTCTTGAATTTTTTTCTGAATATTTTCTAATTTTTCAGTTGCTTGACGTAATTCTTCATTAGCTGCATCTAATGCATCGCGTTTCGGTTTGACATCACAATAAATATTATAGAATTGTACAATATTGATAACCCAAGAACATAGACCAGCCGCGGCTGCCGACTTACTGCGAATAAATTCGGGATCGAATTCCGGATCTTTTAAATACTCTTGTACAGCTTTCAAACAATTCTCATGAATATTTTCTTTGTCGTAATTGATTAAATTATCTAAAAATAAGTCAAGTTTACTCATTATACCGGCTTTTGATGCTTTCCAACTGCGATCTTTGGGTATTTTACCGTCTGGTGCTAATAAAACCATAACAGCCGCTGTGACATTCACTACAGCTGCTGGTGGTGAACCGAATGATTTCATTTCGGTTAAATTATTCTTATTCAATGTGTTCAATGCTTCTTGTGCTGCTACTAATGCTGGTTCAGCTTTGGCTAAATCAATTTCACAATCTTTTTGTTTTTTCGATACTTCAATTTTGATTTTAGCCACTTTTTCTTCTTCTTGATTTGCAGACACTTTTTCACCTGTCACTTTTGCCGTTTCTGCACCGACAATTGCTAATAGCTTATTAGCATCTTCGTTTTTCTGCGCTAATTCCACTTCTTGTGCGGCTAATTTTGCTTTCAATTCATCTACTTGTTGTGCAGTACTTTCTAATTTTTGTAAACCATTTTCTAAACGTACTGTTTTATTAATTAAATCAGTATATTTTTGATTTAACATATTTTCATATAATTGTATTTGTTCTAAGAATGATTTCGGCGTTGTATAATTATAACGACGTTCATTTTGTAAGTAAGCAATACTTATATCATTAACTGATTGATGTGTGAATGACATGAATTCTGCGACAGATGATCGAATATTTTCTGGTAATAGTTCTATACTACTTAAAAATCGTTTTGATACGGATAATAATGCTTCTTTTGGCCATTCATGAAACCAATCAATTGCGGTACAATTAACAATAGCTGGAAACTTTCTCGCTCTCACACGTAATGTCGAACCAACTGGTGAAAAGCATAATACCACTTTTAGCAATCGACGTACTTTATCAATGAAATAACTCCAACAATTTTCACGTGTATCTTGTATACCTTGTGCTTTCACTTCACCACGTACACCATTAATGACATTTTCCACTTCATCATCAGGCAATAATTCGGGTATATCACCGGATGCTAATAAATCATTAATTAGGACCAGAAATTTCTCTTCAGTGATTTGACTGTCAGTCAACAAAAACACAGTGCCAGTATTTTTTAAGCCAGCTTTTAAATAAAGACCAGCTAGATCAGCTTTCAAATCTGGAATTGCATAACCTTTACGCAAAGTGATTTGAAATACTTCTAATGAACTAAGAAATGCAGCCAGTCTTGATAGAGATTGTTTCCCGGAACCGCCGACACCAATCAATAAGGCATTGCCACGTGGTGATTCTAATATACGACTAATACGTAACACATGCGCAATGGCATCTTCAAATAAGACTAAATTCATGACAGCATTCAATTCATTATAACTATCTAATGCTTCATTTAATAATTTTTGTAAATCATTCATATTAGTTACTGGTAAATATTTCGGTTCACCAATACCTTGAGTGAAATGACAATACATATTTGGTTTACTAAATAATACACCTTCTTCGATATCTTCAAAACATTGTTTTGTGATATCGGTTAAAGTTTTCTGAAATAGTTCAACATCTTCACGTTCAATTAGTTTATCTGAGTAGACTCGTTCACATTCATGCATCCATAAACGGACTAGATCGCTTGGTTGATGAATACACTCATTGGTTGAAAATAATAAACCCTATATATAATATAAATAATATATACAGAAACATAAACAAACAACATTAAACCATACAAATAAAAAGAACAACTGATGATTGTATGATTTTGTGAATTGGCTAAATAAAAAGTTAGACATGCATACGAATGGTTGTTAGCCAAGTGGTCTAGAGTAAACACACTCAAGACAATAATGGAGTTCAACCCTGTCGGGTGTAGGCAGTAACTACCAGAGACAAATGGGTGAGGTCGAGAAAAATCCCTATATCAATCAGAGTTAGACATTAACACCGTTGGATGCCGGCCCAGTGGACCGATGGTAAGGCGTTCGCCTACAATGCCAAAGGTCCCGGGTTCGAATCCTGCGAGGAGCAGGAGTCGTGGATGCGCACTGCTGATGAGTCCCATACCAGGACGAAATGGCCGTCCAGTGCTTCCAGGTTTCTAATTGTGGTCTAACAATGATTGATTGATGATTTCAAATGTTTAAAAACGCAAACCTCCAAAACTCTGCCCCAAAATACTGGAATTCCAGAGTTTGATGCCGTGTAATAATAATGCTGTGGGTGTAAACTGCTGAGAAGTCCCACCATACTAGGAAGAAATATCTGTCCAGTGCTTCCTAGTTTTCAAGTCGGTAATGCAGCCCCCCAAAATATATACCTGAAGTAAGTCCAGAGAAAGCGTGAAACGCGAAAAAAACTGTTTTGACATAGTTTTGGTACTTAGTAGCAGTATACACATACAACCACGCGTGTCTTTATGTCAAAAAATGTTTATATTCCATACGTTAATTACTTGGTACTTTCTATCAACTATTCACCATTACTGTATATATATGCAGTTATCCTTGCTCACTTCATTTTACTTTCTATTTTTAATTGGATTGTCCTACTACTTTTTTTAGTCAGTTTTTACTTGTTGTGATGTAATGAAGCGCGTAACTGACTCTTCTTAGTCAACTTCTACGCTGGCGTATCTGTTGTCTAGATCATTCAGAGGATTAAAGTGGAAAATAAACCAATCAATTTGTTCTTTACACCTCGTCTTCTGAAAAAAGGCTGATCACTATTCGATATTGGAATACTAAAAAAACGGGAAAATGAAATTCTTTACACGATCAATATTCGATAATTCCAGTTTATTTTGATTTCAGTTGGATTACAGCTCACAGTGAAATCTAGTACATGCGTTCCATTCATTCTATTCGGAACTCACAAACTGAATACACTTGCATTCCAGGATTGAAATTCACGCCGAAACTTGGAGCCCAGCACCTTTCTCACTTTAAATGCCACCATGCTATCCAGTGATTTGCTGTGTTCAATTAGTCATTTACTTGCCCATTGTAAGGATCTATATTTTTTTTGCCATCATTGTTATAGCGTAACTCAGTCAGTTGATCAATCTGTATTGATATATGAACAATCCTAATAGAATTGTTTCGATATTTAAAAAAAAAAGTTGGACACTGGTTGATAGGCAAAACAAGGCATCCAAAAAAAAACAACTCAAAACTCACTTGAAATATATTGGATAAATCACGTAAATTAAATATATAATGAAATTTGATAGCAGTCGGTAAAAATATACTGGCCACTTTAGCATGCAATAATAATGCACAGTCGACAACACTGATGGCGAATTTTTGTAAAGCTGGCGAACAGTTAATTAATCCTAAATGTTGAGTTAATATCGATGAATAAATTATTTTCAATGCTTCTTGACCAGGAAAACTTAGTCCGAATACACAAAAATGTCGCTAAATAGAAGAAAATCAATAATAATAATAAAAAAATTAAAATTATGTAATTTTGGTAATATGAACAAAACATTTTTAGTTTTTTACAATCACAACTTGTACAAAACACAATGGCAACAACAACAACAACCGCATAGAATCTGAGAACCTGGATGGAGACAATCATTTATTAATAGATGACTAGTTTTCACTGGTACTCTTCGGATCATATGAGCTTAGAATGACAAGAAGCCTAATTGCCATAGAGAACGAAAAGTATTTTATGCATATTATAATATTCTATATACTGATTTATAATATATAAACGATCGACAAAGGTTAGTTCAACTTTCTACAATCCTTGTACTGCAACACGACTAGGCAACAGAAATGTTGCTACATGTGAGAGAGGTCATTGGCCAATGAAATTCCCTTAGGTACCTTCCTAACTAATGAGGCTCGGTTCAACCACATTCACCTTGACTTTGTAGGACCGTCACAAGATTCAAACGGGTACTTTTACCTCCTGGCGTGTTTAAATCCTTTCAGACGATGACCAGCGGCAATGCCTGTCAAGGATGTTACTGCGGGAATATTGACCCATAGCTTTGTCAAACGATGAGTAACAAACTTCAGATGTCCGGATCATTTGGACGCCAGTTCGAATATGAACTTTTCTGCTATCTTACTACACTTCTAGGAATCTCACAATTCCTATTATTTGCAAGCTAGCAGTTTGGCAGAATGATCCCACCGACAGTTGAAAGCTCCACTTTCGGCTGCGAACGGATCACAGTGGACTGACACTTTTCCACTCGTGTTATTCGGAATTCGCAATACAGTGAAAGACGACGTTGGATGCAGTGTAGCCGAACTCGTTTACGGAGAATTCGTAAATCTTTTATCTGCTTCAACAGATGTAGATCTGAAAATCTACACGGGCAGGCTTACACACGCATTGCGTTCAGTTAAACCTGTTTCTGCTTGACCTCACGAAACTGATGTATTCTTTCAAACCTGCCTAATGACTGAGTATACATGTTTTCGTACTTCAAGACTCATTCCGTCGACCACTCGAAGTCATATACGAAGGACTCTGCAAAGTTCTTCATCGCTGACCGAGCAGAAGTTTCATACGATTGCTAGGAACAAGAGTAAAGGCAGCATCAACGTCGACCTGTTGAAGGCCGCCTGTCCAGGAATCTTGATGACTATTAAGTGTGGAACATTTCAAAAGCCCATTACTTTTTCATCTTTCTCGTACTCTACAACTCTTTGTTCATATTTCCAATTTCTGTTGCGTCGGAAACTAAAAGTCATATATGACAATATATTTTTCATTAAAAAACAGGTTGAGTTGTTTCGACATGCACATACGTACTTGTTTTTCCTCTTTTCCAGGACGACTGAGTGGAAATGATGAAAGGTAGAAGATGAACGCGAAAATTGGCTTCGATAGTGCACATTTTCTGTATGTTATCCTTATGTACCGCATGGCTCCTTAGAATAGGAAAAGATGGTCGGATGCTGGTGGAAAAAGCGAGTTATCATGGATATTTGGGTCTAAACTTTTAGCTGATCACATCTAAGGGTCATCACTAAGACAGATAGAAGTCTGAAGTTTGAGCTGATGCTGCTGTTCAGAAGAACAATGAAAGCTCCAAGACCAAAACTTCCAGCTCAGAGAACGAAACCCTTTTATAAATGTGCGGTATCACAATACGATTTTCGATTAATTAACTCGGTCAGTTAAGTGATTATCCTGAATTATTATTGACGGAAATGTACTTTACTTTCCAATTGCATTCGATACTTCGCAGTAATCAAAATATCATGCTGAATCATACTGTTTTAAAAAAAGTAAGTCTTCCTACTTACTTGCAATCTTGGATCAATAGTGAAACTACCGGATGTGGGATTCATGCACGCCACATATTGCGTATTATTGATTTCCTTCAGGGTCAATTTTGTTCTGTCATACCAGTGTGAATAATCAATATGTTGTCGAATTAAACAATGTGGTTGTACCGTAAAATAGGTATCCACTTCGGGCATATTTAAATCGTCAATAAAATAGATTAAACGTTTACTACCAGGTGGACCATAATTTCGGCCAGCTTTTTTCTCTAATGGTTTCTCTAAAACACTTTGAAGCATTTCACTTGTTGTGTAAAAATTGAATGGTACATTTGTAACCATTATATCTTCGTTAAAACTGGAAAATATATCTTGTACAAGTACTGTTTTCCCAGTGCCTGCATTGCCAACTAACATGACAGGACGTTTATGTAGTAGTAGTAAATCTAAGAAATAACGTATACGAATTGTTTCTGTTGTCGGGACAAGCACAGCCTGGAAGTTTATAAAAACAGAAACAAATGTCATTAGATTATAACAGTATGTTTGACATTAGATTGTGGTAAAATCTCATAAGCGGTCAAATAACTCAGTAATCAGATTAAATTCAACCTATGTAGTTGGTTCCGTAAGCCCTTATCAATTTCTTTAGTTCTACACTTAATGGTTTGAAAGAACGGCCGAGTTTGAGGCAGGTCTAAAGTTAAACCATAAACTCAGACAACAACTTTCCACTAAGCTTCCCCGATGGGTTTATTCTGAAGAGATTAACTTGGACGAATTTTTGTGATCATATAGCTTTAAGATACAAAACTATCCAAGTCATATCATATTAAACTAATTACATTGAAACGAGGATGCGTAGGAGGCAGTGATTATCTCATTGACTTGGTTCAAAAAGATTGCATAGACTCAGTCAGTCAGTCAATTGCAACGTAGAACTTCGTACGTATGTACATCAGTTCATGTCGCTATACCACATTAGCACAGAGACGCAAATGTCAGTTCAAATTCCATAGTGATAGAGATAGTAGAGGTATTAATGGTAATGAGTCAGTCAGTCAGTCAGATGCAACGTAGAACTTTGTACATAAGTACATCAGTTCATGTTGCCATACCACATCAGCACAGAGAAGTAATCGTCAATTCAAATCCAATAGTAGAAGAGGTAGTAAGGGAATTAAAAGTAATCGGAGAGGTTAGGATTAGAAGATACTATTCAAGAAGTATGATTCAGTGAGAAAAGTTTAGAGAGTCGAAACTAGAGGGGTTGAAGAATCCAGAAGACTAGCATTTGAGAGAACATAGAGAATAAATGCACTGGCGCCATTGCGAACGATTCTGAGCCATGTCATTCAAGGTCTCTAACCATCGATTATTATCATCTCGCGGACCCCAACCAGGTAGTCGACAATTACCGACATGGCTCAGTCCACTAGTCAATGACTTCATGGATTTCTGCCATGTTTTGGTTTGGCCGCCCCTAGCTTTCTTCCAACCTATTCCCACACTACAAAACAAGGCTCGACGAGGCAGCCGGTGGTTGGGCATACGCAAAACATGTCCCAACCACCTCAACTGGTGAAGTTTCAATACTTCATCGATTGATCTGCCATTCTTACCTAGCACCCGATTCCTAATAACAGCGTTGCTCACTCGGGTGTCCCACGATATACGAGCAATGCTTCGTAGACACCTATGATCGAAAACCAGCAACCTACGAATATCTTCTACTCTCACTGGCCATGTTTCACAGCCATAAAGTAAGACGGAGCGAACTACTGCGCAGTACACTCGTCCTTTAGTCAGCAAACGGATATCTCGCCTACGCCATAAGTGACGCAGGTTGGCAAAAGCCAATCGAGCCTTCTGTATCCGAGCTGAGATTTCGTCTGTCACCAGGCCATCGGCACTGATGAGACTCCCAAGATAAGTGAAGCGGTCTACACGTTCGACTACTTCACTCCCTATCACTAGTTCAGGTGCCGATGCAACCCAGTCTTGAAGCAACATTTTGCATTTCGAGGGGGAAAACCGCATCCCGAACATGCTTGCATTGTTGCTTAGGGTAGTCAGAAGACTCTGCATTTTGTCAGCGTCTTCACCAAGTAGGACTATGTCATCGGCATATTCTAAGTCAATAAGCGAGCCACCTGGTAGAAGGTCTACTCCAGAAAATTCAGACGAGGATAATGTTAACTCTAGGAGCATGTCTATGATAAAATTAAACAAGAATGGAGAAAGTGGACATCCCTGACGGACACCACTTGAAGTAGAGAATTCCGGTGACAGTTCGCCATAAGCTCTCACCCGACCAGTGGTGTTCGAGTAAAGAGCTTGTATAAGGTTAATGTACTTCTGTGGTACACCTTTCAATGACAGACACTGCCACAGAACCTTACGATCAACAGAGTCAAATGCCGCCTTAAGGTCTAGGAAAACAACTATTGTAGGACGCCTAAATGTGTGTCTATGTTCCAGGACCTGTCTGAGTGTGAAGACGTGGTCTATACAGCCACGTCCAGGTCGAAAACCAGCCTGGTTTTCTCGAGTCTGCTCTTCACGAGCTTTCGTTAAGCGTCGAAGTATTACTGAGGCCAATATTTTAGATACTATATTAGTTAGACTTATTCCCCTGTGATTGTCACAAGAAGACTTCTGTCCTTTCTTATAGATTGGGACAATCAAGGATTGAGACCAGTCGGATGGGATTACGTCCAGTTCCCAGATTCTACCTAAGATCTCAGTCAATCTAGCTGCTAAAACTGGACCACCATCCTTAAATATCTCAGGGGTCAGTCTATCAGGACCTGCAGCTCGTCCTCGTTTCAGATTTCCTAACGCTTTTTCAACTTCATTAAGACTAGGGGGACTTGCGTCGATTTGCCATTCAGGATGACTGGAGATCGTGGGTAACCGAAGAGTGGCTCGTGGCCAGTTGAACTGATCTCTAAAGTGTTCTGCCCATCGATCCAGTCTCCTGGATTGAGAATGGATAATAAGACCATCCTTTTCCGAGATAGTCTCACTTACACTATGATTCCTAATACCAGTTTCTTTAATAAGGCGGAAAAGATGTCTAGTGTTGCCTATCGCCGCTGCCTTTTCCATCGCTTTTGCTTTCGCCACCCACCACTGCTCGCGGTCGTTACGCAGACTTTTTATAAGTCTGCGCCTAAGCTGACTACGCTCTTCATCATGCTCAGAGTCAGGTGGGATGCGTTTTCGAGCATCCATCAGTTCGGTGGATGCTACTGAGATCCACGGTTTCATTCTGGCCTTATGGTCAACCTTACTAGCAGATATCACTGCTGTTTCCACAGCCTTTTTGATATCATTCCATCCTGCTTCCGGATGGGAATCGCTTAAATGGTCGCCTAACTGTCTTTCTAGTTGCTCCTGAAATATTTTCTTGGTTTGATTATCATTAAGTAAAACCCTGAGAGGCTTTCTTACGGTGTCTTTCCTACGTCCAGTAAGCCTTAAACAGATACGAGCTCGCGCTAGAGCATGATCTGAATCCAAACATGTGCTCCAGAACGAGCGACAGTCTTCTATCGAACCCCTCCATCGGTGGCTGATGGCGATGTGATCTAGTTGAGTCCAACGTTGAGACGACTTCGGCGGTCGCCAGGTCAACAGATGCTTTTCCTTATGCCTAAAGTTGGTGTTCGCTAAGAATAGGCGGTTATCTGAGCATAGTTGCAACAGACGGTCGCCATTGTCTGTTCTCTCAGTCGCTACACCATAACATCCGCCAAGATGTCTTTCCTTTTCACCTAGTCTACCTACTTGAGCATTAAAGTCACCAGCCATTATTACTATGTCAGAGCGCTTAGCTTTTTGGAGGAGGTCCGAAAGCTTTCTGTAAAACTCATCCTTAACCTCGTCTGGACTGCAGTCAGTGGGGGCATAGGCAGATATGACGAAGAGGCAACGGCGAGTGTCCCTATCCTTCCGAGTCCTTACTGTCCCGTTTAGTCGGACAGCGCACAAACGACTATCTACTGGGATCCAGTCTAGGAGAGATAATTCTGCCCTAGGACTCAACGCTATGCCTACGCCAGCAAGACCCCTGGAAGCAGCATCAGGGCTACCGGATACACGAAGAGTAAATCGAGCTGCTTCTTCGTTTTGACAAGGTGGAATCAGGTTAATGACTTTACTAGGATCCTGTATGCGCGTTTCCGAGACGCAGCATACATCGATGGCACGAGATTCTAAAGTCCTAGCTAATGATGCCTGTTGCCCTATTTGACACAATGTCCGTACATTAAAAGCTCCAACATGTAGTCTAGAACGGGGTTTCAAGAGACCAGGAACGACGTTTCGTGGTCTCGCTTCGTCTGCATTAGCGGTGCAGTGAGAAAAGGGAGTGTGAGTACAGTTAGTCGTAGAGATAAGAGAGACATGAGGGGGTGTAGGAAGGATTTGATTTTGACCAATTTGGTCTCGCGTGCTAGTACGGGTATGAGGGCGGTAGTCACTTCCCGGCTGCCCACACCGTGGAAGGTTGTTTCTTGAGGGACCTGAAAAGGAAGATGGATTAGTGTTGGTGCGTGACCGCAGAGTCCAAGGGACAACTGCTTGAGGCCAGTCACGCACGGCCTTTTTATGAAACGTTTCTTGAGGATTAGCTCCGTTCTTAAAGGCCCTTAGTGGGCACCCTTACCCAAGGAGACGGAAATCCGTGAGTTAGGGGGAGTGTGACATTTTTAGGGCCGACCTTTTCTAACCCTTCCTTCCTTGTGAGAAGGCAGCATCGCTGCAGATGCTGGTTGTCCGAGGGAAACACCTTACTGCTGTCACACCCCTCTGCAGTCAGCAGTACGACTTCGCCATCAGACCTTGGGTAGCTGCTTTTAGTCTCATCGTTCTCCAATCGACCAGCCTGGCATGGTAGGACCTGCAGGAACATATGTTCCAGCCAGTATAGCTCGGTTGGGTCATCACGATAGGCAAGCCCGACCACCACGTCAAGGTAGCAGCTTCGGTCGGGATTAATGGTAATGAAGAAGACTAGGGTTTGAAGATATTATTCAAGAAGTATAATTCAGTGAGATACGTTTAGAAAGACAAAGGTATAGGTGCTGACGAATCCATAGACTAATCAAACTGGAACCGTTTTAAAAACAAAAGTGACAGAGATTTATCAAGTCACTGCTGCCCATCCTCCTCTCTATAGGAAACCTGTCAGCCTAAAATGAAAGTGACATTAATAGTCAGAATAAACATAAATCACGCAGGGTGGAGAGAAATAATGGTATGACTGCGGATGGGACCAAATCATCAATGAAAAACTACTTAGTGGCAGTTAGAATTGTTGTCAGCCAAATAGTGAAGCTGATATCGTTTCCGAAGACATGTTACGTGGAGTAGGATTTACAATGGAAGTGGAACTCCTGAGACAACTAGGAGCTTATGTGAATGTGACTTTCTGCCATTTCATAATACGAGGAAGTCATCAAAATGATTTTTACGTAAAATACGTATGCAAGATGAAGTGTCATCGTCGGCGACCAACAACTCAATAGAAACAAAGGTTGGTTTCATAGTAAATTATTTGTCCGTCGGTTTAGACAGTCTGTTGGTACTGGTTGTGAATCGTACTACATATTTGGTCGGAAGACAGAAGACTTGAATTCAGTATGTAGTGAGTCATAATCACAAGTTGTCGTGTATCACTTATAAGAAAGACTCTATTTACTGCTGAGTAGTTAGTAAATATGAGTTATTTTACGTTCGAGACTATTGGAATTGTATTAATGGTCTGTTCTACCGGATTTTTATTTATATATTTTCATTTTTGTGTCGTTGGCATCTCATTTCACCAGTGAATTCAAGACAATGAGTGTCATTACTTTAAATATGCGAACGATTATGATTCGTTTGCCGTTGCAACAAAATGAAATTGTATATTAAATTGAGGATGAAATTAACAGCAGCTTACAAATGAATGGTATATTTCACTTTAGATTATATACGCTAAGATTATATGTAATTAGGATTATGCAGTTTAAGAAAGCACTGTTGTCCGAAAGAATATTTTCACTGAAATGTCGACACTTTTTTTTAAAATGCTAAATTGTTCCTAGCTTGAATGTTATGAAAAGAGTATATAATTTATAACTATTTTTTTCTTTTTTTATAAAAGTGATTTTTACTCATTTTAAGACAAATTACTAATTATGACCACGACGGACTTGTGTCAATCAGTGCATGCCATACTACACAACTTTGCCGTGATATATATTTCTTCTGTGCAACAGTTGACAAATAAACAGTTCTGAATGTCTTCTGTCTTGTTTCTAATCTCATTTATCGATCTAGTTGACATTGCAGTCACAGTTACATTTGTTCTTGGTAGTATCATTTAAAAATTACATCATTATGGCTGAAAAAATCTTAGTTCCCCATGTCTACATGATTACCAATGATAATTATTAGTCTTGTAATTTAAGCATTTATTTCTCATTGTCATGACTTCTGATCTTCTTTTTATTCAGCTTTAAAAAATATCAATTAATAAGTCTGTATATCATTAAAACTATTCCTTTTTTTACTAAGTAAGACTGCGTAAAGTTAGAGTTTTCAAGATTTAAATATGATAATTACGTGACAATAGATCGTTCGATATATTTTAATGATAGTAGATGTAGAAATTGTGCTTAAAATAATCGCAAAGACATACTGTATTGAACGTTAATCCAAACATGTTTAAATGTACATGGATTAAATGAACTCTTTGGACAGGTAAACAGGTAAACATATCTTTAATTCATTTTAAGTGAGATCGCATCCCATTCTTCTGTCACTCATTAGGTCTATTTGATCATTATCACCATATGGAGTTTTACTTTGATAATAAACAAAACACTTATTAATGTCAGCATCCAACTCATTCTCTAAATTCTTAATTGCAATCATTTACTACTGCTGGTATAGACACTTAATTTGTTGAATTTTGTTAATAGTCCTCGTTGCATAACAATTCTCACCATACACAGAACTAACTGTTGAATAAATTTAAACAAGCGTCCAGTATTGACTTGTTTTAAATCCTATTCACTATTGATAATTTTAACATTCTTCCTGTTGAACAGTTGGCTCACTAATATTCTTTATTTTCATGGGTAGAAGTCAGTACTATTTGTTAAAAGTTTTCATTCATTTTACGATAAAGTTTAGTAATTTGGATAACATTTTTTTCGAAGTAGGTGAATCGACTGAGACGTTTTATCCATGCTCCAATTCTAACCGTCCAATAAAAATTAGCCATTACCCATGGAACTTATTAACGAATCAGATTACAATAAGAAAGGGTGACTGAATGACTGTCTCCATTACAAAGTGAGATCGAATCAATACATGCGTACTTTTTGGAGAAAGGGTAGAAATTTATTCACTTTATTCCCCACCACCCTGAACCTTGAGAACTTGTCAGCCACTGACTACAACTGTTATTGCTATGCCGGATCCCCCAGTTTTAAAGGTCTGATATGTCATTGACCGGTTAATATGATGCATTTGATTAGTGGTAAAAGAGTAGGGTTTTTTTTGACAAATCCCTTATATTATATATATATATATCTTTAGTGTGTCAGTTGAATAGATGATGTTTGTGACTGAAGTGATGGGTGTTGAATTAAGGTTTTGTTAACGATATTAACGTTCGAATGAAGCCACATTCAGTTGACGAATTCCAGCACACTGAAACGTTCCATCTTAATTCCACTACTAAGTACAATTCAAAATACAGACAACATTTTGAAGATGAATTCGCAATATCACATGTTGTGTAGCAGTGGAATTTAGAAATAATTTCCTGAGATCTTTCAACACGATTAGCGACCATGCGTATAAAAACGCGCCATCAGAAAAACTCAAAAGCTCATAAATACAGAAATAAGTAAGTTAGCGCATAAGTTATATATATATACTATAGCTTACTTGTAGTGGAAGTTCCGGATCTAATTCGAACTCTGGCAGTTTCTTTGACCATGATTCGAATTTTTTACTCACAGGATCAATGAAATAATCGTAAACAGTGCCGGTTGTCGGAAATTTAACACTTTTAAATTCAGTCACCCACCATTTACTGAATTCCACACGATGATCAACTAATTGATCTTGGAATAATGATCCACCGAATGCCCAGATAGCACAGAATACAAAATATAATTCGTATAATTCTTTAGGACTATCTGGTGGTGTATTCTCGGGCGTTAAATGACAATCCAGTAAATAGCATAACATTTGTACATGAGCTATTTCAGCGATTGGTGTGATCTTTTTAAAACGTGTACGTAATACCTCTAAACAGGATGGAATATATTTATCAAAGAGAATTTGTAAATTAGCCTGTTCCGATTGTAGTTCACGTTTAGCCAACCAACTGGCTACAAATGGAGTGGTGCCAAGATCCTATCAGTGAACAACAACAACAACACAGAAACAACAACAACATTAATATATCAATGAATTAAACCTTTTCACTGTGATCATGCCACTACTAGAGCATTAGAAATAAGGCGTTAAAAGTTATTTGAACAATCAAATGACTGAAGCTTATATCTTTTGTTCTCCAATAATCTCATCTTTGGATCATCAGCTGTTCGATAATGTATGATGACGATGATTATTGCCGAAATCTTACAAGTTGTTAAAGCTTTCACAAGTCAAGAAGATATATTAAACTTATTAGGTTTTGCTTACATTGTCGTTATACCTAGAATATGCCTAGAATATGACAGTTCTATTCAGGGAAAACGCTGACAAAATGCAGAGTCTTCTGACTACCCTAAGTGATATGTTCGTCACTTAGGATGCTTGAGGCTATTACTAGTTTACCTTAGTCGATAAACGCGAACGAGACATTTACCAGCTTCCAGGAAGGCTACCCTGAATCCCAAAATCGAAATAGAAGACTTTGTAGGCGTAGAAGTATATTCTACAAGCACCCAGCAATCCCAGTACAATCAAGCATACAACTCTCGTTTATTTATACAACATAACAACGTCCTTGAGACAGTTAAGAAAATAGCATACTAAAATACACTGTAGCCAATCACAGCCATTGATTTTCCTGGTGGGAATTGAAATCTCAAGGTCATTTGATCAGCCCCTGCTGGCGAACGTAAAAACCAAAATACGGCATTATCATGCGAATTTTGGGGATCTAACATCCCCAACACTCCTCCCCTTTTTAATAGCTTGTTCTCCTGGGGTCGACTTGCATCTTGACTATTGTTCGCCGCTGTCTGAGGGGATACCTTCGGGAACGAAGAACAGCTTGCTGCTGAGTTTCTTCTCGTGGCGGGGCTCTCGGTAGGTTGAAGGTATCAAGCAAGATGTCAAGGGGAAGGCTTTCTGCTCTTGATGGGCGATCTGTGGCTAGCCGTCTGCGTATCTGATTGCGATGACGTGACCATTTATCACCTCCTACCTCTACTTCGTACATAACTCGACCAACCCTTCTGACCACTCTCGCTTCTACCCAAGGACCATGGTTCGTTCTGTAGTCGCGGGCAAACACAGGGCATCCCACCTCGTAAGCGGATTGTCTTTGCTGCTTTGTCCCTACTGATGAGGGTGCATTGGTCGGATGCATCAGGCTGTGAATCGTTTTCAATCTTCTTCCCATCAGGATTTCAGCTGGGGACTTTTGCTCCGGTAACAATTCATTTGGTGTTGTCCGATAGACGTACAAGAAATTTTGTAACGTTTCGGCTGGCGTCCCCTCCCCTTTTGACTTGAGCAGTGCTCTTTTAAACGTATCCACAAACCTTTCCGCCTGCCCATTCGATTGCGGGTGGTATGGTGGCGAGCGTAAGTGTTTAATAGCTAGCCGTTGACAGAAATTCTGGAATTGGGCAGAGGTGAATTGAGAGCCATTGTCGGATACGATCACATCTGGTATGCCGTTTCGTGAGAAAATTTCAGAAAGGAGCTGTATAGTCTTAGTTGTAGTGGGCGGCATAACGGGGCTGATTTCCGGCCATTTAGAAAAGGCGTCGACGACAATTAAATACATAGTTCCATTTATTGGGCCAGCGAAGTCGACATGTATCCTGGACCAAGGATGCTCAGGTTTGGGCCATGAAACCGGCGGAATTTTGGCATTCATCTTTGCCGCCTGCTGACACCGCATGCATTTTTCAACCAACGCTGTGACATGTTGATCCATGTGAGGCCAGTATGCATAACTCCTGGCTATGGACTTCATTCGTTTAATCCCAGGATGACCAAGATGAAACTGTCTCAGCACTTTTGCACGAATAGATTCTGGAACCACTACTCTTTCACCAAACATGAGACAATCGTTGACGATGCATAGTGACTCCCGCCGTTGATACAGTTGCTTCATGTCACCTTCAAACTTTTTCGACGGCCAACCGTTAGTGACATATTTCATCGTCATCTTGATGATGGGGTCGTTTCTAGAAGCATTTTGTATGTCTGTTGCAGACACCGGTAATGCGCGAACTGCGGTTGTCAGATAACATTCTGCGTGGTTCTTCGTATACGCTTCTGGGTCATGTCGTTGTGATACCAAGTTGCATATGGTATTTAGCGGGACATCAGCCAATTTTAGCTGGTCGAACCAATCTAAACCAAGTAAATTTAGATCAGCTGGCGTTATATAGCATACCCCAGTAAACGACGAATCTCGAAAAGCAACTTTACATTCCAATTGTCCTAACAGACGAAGATAATTACCACATGCTGTACGCGGCTTTTGTGTTGTGTGCTGCAGGCTTGGGTTGCCCAATTTGGTCCAATTTTTGCGTGAGAGGATAGTGACATCAGATGCAGTATCTATTTGCATTCTACACAAATAACCGTTAATATTAAGAGTAATAAATTTCCTCTCACCTGGTGATGAGCTTTGGCAGGAAGATATTAGGCTCAATGCATTGGTACTGGATCTAGGAACAGGCTTCTTAGCACTTCTGGATCGCTTTGGCTTTTTCTGTAGGCAAAAGCCATCTTTATGACCGATGACTTTACACTTCCTGCATCTATGCTGCCTAAATGGGCAGTTCCGTACATAGTGCCATGAACCGCAGTGCCAGCAAGCAGAAGGTGGATTCATTTTGGGTTTTTGGGCCGAATTGGAATTTTTCTTTTCACTAATGGAATGCACGTATGATGAGAGGCCCTTGTTTTCGACCATGGAGGTATCATGCTTCAAGTTTACTAATCTCTGGCACTCTGCAGTTATTTCTTGAAGCGAGATGTTTGGGCACTGTTCAATTTTACTTAGGATTCTGGTTCTTATATCAGCATCGTCGGGAGATTGTAAGCTGCACACAAACACAAGGCACTTAAACTGATCTTCCGTCATTGATGATAATTTAAATCGTTCGCATTCACGATTTACTAAGCCAGCATGCTTTACCCAGTCATCTTCATTTGACTTGATTATTTTGAGGCATTGATAACGAATATTAAAGAGAGATGACTGTTCAGAGAAGATTTGCGACAGCGTATCAATTGTAGCATCAAAAGAGAAATCTCGTGGGTTCTTTGGGAGGATGAAATTACTATAACGTTCGTGTTCGATTGTGCCGAGCTTTCTCAAAAGGATTCTGACTTTGGTGGCGTCATCAAGATTGTTGAGGTCGACCTTGAACAAATCCTCATACTTCTTAAACCAAGACTCGAAAGTCACACCAGCAAGGCCATCAAAATGAAATTCATGAATGGAATTAACTATCGAGTCTGTATGCGGATTACATGAATCATCGGCAAAACCTCTGTGATTCAAATTCATTTGTTTCATTAACAGCTCCAACATACGTTCCTGAAACTGTTCATATCGTTTACCTTGACGTTCCAGTAAAGATTCTAACTGTTCAAGATTAATTGACATTGTGAATTGTGAGCCCCGTCGCCACTGATATGTTTTGTGGATATGGTTTTTACCCCGTCGCCACTGATATGTTCGGCACTTAGGATGCTTGAGGCTATTACGAGTTTACCTTAGTCGATAAACGCGAACGAGACTTTTACCAGCTTCCAGGAAGGCTACCCTGAATCCCAGAATCGAAATAGAAGACTTTGTAGGCGTAGAAGTATATTCTACAAGCACCCAGCAATCCCAGTACAATCAAGCATACAACTCTCGTTTATTTATACAACATAACAACGTCCTTGAGACAGTTAAGAAAATAGCATACTAAAATACACTGTAGCCAATCACAGCCATTGATTTTCCTGGTGGGAATTGAAATCTCAAGGTCATTTGATCAGCCCCTGCTGGCGAACGTGAAAACCAAAATACGGCATTATCAAGCGAATTTTGGGGATCTAACATCCCCAACACTAAGCAACAATGCAAGCATGTTCGGGATGCGGTTCTCACCCTTGAAATGCAAAGTTTCATCGGCACCTGAACTAGTGATAGGAAGTGAAGTAGTCGAGCGTGTAGACCGCTTCACTTATCTTGGGAGTCTCATCAGTACTGATGGCCTGGTGTGTGACGAAATTTCAGCACGGATACAGAAAGCTCGATTTGCTTTCGCCAACTTGCGTCATTTATGGTGAAAGTGAGATATCCGTTTGTTGACTGAAGGACTGAGCAGTAGTTCGCTCCATCCTACTTCTTGGCTGTGAAACATGGCCCGTAAGAGTAGATATTCGTAGGTTACTGCATAGTTTTGAACTGTGTTTCATGTTTCTGTAGAATGTGCACCTATGTCCGACAAGTGAAATGATCTTTTATCACTGTGAACTATAATCAAGTAACTTTTCGTGAATATATGATTAAACTTTGGGTATAGCTTGACCTAGAAAATCTATGAAATAAACCATAAATTCTATCACTATTGTTATGGTTATCTTTAATCCTGACGAGTTGATGTGTTTCTTTGACAAACTCTAAGTAGTTTATATATAGTTGGAATTCGGACATGATTGAAAAGACAAAATGATTACAGTCTATCTAATAAATAAAATGTTTGTGAATATATTAAAATATAACACAACTAATTATTGATATCAATCTAAGAAAATTACTTGTGGATTGATGTATAGAATTCCGGCACGTGAAACAGTAGCTGGTGTGGCTGTTTTCAAATGACTTATTTCAAATAATAAACGCATTGTCGGCGTCAGTGGAATACGTTCATTGCTTGATAATGTTAAAACTTTATTATCATCCATCACTGTGTTCAATGATTCAATCCACATTGGATCAATGTCCCCGTCGAGTACAATCCATTTAGGTCCATCATGTGTTAAATTCGCTAAATCTCTCATAATCACAGAGAATAAACCATCTTTCCATTCACGTGTAGCTGGATTGATAACACCAAACAATTCATCATTTGTAACAGCTTTCGGATCTAGATCAACAGCGACTGGTTTCTTTTTCAAATTGAAATTTGTACGATATAATGTTTTCCATACCATTGATTTACCTGTACCAGCATTGCCTAATACAAATACTGAATGTCGAACAGCGAATAATTCTTGCAGTTGTACAGCTTTTAATATAAAATTGTCTTCAGCTTGTAATTTCAAATCGATTGCAGCTTGTTTCACTTGTTTCTCCAATTCTAAATCACGTTTTCTAGGCACATCTAATGCTGGGAATAAATCACCAATTAAACCCATAAACACCGGTAAATCATCAGTGACAATTTTCGGTATATTGAAATCACGTAATGCACGCATCAGTACTTGATCTTCTGGTCGACCTGGATCACTACGTTTCAGTGCACCGGCAACGACTAATACAGATTTAATAGCTCGTAAACCCCAATCATAATGATCTTGTTTCGATAATAATTCTTTGCATAATTTATATAGCGTCAAAAATTTCCTAGCTAATAATCTAGCATCAGTGAAACCTTCAGCGACTAACATAATTTCACAAATTAATTCAAAATCTGGCACAACCATAGCACATGGACGAAACAGTGCTTTTAAATTCTCTGGTAATTCAGCACGTCCAGCGTAGCCAGGATTCATTGTGATGAATAAACCAACTGTTGGATCTAAACTAATCTCTTCCCCGAGGAAATTGAAACGTTTCTTCTTATCTCTTATTGCATCTTGTATACATTTCACTTGAACAGCGACAACAGATAAAACTTCCACTGAAATACGATTAAATTCATCAAAACAACCCCATGCACCAGATTGAGCTAATCCTTTATAAATATTACCAATGGATTTATAATCCATTTGTTCTGAACAATTGAACACATAAACCATGATACCCAATGCACGGCCTAAGTCTTTGGTTGTTTCTGTTTTACCAGTACCGGCTGGACCAGCTGGCGCACCGCTCATTGTTAAATGCAACGATTGTGTCAGTGTGATGTAACAACGATCTGTCAATGGTGTAATGACTAATCTTGGTGTATTGCCTAAATATTCATGAGCATAACGAAATTGTGCATCACAAATATTAATGAAACAATCTTGTTGTTTGTCATCCCAACGATGTCTTAATTGACTAATCCATGTAAACGATAATGCATTATCGATTTTTTGACTGATCAATTTACTGACGACATCACGATTATGTACATCAATGGTGCAGATAGTCATGACTTTTTGACGATCCTGTGAATTCAGCTCACCAATTAGCAATGTGATCAGTGCATTTAATTGTTGAATTTGTTTTCGGTTAAAATCTTTCAATGCATTCTCATAGCCTTCTTCTAATCTAGCAAAATTTATATTCACTTCTGTTGTCCAACCAATTTGTGAGCCGGCCAATGATACTTGAGCTGGATAGTCAAATAACCATTGGTCACGTGATTTCTCTTCATATGTTGAAACAGCTTCTGCTAAATAATAACGTATAGTGGCACGCATCTCATCTAATAGTTTGTTTAACCATACTTCAACTTGTCCATCTAAATCTATATCTTTGGATAATTTCACTTGTTCACCGTCTTTGGCACCCATATGATAGGCAATTTTTGAATTACCTTTTTCACCTGGACGAAATTTCAATGAAGCCAATGAATCGAATAGTTTAGTTAAATGTTTAGTAACTTGTTCTGGTATATTGCCGTTAGATAAGATATCTAACAAATCGGTTGGTGATACAAAATAAAATCGTGGAAATGCTAAACGTTTAGTTTCTAAGTATTCAGCCAATGCTTTTTCGCATAAAGTTAAATCTTTTTGTATTAATTCTAAACGTTCATATAAACGTGGTCGACTTGTTGCTCGAATCACATTGTAATCATTACCGATTTCATGAATTAATTTGCGAAAATCATGATCAATGCCATCAAATCTTGCCGAATCTTCTGGTAGCTGTTTACGTATATCTTCAGAACCGATAAATATTGATTCTAGATTTGACCATGTACGTTGTACTTCAAACCAAATTGTAATCACTTGATCAGCTATGGATAATCGTTTTTGCCATACTGATACATCATCAAGGAAATAATCAATGTATTTGGATGTCATCATATTTTGTAATTGTACTTGATTTTCTTCTAGTGTTTCAATTAATTCTTCACTTGCTTTTAATAAAGTTAAATTTGTGCGTAAATGTGTTTCATGCTCGAATTCCATTTGTGACCATGTTGAGTTGATTTCTTTTAATACTTTTTCCATACTCATCTCTTTTACAGATTTATCAACTAAATTACGTACTTCATCTTCATATTCATGTAAATTTAATGATAACAAATCCATTAGTGTAGTTTCTTCAGTCATTTTGAATTTCACACCGGTCGCTTTCATCAATTGTATCCAATGTCGATCACGTATTGCTGGATTTTGTAATTCACTTACTGCTCTCAATGATGTCAGCATATTTTTCACTTTCTCTTCAATACCAATATATGCATCCCATGCACGCATTTCTTTATCTAGACCACGTAAATCTTTTGCAAATTTTTTACAATCTAAATCTAATTGTTCCACATTGATAGTACGCCATGGACTCAGTGTCCAATCATGCATGGTTGTTTGAATTAAATAAATATAATCCCATAATATTTTCAATGTTTTCAAATCTTTACGGCATTGTTTAAGTTGTTTAAATTCAGGAACATTCACTTCAAATAAGCTGGCTGATGCAACAAGAGATGACATTTCACTTTCGAATGACGATAAACTATGATGATTCTAGTATAGAAAAAAGAAACAATGAAAAAAGACATAATATTAGGCACTGTGAAATAACACCAACATGAAAGCGGTAGATTTTATGGTTAGTAAGAGAGAATATTCTCATTATTAGGCAAAAAATTTACTGGCACTCTGTTAGGATATTCACCCAATTTCCTAAGAGAATTATTGGTCAAGTGCTATTGGTTAATTCCTACTAGTCAATTTTATGGTCGTCCTAGATATCAGTCAATGTCACATGCTCCAATGTTGTTTCTTCAAAGGTTGCTTCCTATTGGTCATCTTAACTGTCAATGCCACAGACTTCGATGCTGTTTCCTATTCGACCGAAATGTATAAATACGCATGATCTGTAACGTTTTATGATCAGGACCAGGACCCAGTCCCGGATCCCTAGTCCGGGATCCTGATTCTCTTCTGGATTCGGATCTCGTACTTTCTGGGTGCTTGTAGAATACATGTTTAACTTCATATCAAATCTTGTCTTCTTTTACTCAATATGGTGGTTGGGATAATCGGATTTGAGTATCATGTCGTGTCGTCGGATCCTCGATTCTCGCTCTCATTTTCCGACTAGGTAAACTCGTAATAGTTCAAGCATATCGGAATGACGTGCTTGCGTGGAGGCGTAACACATTCGGTATTCAAGAAATAACACGGAATCAACTGCGATGATTGAGTTGCATCAAAACTGGATGTGACAACAGTTTGATTGAAAGATTTGAATCCTTGTATTTGAATACCATATAATGGCTATTATTTTAGACGAAGCATGCATTATTAGGTTTTCACTCGATCTTAAACGTTTAACTCCGTAGAGTCCACTTAGCATAGGTAAACAGATATATAGAAATTAAAATATGGAATCTCGTAAAAAACCAAACTGTTTAAAATATTTGCACTATGAATTTCAGAAACAGAAGGTTCAGTGCTCCTCTTAACGTTTTTTGTAAGACTACAAAAAAAAAAACACGCAAATTTACGAGTAGTTTTTCATGTCCTTAAATACGAGAACAAGCGTTTATTTCTACATGTGTGATTTGCGTGCACTGTATAGTTAAAAAAAACTACATTTTCTTTATAAACCTGTCCAGATTTTCCGTCGATTCTTTCCAGTTGAAATCTAACCAACTCATGTACAAATACTTCTCATATGACCCTAATGGACTATAAATGTCTTGGGTTACTATTTTTTTTGTTATTTCCTAATTACTCTACGAAGAAGCACCATTCATCGACACTGGTCATAAACCAAGCAAATGTTATAATCACATAAATGATGAAGTAAATCGTGTTTTTGGCTGTTCATCATAAGAATCGTCAGAGAACGATAATACGCTTCTGTGATCTCATCGGGTATTTTTAGTTTCTTGATAATCTTTATTCATATTGTGTGATAAATGTTAACTCATGAACAGTTCAACGTTAAAAAAAAAAAGAAATATCAACAATACACGAAATAAACACTTGGATTGTTTTCGAAGGTACATAAAACTAGGGATGCAAACAATCTCACAAGTGCATAATTCATATTCAGTCATTTAATAAGAAGTTTGAAACAATTTTCGGTTCGAAAACATTGTCAATACATTTCATTAGCTTTAATTCGTCGGTCAATCGTATACATAGCACACAGCTGTTGGGGATGTTAGATCCCCGAAATTCGCTTGATAATGCCGTATTTCGGTTTTCACGTTCGCCAGCAGGGGCTGATCAAATGACCTTGAGATTTCAATTCCCACCAGGAATATCAATGGCTGTGATTGGCTACAGTGTATTTTAGTATGCTATTTTCTTAACTGTCTCAAGGACGTTGTTATGTTGTATAAATAAACGAGAGTTGTATGCCTGATTGTACTGGGATTGCTGGGTGCTTGTAGAATATACTTCTACGCCTACAAAGCCTTCTATTTCGATTCTGGGTATTCAGGGTAGCCTTCCTGGAAGCTGGTAAAAGTCTCGTTCGCGTTTATCGACTAAGGTAAACTCGTAATAGCCTCAAGCATCCTAAGTGACGAACATATCAACAGCACATACGGTACACTTAGCTATTATTGAGTATACACATATTTCATATGATTACTCTGTAGACAAAAGCCATCCGAATATGACAAAACACTTTTAATCAGTGTTCGCAATGGTTTGAAACAATCAGGACATATTATCGATAAAGAAATATTGAATTACCTTGTCCATGATTTCGTAAGGATTTTCACAATTATAATTAAACGGTGTTATTTTACGAAATTCTTCACGATACATATGTTGTTGCACATCGAACCTGGCACATTTACGACGTATACTAGCCACTTCATTATTTTGCAGTGGTGCAACTGTTTGTTTCATTAATACCGCTTGTTTCTTGACATTGTTCCATTTTTCAGGCAGTAACTAAAAACAAATTGAGCGAATATTTGATTAAAGAAGAACAGTAAAATAAATAAGTAAGTTAGTAGATAAATCCATGAGTACAAATGTTTCTGAAAAGTGTATCTCCTAGATATGCCACCACCTCAGCATATATACTTGCTTGATCATAAGTTTGAAGTTTATTACAGTTGAATATCGATTGACTGGCTTTGACATGTGTGTGTTCTGCTTACCTCTTACAAGGTGGGATTAAATAAGTTTTAGTTTAACCATAAAATAATCTGTAGTGTGCCTACATGGGTTGTTACTCAAACTTACGGAACATACCAGTTAATTTATTCTTTTCAAGTTGTTATTAACCACCACCTATTTTGACATTTTCAGTTATTTACTTTAAAACTTGACAGTTTTTAGCTGGGTGTGTGTGTGTGCATCGTTTACTCTACTACTCATCACAATGTATTTATTTTTGTCTCAATAATATAACCAGCGAGTCACACTTGATCCGATGGAGTTGATACCACTAGTTTTCTCCGCTTCTCCTATCTGCTTTTCACCTAATTGTTCGTTTGAGTAAACGAATGCTTAAAATACATTCATCCAACTGAGTCCTCGTTTGGGTTCTTATTACTACCGTCGAACAAAGGGGTTCAGCTTCAGTGTATTTATTTTCACTGTTCATTCATTCATATGTTCATCTGAGTAAGAGTCAGAAAACCGGCCTCTCAAGACCTATACTCAATGACAATGTGGGGTGATTTTGCCCCAGTGAGCTCTTCAAAGAAGTAGTTTCCAGTCTATCGCTCTAAGAAAGATAAATCTCATACCGGTTAACAATGAGTA
This sequence comes from Schistosoma turkestanicum, assembly GCA_944470395.2. Classification (NCBI taxonomy): domain Eukaryota; kingdom Metazoa; phylum Platyhelminthes; class Trematoda; order Strigeidida; family Schistosomatidae; genus Schistosoma; species Schistosoma turkestanicum. The sequence continues at coordinate 11,891,814 of OX103979.1, read as the reverse complement.
CGAAGTAAATGGTCTTATTCAATCTGCTTCATTAGATGGGCAGTGTGCAGTCATTTATATCCAAGTCTGTAGAAGGATTCATCAGTTACTTTTACATGATTGAAAAGGACAGATTTGATCTTCGGTTACAAGAATTTCTAATTACTAACAACGTTGTATTAAATATTGTTACTTGATCTGTAGTAAAACCATTTGTCTTCGTGACATGAATAAAGAGAACCGACACCCAAATAAAAATTCCAATTTCCAGTCACTTACTTCTAATAGCTGATGCACTTTATCAGGCATTTCTTGATTATACGTTTTCAATAGTTCAATTGTTTGTTTCAATGGCTCGAACATTTCATCGGTGGAAATTTGACGATCTTTTACTTGGCCTAAATTTTTCATGACAGAAATTAAAGCCTCATAATTTCCTTCTTGAAGATCCACACTTAAAGCCTGAGTGGAATCCTTAAAGCAGGGGAAGAAGAAATGAAGATGAGAAAAAAAACATTAATATAAAAATTGAGATTATAAAAGTTTTGTAGACGCCCAACTTCGAGATCAACAGGCCGGATTTCGTAAGGATCGATAGTGTGCTGACCAAATTGCTACATTACGGATCATTGTAAAACAATCGATTGAATGGAAAGCACCAATCTACATCAGCTTCATCGACTACGAGAAAGCATTCGCTAGCGTGGATAGGAAAACACTGTGGAGGCTTCTTCGAAACTATAGTGTGCCTGAGAAAATAGTTAACATCATACGGAATGCTTATGATGGATTCAACTGTAAAATCGTACACAGAGGACAGCTAACAGATTCGTTCAAGGTGAAGACCGGTATCAGGCAAGGTTGCTTACTCTCACCCTTTCTCTTTCTCCTGGTGATCGACTGGATTATGAAGACGTCGACATCTGGAGGTTAAGCACGGTATCAACTGGACAGTTAGGACGCAGCTGGACGATCTGGAATTCGCAGATGACCTGGCTCTTCTATCTCACACGCAACAACAAATGCAAGAGAAGACGACCAGTGTAGCAGCAGCCTCTGCAACAGTAGGTCTCAACATACATAAGGGAAAAAGCAGAATTCTCAGATGCAACACAACATGCACCAACCAAATCACTCTTGATGGATATGCCTTGGGGGAGGTTAACACCTTTACATATCTGGGCAGCATCATCGACGAGAAAGGTGGATCCGATGCAGATGTGAGGGCGCGGATTGGCAAAACAAGGACTGCATTTCTACAGTTGAAAAATATCTGGAACTCCAAACAACTTTCAACCAAAACCAAAATCAGGATATTCAGTACAAATGTCAAGACAGTTCTACTGTATGGAGCGGAAACTTGGAGAACTCCGAAAGCCATAATCCACAAGATCCAAGTGTTTATTAACAGTTTTCTACGCAAAATACTTCGTATTCGATGGTCAGACACGATTAGCAACGAACAAACCAGATTGCAATGGAGGAGGAAATCAGGAAGAAGCGGTGGAAGTGGACAGGACACACATTGCGGAAAGCACCTAACTGCGTCACAAGACAAGCCCTCACATGGAACCCTCAAGGCGAAAGGAAAAGAGGAAGGCCAAGGAACACATTACACCCAGAAATAGAGAAAGATATGAGAGGAATGAACAAACATTGGACAGAACTGGAAAGGGAAGCCCAGGACAGAGTTGGTTGGAGAAAACTGGTGAGCTGCCTATGCTCGATTGGGGGTAACAGGCGTAAGTAAGTAAGTAAGTAAAAGTTTTATTGTTTTGGATCGAATGAAAACAAATCTGATATTTTCTAGAAAATAAACGTCAAAAAATTTCGACATTACAAGAAAGGATAAGTCTGAGTACCTTTACCTACTACAATGAGTACTAATCAGCGGATCGATGTGTTAATCTGTATTCTCTCATTTCAACAATATGCACAAGTATGAATATGCTACGGGAGATTGATACCAAAAAAATCAATTAGTAACCTATAATAATTTTAGAAAGAAATCTGACATGTCAGAGCTAACTAATATGAATGTTAAATATCCTACAAAGTTGAATATCGAGACAATAAAATATTCCTTTTGAAGTTATCAATTCATAGTCCTCTGAATTTTACCATTCTTAATCGCCAACTCTCGTAAGCTATTTTTTCCTCATGCAGTAGTATAAGTGAGTGTTAAGCAGTAAACAACATATTAATTATTATTATAATTATAAAAGTTAAAATCTGATAAAATAAATCACTAGAATTTACCTGAATGAAATTATTCAAATCTTCCAAACTGGTTGTAACATGATCAATCAAGTGTTGTTTAAACATTAGACTCCATCGTTTAATGACGTTTATGAGCGCTTGTTTAAATTTACGCGCGTCAACACGGAACCAAGAATCAAATTTAGTAGATCCATCTAATTTACCAACCTTTTAGAAAAAAAAAGTAATTCAAATTTGTTTAAAAAAACAAACTATTTAGTGAATTATGTACAAACTCAACAATACTTAATTAAGGCTGTTATTTTGTTGTATCTGTACATCAAATGTGTTCAATCAACAGATACCTTACTATGCATACGTTCTTGTGAGTTGTTTTATTAGCGGTCTCTTTTTATATTCTATTTACATGATTAGAGTAATTACAGTTCATCAATGTGATGATAATAGAAATGTTTGCACAGGAGTGAACTGCACTCTGGACACTGTATACAAGAGAAATTAAACTTTAGTTGAAGAGTAACAGAATTAGAACAGCTACTGGTAATTAAGTTAACTGGTTTATTTATGCTCCAAACCTAGCCTAGCTTTAAAGTATGCCAAAACACTTTATCATATACAAACAAGTCTGCTCAGAATACACAGTTAATATATTGAATCATTCAAAATAGAATTTATTCTCAAGGCTATATAGCAAAGACCGGTCGAATGAAGAGTGTCGTTATCAGCTAACTGCTTAAATTATCGTAAATGATGTAAAATCAAAGTATCTCAATCCTAATAAGCGATAAAATAAATATACCAGAGATCGTTTATAAATTAAATGTTGTTATTCTCTAATTTAGTAAAACAAGACGTTCATCTGTTTAAAATCGAAATATTTTGATTGTGTTTTCCCTATCAAGAATTACTACTAGTCGGAGCCTTTGTGAATAGATAAATGCGTATCACTTAAAAGAGTTCCAAACTACAATGAAATAAATAACCAAGTCTTTAGTGCTCTCTCTTTTTAATGAATTATGGATAGATACTGTTAACTTGTAAACGTTGAGGTTATTTGCAAGATTTTCAATATTCTCTGAGTACGTTATACCCAGGATTTTCTGTTGTTTTTATGTGCTATTCAGTAGGTGAGGGATGTTTATTAGATAGAATGAAAGTTTTTATCTTAAACCGTAACTAATTGTGGTTTTCGATTGGAAGAATGTCGGACTGTGCCACACTGAAATGTTGATGGCTGATATTTTAGGATAACTGTCAACGCTTTAAATGAAAATTTTCACGAAAGCTACATCCTAATAGTCAGTAGTCACCTACTGAATATAACACAGAAAAATGAACACAAATCCTGGACATCATAATATATATTCAATAGACATTGGACAAAGTTGCTAATAGATTGGGCCTCTTGAACACTACTATCTTCAAATGTCAAATACAACTATTGCATTCTCTAATTTGAGCAAACAGAAATGGAGAACAGCATACATTATTACCTCATTATAGATTTCTTCATAGTAATCGATTTGCTCTTTAAATTGTTCCAACGTTGGTGGTTTTAATACTGGTAAGTTTTCGGCACCTTCACCGGTTGGTTGTATGCCGCCGCTAGCATTGATTAAATCTAAATCTTCTTGACTAACCGGTTGTCCATATAATAAAAATTGTTGCATAAATTCATTACGATCATCAATCCATAAATAAGAATATTTATCAAATGTGGCACGATAATTCAATGCCTTTTTCATGACAATTTCTACACGATCCAAGAGTTGTTTACGTTTTTTTGATAAATTTTCATTTTGATGCATTTTGCTCTAATTAAAATTTAGTTGATTATTTGTTTTATTTAATCAGATAGCAAGCATAACTTATATGATAAATATACCAGAGAAAATTAAAAAAAACAATGTGCATTGAAAATAGGTTTAGAATAAATAAAGAAAAAAGGAAAAAGAATTTATTGTTTGTTGCTGTCAACTGATGCATATTGAATATAAAGCTGATATTTAGGAGTTTTATAATTGAACAAATTCTTACATGAAGTAATTTGTGTCTTACAGACTCATTGTTCGCTCTGTCAATTTAAGTTCAAATTGAGCCTAAGTATGCATCGGTCAAGGTGTAGTGAAGGAGAACACAGGTGGGGCAACCGGATTGCATTTAACGAAAATTACAGAGTTACTCAGTAAAATAGGAAAACCATATCATAACCGTTAATTTGCAAATCTTCAATCCATCATCAATCCATTGTCTGACATTTCACTATTCATGCGTTTCATACAAATTCCATTGTGTTCCCACTCTTCCTTTCTTGATCTTCCCTCATCTTCTGCTGCCAGACATTACGTTTACACTTGCGTTATATACTACTTATAAGTAGCGCGCAACACAAAGGGACTTGGCAACAATGCTTGCACATTGCTTGTACATTGAACTAAATTACTGTCCAATGTTGTATGTGTTTGGTATGAGTTATTATTTATAATAAACCAAAGAAAGCTGTCTGTTCATCAATAAATGAGACAACCGTTGCAAATTATGAATTTCTGTCTATTAATAATCATCATAAGTGATAAGATGCGCGAATATCTTAATGCCCCACAAATTTACTGGTTTCGGTGTGTACCTGCCTGCAATATAAATCACCTTGGAAGAACTATTATTATTCATGAACAATGGATAAGTTTTCGTTTATTTGATGAATAAATTAACTAGTACACATAGGAAAGTGGTTGAGTTTCTAAAGGGTGATGGAAAGAAGTAGACTGATTGATAGATCTAAATCACATATGCGACCGACTTGTAACAAAAATATGTATCAGATTCAAGGTGCCGCCACACTTTAATAAGTCAGTGATAGTGAGAAGCTAGTAACATGAAAAAGGATACAGTAAAAAGAAATCAATGCGATCCTTCTTTCGTGAACCGTTTGAAATGATAGATAAGTCACGTAGTACTCAGAGAGAGAGAGAGTAAGCCGAATTATTTAAGGCTTATTTATGCTAATTTGATAATTATTCACTAAATTTCCACTTATTATTTTTTTATTATATACAAAAAGCATTTTTTTTTCATATGTCTATTTATTTGCCTGTAAGAGAGCTTTCTGTTGCTCAAACAAAAACAACTGTGATGAACTAGACTTCTTTAACTTGATCCTTCATAATGTGTGGTCGTGAACTATCAGTGGATTGTTCAGTTATTTTTGTTCAGTTTCGGTTTTAAGTGTAGTATATATATCTTTTATAACTAGCTCGAATGAGAATCTGTTTTATTCCAGTTCGAAACTTCTCATAGGTGGAGTCGAATGAGGAATTCTCGAGTTTTCAAATGAGTCGGAATCTATTCACTCAATTAGTCAGAATCCATTCGACTACTCATAATAATTCTGCACTTTTCAATTTATTCACTACACACAGAGAAAAAACAGCAACAGTAACACTACAAACCAAGTTTCCTCTCATTTTTAATCCACTCTCTAATTCAATCAATCTACAAATGTTACAAAAAATAAAATCAATTAATTGCAGGATGAAACAAAGGAAAAAGTAGTAGTATTGTCACTAACCAAATAGCTATCTTTCATACTCATATTGGTTATATAAGGAATAAATGTTGCTTGTTTGTAAATATCATCAATGATACGGTTGACAAGTGCATACAGTCCATTTTTCGAATCAATATCCATAGACGGTTGAAATGATATGTCCGGGGCCTAAATGTAAGTAATATACAAGAAAAAAGCTTCAGTTATGCCACCCAAGTTAATCACAACTAATGTGCTCAGCCATTCAAGTCAAAAAGGTGATTATTACATAAACTAGTAAAATGGATTTCCAATGGACTGTGTGTTTTTTTAATGGTTTCATTGTGGAGTTTAAATGATGATATCAGTGTGAAACAATCTAGCATGGGTGAGGTTGTAATGTTAGCCTAATAGCTTCTTGTCAACAGGGTGAAAGTGAATTGATAAAAAAGAAGGGAACAACTACATCGTTCACACATCACAATTGTTTGTAAATAAAGAAGAATGAACCAGCTCATTGGAATGAATGAGAGAATGTTTGTTTTTTTGTTTTGTTCCAGAGGCATCACCAATTTCCAAATTGTGATTTTTAGTTGTCTAGGAATGTAATAATAATCAGCTCAAAACATCAAACCTCAAATCATGAGGAGGTTCGGAGAACTGTCAGGATAATGGCTAAATTATTGTTGTCATTATGTTGGAAGATCCTAATGTGGCATATCTTTTTTTTAATCGCAAAAATACTAATACACCAACCACTATTACTTATCACTCTGTTTATGATATTTATTATTAGTGTAAGTCTCTGTATTACTCAAAGATTAATTAGCTGAAGAGATTACCTTTTTTTCAAAGTGCCTGTTATGATACAGAGTGAGAAAATTCATTTAAGCCGCCCCTAACTATACTATATTAACTAAATTTAAGCATATGCGAATTAAATGAACAGGATTCACTGTTCAACTAATCACACTTGAACAGCTGTACTTTGTATAATTTGCACAATACAACTTGTTTTTTTAGCTAGTTCAATATCTCTCTTTTTTCTGTGAACCGAAAATTTACTGACCCAACAATAAACTGGTTTACTACACATTTGAAATCATCAATCAATCATTGTTAGACCACCATTAGAAACCTGGAAGCACTGGACGGCCTTTTTTAGTCCTGGTATGGGACCCATCAGCAGTGCGCATCGACGACTCCTGCTCCTCGTAGGATTCGGACCCGGGACCTTCGGCATTGTAGGCGAACGCAAACCTCCAAAACTGTGCCCCAAAATATCGTAACAGTGCTCAATAGTGACTAGCTTTGCGAGGACCTGACCAATGGAGTTCAACTCTGTTGGGTGTAGGCAGTAACTACCAAAGACAAATGGGTGAGGTCGTGCAAAATCCATGGATCAATCAGAGTTAGACATTAACACCGTTGGATGCCGGCCCAGTGGACCGATGGTAAGGCGTTCGCCTACAATGCCGAAGGTCCTGGCTTCGAATCCTACGAGGAGCAGGAGTCGTGGATGCGCACCGCTGATAAGTCCCATACCAGGACGAAACGGCTGTCCAGTGCTTCCAGGTTTCTAATGTTGGTCTAACAATGATTGACTGATGATTTCAAATGTGTAAAAAACGCAAACCTCCAAAACTGTGCCCCAAAACTGGTTTACATTTGAGATTTAAAAGAAAAAACAAACAGTCAATTATGTATTATTATATAGAAGATTAACGGTTACTTGTAGTTCCATTTGAGCTTCCAATAAAGCAGCTGTGTTCGGGCTATCTTCAGTTTCGGTGAGTAAATAATTTAAACTACACTCGATGGCTTGAATAAGACCAGTCTCTAGAATACCATCAATGTATTCAATGTATTTTATCCAAGCAGGATCGTTTTCATCAGCTTTAAATAATTCACGACTTGTCTAGAAAGCAAAAGGACAATTTTACTTACTCATTTTTCATTGCTATGACATTCGGCACTATTCAGTTTAACTAGTGGGTCTGTGAATAAATACTGAAGAAAATGAAATGTTTTTTCTACACAAAATGACTTACGTTCTTTTTTTGCTTTTCCCTCAGTTCTTACTGAGAGTGAGTACGAAGTGTTTATGGAGAATATTAATTTGACAGTGTTAATAATACACTTTCAATGTTAAGACTGGCCAATTTGAACCGACATGAATGAGCAACGATGTACAAATCAACGAAACCCTTTTACACTACAAGCTTGTTTGGGACGTTAGATCCCTAGTACTCGATGGATAAATGCCTTATTTTGGATTTCACGTTTGCGAGCATGGGCTGATTAGTTGACCTTGAGATTTCATTTCCCACCAGGAAAATCCCCTGCTGTGACTGGCTGCTGTGTATTTTAGTGTGCTATTTTTGTGACTGTCCCAAGGACGTTTCTATGATGTATAAATAAGATTTGTGTATTTGATTGTATTGTGCTTGCTGGGTGTTTGTAGAATATATTTTCCACGCTGCATCAAGACTTTTCAATAGTCAGTAGATCAGAGTAGCCTACCTGGACGCTGGTTCATTGTCTCATTCGCGTTTATCGACTAAGGTGAACCCGTAATAGTTTCAGCCATACCTAGTGACGAACCTAACAAAGCTAAAACAAAGGTTCGTAAAAACACTTCCCCAAGGAGCCAGAAAACAAAATAATATGTAATTGTATAAACTGATCAAAGATTGATGAGGGAAGATTTAAAGAAACGCATTTGAGCATATTCTCATGCAATAATCTTTGTTGTTCCATAGCATGTCACCTGTTAGATACGGGCTACAACAGAGTAAATTGGGCTGCTTCTTTGTTTTGATAAGGTGAAACCAAATTAATGATTTTATTAGGATCCTGTATGCGCGTTTCCGAGACGCAGCATACATCGATTGAGCGAGATTTTAATGTCCTAGCTAACGAAACCTGTTGCCCTACTTGACACAATGTCCATACATTAAATGCTTCAACATGTAATTTACAATGAGGTTTCAGGACACCAGGAATGACGTTTCGTGGACTTGCATCGTTTGCATTAGCTGTGGAGTGAGATACAGGAATGTGAGAAGAGTTAGTCGTGGAGATAAGAGAGGTACTAGGGGGTGTAGGAAGGATTTGATTTTGACCAATTTGGTCTCGTTTGCTGGTACGGGTATGAGGGCGGTTGTCACTTCCCATCTGCCCACACCGTGGAAGGTTTTTTCTTGAGGGACCTGAAAGGGAAGGTAGATCAGTGTTGGTCTTAGAGACCTGGGTGCGTGACCGTAGAGTTCAAGGGACAACTGCTTGAGGCCGGTCATGCACGGCCTTTTTATGAAGGGTTTCTTGAGTGTCAGCTCCGCTCTTGAAAGCCCTTAGTGGGCAACCTTACCCAAGGAGACGGAAATCCGTGAGGTAGGGTGAGGTGTGACATTTTTAGGGTCGACCTTTTCTAATCCCCTCCTTCCTCGTGAGAAGGCAACATCGCTGCAGATGCTGGTTGTCCGAGGGGAATATCTTACTGCTGTCACACCCCTCTGCAGTCAGTAGTACGACTTCGCCCTCAGACCTTGAGTAGCTGCTTTTAGTCTGATCGTTCTCCGATCGCCCTGCCTGGCATGGTAAAACCTTCAGGAACATATGTTCCAGCCAATATAGCTCGGTCGGGACAACAGAGTGACTGCAACAAATGTATTCAATGTAGTCAACAAACAGTTTAATTATGCCTTAATTAAAATTCGAGGAAGCCATAGCAATCAGAAGACTTAAATGTGATCTTTGCATTCAAAAACAGTTGATAGTTAACCTTTTATTTGGCTCATTAACCATTAATTACTGTCTATTCATGATAAATCTGTTTTTCATACTTTATATCATAAATAGACTAAGCTATGTATATGCTAAGATTAATTATTTATGATGTATTATGATTTTAAATGTTATATCTATGATATGAGCTTTAACGTCAAAAAATTATACTTTAGCTATCTTTCAAGGATTCCAATTGGTAGTTTAGAGGGAGTGTAGGTACAGATGAGAGTTGTGAGTAGTTTTGCATGCGCAGAACCCAGTGTTAGTAGATATCAGTAAAGAAATTCACAACAGACTGAAAACCAAGCATTACATAATTTTTAGGTTGAAGAATTTAAGGAGAGCCATATAACATCTAGAAGTAAGGATTGAAACAAATATTAATGTACTGATTTCAACAAATATGATTATGCCAAATTAAGCACAAATTAAATGAACCATAAATTTTGACGGTATTGAACTAATGAAGTGGAAATCAAATTTGAAAACCCAGTGTCTATGACAGAAATTTATGAGATCCTATGAAAATTGAGATCATAGTCTCACTAAATGACTAGCCTCTACAAAACTCAAGTGTATCTCAGATAAGTGTACATAAAACTATAAGTGGGAAGAACGATTAAAACAACAGAAAAGTTTCATTTTATGTTTGAAACTTCTTTTAACGAGTCGGATATTAGGGCGAAACGAAACTTATAAAATTGTGCTTAGTTAGTGATTTACATTACTTCGTGTTCAACTGATCATCTTGTCAAAAATAGACCTGTATCACCTAATTTGTTTTTAAAGTTTGGTTTAATTTAAGAGAATAGCCTTCATTAATGACTGACTAGAATATCCCGAAAATCCTTCCCATTTCAGTCTGAAACGTATTAACAACAGAGATCCAGGATTGTATTTATTATCAATCAACCAAGACACTCTAAACTTCATAATGAATACCATCGGAATACAATCGTAAAGTTTGAATTCACTAATTCATAGCTTACGAATTCAGTTAGGAATGAGTGGTTGAAGTTGTCACGGTTACTATGATCAGTGTCTAGAATCACTGAGTGACAACTACAAATCAGTATGCTGTGTGGAAGTGCAAGCAAATTTGTGATTAGTCATCGATTGTGGACAGACAAGGTACTTAGCGTACTGACTGTCGAATGTGATTTCTACTCCTGACTCATCGATAGTAAGGCAATAAATATATTGTCCGAGAGGGAAGAATATTTTCATTCATCCGTTATATGACGGTAACTTCTACTAATTCAGAATGGATCTTGATCATTTCATACACACATGTACTGGTGTCGTGGATGCATAATTGTCACAGGCTCAACATTGTTATCGATTGACATGCTGCTTTCTTGCCCGGATAAACAGGTTTTCAAAATTTGACAGAAACAGAAGATGAGATCAACTGATTTAGTCTGATCATGTGGTCAACCAGGTCATCCCAGTTAATGGACTTTACATGGGACATGTTTGAATGTGATCTTTTTAATTTTACTTACTTTTAGAATATTCAGTATTTGTTTACCGGAATCTGTAATTTCAGCATACCGCTTGGAACATCTATCTTCACGATCATCCAATCCTAATAATGTGTCTTTTTTACCATCTTTACGTTCAAACAATGGTGTTTTAGACCATGTAGTTGTAATTAACTGAATCTGTTGTATATTTTCTTGCGTTTGTACTACGCGTTGTTTTAAATCATCAATCTGATTTCGTGTAATTTGTATATAATTCCATGCATCTGAATAGAGAAAAAAATATATATATATAAATACATATATAACTTGCTATTCATATAAGTATTATAAGAAGTTATATTTTTATTTAATATTAAAATCTCTTTATGAATCGTATTCAGTGTATCTGATAGGTGTAGTTACAGTTAAGTACTGAAAATAAAGTTCTATTAAGAACCACATTAATTCATTTACAGGACCTGTGAAATGTTCGCCACGACGTCACGTAAGATAAAACCGAAGTCTTTCAGGTATTTTATACAAACTATCAAGTTTAGAATCCGTAAGTCCACGTCCTAAACCTCATTAAATTTGAGATACAGATCTAGGGTGATCATGATCTGGTGTCATCGATGAGCTACTGTCTCACTTGCAACTTAAATGAATCCACAGATCATGGGTTTTAATTAGTCCACACATTCTCCTATAAAGCACATCAAAAACAGCCATAATATAGACGCTAGTTGTGTTTTGTGGAAAAATAGTTCCGTTTTTAAAGAAACTTAAAAAAACGTATGTCTGATCAGTTATGACTACCTCAGACGGTAGTTTTCAACGTAGAACCTGGTGCAAATGCAAATGCCTACTAGGTCAAGTTCCAACATACCGCATTATCAGTTAAGCTAAACCAATTTAAATTGCTGAATTTTATTTAAATTGTTACCATAAATATGCAAAGTATTTCCCCATAAAATTGACTTATCAGATAGTAATCATAATTATTCCATAATGCTCGATAGAGGTGAAAACTATGCTGAAATCACTGTAATTCTAAACCCTGTACGATGTTCAGTTGAGAAATATCGATGTGTTTAGTGAAAAAACATCATAAACAGTGCTTTACACCGGAATCAGACATGATCTCGATTCATAAAGCTAAAACAACTATCGTCCTTCTTTATGCATTCATTATTAAGGGACTTGTTTTATACGACTTCCCACCGACTGCTTTCCATCATTCCGAGTCGATTTCTTCATACATAAATAAAATATATAATCCGTCATAACTGTTTAAATCAGGAAAAAGTCACTTACCACTTGTTTCCCAATTCAATGAAGTTTCAGCTTGTTCCGCTTGCTTATCAAATAAACTCATTTCTTTGCTGATTAATTCTGTTTCAACAGGTATAAGTTGGTTAGATAAATAACTATAAGCTTCAACAATCATATCTAAACTGATATGGAAATTGCGTAATTTCTCATTTTGTTCATATAATTTGGCTGCTGAATTAGGTACTGTTTCTTCGGTAAATATGCCTAAATATTTAACTTCACGAAGAATAGCTACAAGCTAGAGGAAATAAAAGTAAATGAAATGTGATTAACAGTTAAACTTTAAAGGATCATTAACTTTTGAATACTGCATTAAACAAATAATTCTCAAAGAGTAGATTGATTTCGTTTAGAACTGACATTAATGAGATGACAACTGAAGATCAAGGAGTACTGAACAGAATAGTAATATATAATAATAATAATAATAACGATCAATAGTAGATTTATCCGCACTTAACTTGGATGTTGGCGGCGGTGTGCGAGGGTTGTACACGTTGAAAAGAACCTTCGTAACAAACTTTGTTGGTTGGAAAATCCAAGAGTAAATGAATAAATACTGCTGTACATGTAGACCCCAGGAATTGTTACGTAACAGTTGAAAAATATTTATACTTACTGCGAGAACTGAGAACTCTGTCTGAATCTAATAGCATGTCAGATTGTTTGTACTGCAAAACAAAACTTTGAATTACGTGCGTGATGAAAAGTACCGTCGAATCACACACTTATTTTACAAAAATTTCTGACTTATGAATAGTCTTAAAACAAGACAACACACATGGTAAGTGTAGTTGTGCTTTCCAATAACTGGTTGGTTGGCTCTAACATCTAATGTAAAAAGAAACGATTGATCTCATGAGCGAATTTTATTCAGTATGTATTTGTGTACGATCATGACAGATCATGATTTTGTCATAGTGTATTCATGAATAAGTGATAGGAAGTAATATTTTTTTGATTTTAACAGCTGTATTTTGATAAGATTTATTTTTCAAAACAGATAGATCTGAATACCTGCCTTTGAATGGGTTTTTTATGCATGATGGAGAAGTTACTTATGTAACACTATTACAACCTCTGGACCACTGAGCCGGTATCTAATGGTGTTAATGTCTAACTTGATCAATTCACGGAGTTGCGCGCAACCTCATACACATTCTTCGGTAGTTACTGTCTACACCCGAACAGGTTGAACTTCACTAGTCACGACTTTCAACTAGAACGCAGAGAAGATTCCTCACCAAGCTAGTCACTAGTGAGCACAGGTAATTTGGATTACGGGGTTGTGAAGAGTGTTAAGTTACACATTTTTGAAACCATGGATCGGTCAATGTCAGACCACCATTAGAAACCTGGAAGTTAGACATTAACACCCGTTAGATACCGGCTCAGTGGTCCAGAGGTTAGGCGTTCGCACACTATACCGAATCCTTTGGGGTGCAGGGGTCGTGGATACGCGATGCTGATGAGTCATATATCAGGACAAAACGGAAGTCTTTCCGTGCTTTCAGGTTTCTGATGGTGGTCTAACATTGATCGATTCTTGGTTTCAAAAATACATCAACTGGCTAGTGTTGTTGGTATGAGGAATTTTATTATTGACTGAAATTTGAGGTACTTGTCTTACATCACACCATTATCTATTTTAGCATGAACAATGTACTAACTAGAATGAGATAAACTCTAAAGGAATCTGGGATAGAATTCACAAACACTTACAGCAAACAGTAACGTTATGTCAAAATGTTTAAAGAAACGAGAAACAAAGAGCCTTTTGATTGTAAAACTTATTATTGTCTCAATTAATTGCATAGAATCAGCTCATTGTAATGGTATTCATGGTTGTGTACTTATTGATTAAAACCTAAACGGTAATCTTATTTGTATCAACTTAAAAGTATTGCACTGGTTGTCTAAAAGTTCCTCCCTTGGATTGTTTTGCAAGAAAGTACTTTCGTTCACTCAGTCACGAAAAAGAGTAGAGTGTTGTACAAAATTAGCAAGGAAACTGAAATTGTAAGTAATATCAATGATAGTAACACCTTAACAAAGTGTATACTATTAAAAAAGAAGGAATAATAAAGTCATGCATTCAAAGCTTTGAAATAACGCCTCATCTTTAGATGTAGTGGAGAAATAAAAGAATGAAAACACTCGCGTTATTTATTATCATCACTGAACCATGACATTTTCGTTTCCCGTTCATTTATGACGATTTTTTTTTGCGAGAAACCAAACTGAGAAGTCAATATTCGCTGTTACGTTTCGGTCTGTGAATTCAATCAGCTTAAAGACTAAGTATTGTTCTTCGGTCTAGTAGGTCTTGAAATTATTTTCGACCATCTATGGTAAACTAGTGCAACATCTCAAAGCGTGTATAATGCATGCTAGGACTATGAAGTTTCAAGTAAAACTTTTGACAAACTTACTTTTGCATCGAAATTGACACTTAGCATTTTTGTATTTGGATCACGTACAAGTAGTGGTTGAGACAAATTGAATGAACATATTTCATCTACACCCTTAGACCATTCATTAAATGCACGTTTTTCATATCTGAAATATAAAATTCAATATAATTTTATTAGTGAGTAAATAAAGTAGGTTTTATTGAATTAGTGTGTGTGTAACCTTTTTCCTTAAATGCAAACAATAAAAATGAATTATGGTATTCATGATCTAATTATATTTCAAGACAGTGGGATAATTTGAATCATATTATGGCTAATGTTGCCCCTATTTAGTAAATTATTATCAGTTGTTAGTGAAAACTGACGGGATGAATGATTAGGATGCTTAGTTTCAAAGTCATATATATATATATATATATATATATATATATATATATATACAAAATCGATCGTTATCATCCATAGAAATTAAGGCTTACTCGTCCAGAAGACTCAATATTTGATCATATTTCTTTTGAATTAATTCACCTTCTTCAGTATGAATTATTCTAGAATAGAAAAATTTTAAAAAAACATTAAACGAGGTTAATGAATGCTTGATTAGGTCAAAAAAAATAACTAATCATAATAGAAGATTTAATTGTTGAATAGAAAAAAACGTAGGTTGGAAGACAAAGACTCAATGTGTCTACTACATCATTGAAAATAATTCTGAACTATGTCATTCAAAGTTTCTGAGTGTTAGTTTAAAAAAAATCGTTTGAACTTCAACCAGATAGTTTGCATTTACATAAGTGGCTTAGTTCAGTTGTGAGTAATTTCGTGGACTATAAATATGTCACGCCTTAGTTAGTATGACTTCCTCCAAGCTTTCTTGTGATATACTCTTACACCAGACCATATCATTCGTCAAAGTAGTCGGTAGTGGATGGTTGTCCGTTAAAAAATGCCCTGATCGACTCAGTTGATCTTATCAAAAGATTAAATGACCAATTTAATCCTACCCTATGTTGTTAATAAATCAGAAAGATTTTCACATTTAAAATAGTATATATAGTTTAGACTATTAATTTTAGTGTGGCTGAAGCGAAACTTTATGAGGTTTAATTAGATTTGAAAATAATTATATTGCATTACATCATTTAGCATATATTCTTTTTATCTGTTCACCGGTTATCTAAGTTCAACAGTTAACATGATTTATAAATTCACTTAACGTCCACGTTTTCAAAACTATCCGTTAAAAAGAAATCGGTTCCTTGTTTAAGTTAACATATGAACTTTATGAAACAGATAAGATTAGATTGGTAATCTTCAGTCGAGGAAATATTTGTAAGAAATACGAAATAACATCATACTATAGGTTATTTTGCCAGTGGTATTAATTAAAAACAAAACTGAACTATATATAGTTCGGTTATCAGAGCAGATGAAACAAGCTAAACGCAACCATTTATTTGCAATGAATTCCTCTTGATGTTTTGTTTTGTCTTTTTTGAGGTGCAGAACAGATTTAGTCTGACTTATTCATGTATTGCTTTGGAATATAACATTCAAAAAATTAGCTTTTAATAACCTGACTGTGAATTTCAGCAATCAAGAATGAGTACTGAAGTGTTGAAAGAAAAAAAACCTGATCTCGTATCAGATCAATTGAATGTCAAGATCTGAGATCACCGACTGACTGCTTTTGATTGATATTAAAATCTAAAACTATTGGTGAATGAGAGATACACAATGTAAATGTAAAGATGAATGAAATTGGTTTTTGGACTGAATTTAATAATAACGACTTAAACCTATGAACTACGATTGCATACCTTTTGTGTTATTCGCTTAAATTTATGTAAACAGTCTACTGTAGGAGTGCCGCATTGTTTATTTACATTGGTTATTATCTTTAAAATGACTCATCATTAGCTTTATAAATAAAATATTGATAAAGTCGGTCACCAATAATGGATGGACAAAAAATGTCATCAGTTCGGATTCCCTATGAAACTGAATGGTACAGTTATTGAAGAAATGAAGAATAAGGTTTCATGTAATCATCTTAAGAAAGTAGGATTAAGTAGAAAGCCAAAAAAAGATATCACATACATACATACACAGTTAAACCAACAATTAAACCTTGTTTAACTTCACAAATTTAGAGCATACTTACGGTAAGTCTAAATGATGAATCGTTTCCATAGGTTGTGTAATACGCATTTTCAAATCATGTGCCCATTTTAAATTTCCTGATAATCGGGGCATATTTTTATGAATTTCCAAGTAATAAGATGGTTGTTTCTTGTAAAGACCATGTTTCATTGTATGCTTCTCTTCTGATGGTTTGTCAGATGCTGAGTTCAATAATAGATCTGATAATAGAAGAAAACTGTTCATTTACCATTTCATAATGATAAATGTATACTAGATTGAATGAAAGAGAGGAAATACAGTAAATAATGAAGCATGAAATAACGTAAAATTTTTTTGAACACTAATATTTTTTTGTAACTCCGCCTGAAGCCTCTGTAGAGTTATTGCCAGTTCCAAGCTCAGACAAAAGAGTGGATTAGGCAAAGACTAGTAACTCCGTCGGGTATAAGAAATCAGAGAAAGGCGTTGAAGGTAAATACGTCCTATTTTAAGGAAATCATCATGTTCGATCACAAAACAAGCGCTAACATGGAACCCTCAAAGTAACAGAAAAGAGATAGATCAAAGGACATAGGAGGCAGACATCAAAAGGATGAATGACGTTTGGCAAGAAACAGAAGGTAGGAGGCCCAGGACAGTGTTCACCAGAGAATCTCTGTGTGTGGCCTAAGCCTTACATGGGGCAGCAGGCGTAAAAGAAAGTAAGATGTTTTCCACATCGATCTGCATTTTATAGGAAAATTTGAAAACTGTGTTAAATAATTCATTTATACAAGTGCAAGTGAATGTTAGTTCTTGTTAATGATTGATCGATTCGAGACATATGAAAACAACGTCTTCACAACAGTGATTAGCAGCTATTTGTCTTCAGGATTCAAATACATTTTCTCATAATTCTATCTTCCCTACTTTACTCGTGTGTATAGCATTATTGAGCAATTTGTACGAATTATTACATGTTTGTGTGTGTCGAGGAGAAAACAGTGACAGAAAATACATACCACTCACAGTAAAGTTTCTGTTTGAGTTTTGGGAAACGTCGGATGGTGTTATGCTGTAGGCTTTCCATTAGTGTTGTGGTGTGCACTACTTATAAGTAATATATGACGCGAGTAAAACGTAACGTCTGGCAGCAGAAGATGGGGGAAGATCAAGAAAGGAAGAGCGGGAACACAATGGGATTTGTATGAAACGCATGAATAGTGAAATGTCAGACAATGGATTGATGTTTGCAACGGGAACAGTTCAGTTCGATATGATGGATTGATATTTTGCAAATTAACGATTCACGATATGGTTTTTCTATTTTACCTATTAACTCTGTAATTTCTGCTACCCTTACCTGTGTTAGTTAATGAAAGCAAATTGAAAACAGGGAAAGTCACTGATATTGTTAGACTGTTAAGAAATAAACAAGCTAGCGATTTAAGTAGACAAGTAATTCGATAAAAACAAAACTTTGGAACTGGCGACTCACTTTCTTGTCGAATTCTTTCACCGGCTATATGATAATCATAGATATTTTTCACTGTATCCAATTCATCATTTAACATTTGTGTCAAAACTTTGTATTTAGGTTGGAAACTCTCTTTTATTATGGGTCTGTCCAGCAATGTATGCAGAATGCTAATGAGCTGTAGTATAATATAAGCATAAATTTAAGTTAGATGTGTGAGACGGACTTTTGACGTGTAGATAAGAATTATTGTTTGAAGAACTTAGATTTTGTGGTTGGATTTTGGAAAACAATTCATATCTGCCCAGTATCCAACTTAGTTACTAGAACCAAGTACCAATCAATTTTATCTGAGTCTAAAAATAATATTCTCGCTTTAGGCGTGCTAAGATGCTCAGGACACAAGACGAACACATCTGTTATTTGAGGTCAAAGCTACTGCAAGTGTAGCACGAAATGAACTATTCGAATCAAAGTTTATAGCCCAGCTCCAATAAATTATAACGATCAAGGCTTAAATCCTATAGATAGCATCAGTCTCAACAAGACTGAGATACATCTTGTTAATATGTACCAACTATAACATAACCTGGTTTTGTAGCTGCTTCCTGGTCACCTTTAGATACTTATTATTACGACTAACCGATATAATTATAACACGACATACAGTTTTCATTTAATTCAAGCCAATCTCAATCAGGTTATTTTCAGAATAGAGACTAATGGACCATCTGACGGTTATATTCTTATGCAATTTAAGGCAAACAGCTGATGTAGTGAAAACGTTTACAAATTCAAAATGTTTGCGTAAGTCGTTTGGGGGGGGAGTTTAAAGACCGTTATAATGACGACTCAAATTTAATTTGGACCAGTATGTTTTGTCATATTTTGTGGCGGAAATTTTTTGATAAAAATTGGATAACTGGCTGCATATTACTGATCCAAATTTCAGTAGGTTAAAATGTATTTAAAAATTGTGAAATACCTTAAGAAAATGTTCTATAGCAGGGCAATCGTCTACGGCATGTTCAACCACATTAGATAGTCGATGTTCTAAATCTTGTACACATTTATTAAATTCTGCGAAATCCTTAGAAAACTCTTCATTCAGTGGATCCAAAACATCATAGGTTCTATCATTGAACATCTAAGGAGATGTAGAATGATTGAATAAGATGATTTCTCAGTGAAATTATGATGGACACAAATAATTAAGAAATGGTTAGCAGAACATATTTGAATACATCTCAAATAAAGGGGAATTTGAAATTCGTTGACTGCTTATAATAATGTAATCAATAAGAGTGATTTGTCTACGACAACTTAGTTAGTTACAGAATCCAAATCGAGTAATAATAGTTAAGGGCAGATTAAGAATGTAACCAACATTTATTCACCCTCTAATTATCAATTCAATGAAAGGATTTAACTATGTCACATACTTCTATTTCAAGGAGCTTTATGACCTAATTTTGTTTTGGAAGACTTTTCACCGCATCTGCTTTGAGCGTGTTGTTTAGAATAACATGTTGTATGCACTAATGCTATCGTATCAGTTCACAAATCTGGAATGTACTACCACCTGAATCGGATAAAGCAAAATATATCATTTTTGAAGTCCTTTGTAAATTAATTTATACATATTTTTTTGTGGGACCAAATTCTGTCCATGACTTTGTAGGTATCATCTATATTATCTAATTATGAAATCATTTACATCACTTACGGTATTTATCAATTATATTCCTATCAAACAAAACATTCATATTATTCTAAAGCCATTAAAATAAGAACGCAACTACATTTACTTTGACTACAAATCATAAAATGGTTGAGAGCGTTAGCCTTTTCGATACGATAGTTCAGATAGCATCACTAAGTCTGGCTGGACAGTCAAATTTCCTTCCGTCAACCTTTTAGTTGTTTTCATTTGTAAATGCCAATGATTGTAACGACATGGATCACAGCACTGATATATTAATATTATTGACTTGCATTTTTTTTCATTTTTATAAGTGATGACAAAGATAATAACCGTATTAGTTTTGTTAGAGGGCTTGAGATAAAACAACAGAAACTTTTGAGAGCACATCTTTTTGTTTGTTTTTGTTATGATTTTAATTTTGTTGTAACAACGGGTTCAATTATTATTATTATTTTTTTTCAGATCAGAAACGAAACTCAATTAATTTCAGGTTTATGGTTGACAGTGAGTAGTAGCAACAAAAAGCCGTTTTCATTGTTTGAGGTCTCTCTAGTTTAATCTAAGGTCAGCAGATTAGTAGTAAATTAATCAACGAAATTTTTTTGGATAGATGGTTAAAATATAAAATGAAAAAAAAACAAATAGACAAATATTAACAAAATATAGTTAATTTGATCGAAACTATTTCACAGTATAGATAAATTCAGTTTGTGCTCTCTACAGTGCATAATATTTATGTTTCAGTTTATAAAAAAAATTTCTGCCAAGAATGCCAGACGAAGAATAAACGTCTGGATAATCAGTCTGATTTAAATTTATTTCATAATAAACAGGGAGTAAGTTAGACGGCTTGGAAAACCAGAGTCTATAACAGCACTCATTAGAATAAGAGGTTACGTAATAACAAGTATGCTTCAAATCAGTAGATAGTGAGGCGTATATTCGAAGAGGAGAGGATGATAATAAGTAAATAAGTAAAGTCATTTGTTAAGTCCAGCCCGACCAAGGAAGAGCCAATTTTTGAAGAACATGGCTTGGACTGTTAGCTCGAATCCCTATAGCTTTCGATATGGGCAAGAGACGAGATCTAATTCCATCAGGAAAACTAATGGGTATATGATAAATTACGTTAACTGCCATCAATCAAGTGTGGTAGAACAGAGCTGCATACTATGTTGATCATGTTCTTTCCTAACCTTGAAGGAAGGTGTTTGTTAACTCTTTGGCTCAGTTGTCTCGTTTCACGCCTAATATTGCTTCTTCCAATGGAGCAGCTGATATTTGTAATGTTGTCCTAATTCATAATATGGAAATTTTCAATATATTAAATATCTTTTGAATCAAATTCATTAAGCTGAAAAAACTGAAATCTTTTTACCACTGGTCAAAGATGTGAAGTTTGACAGCGAAAATTAGTTATCAGTACAACAGTGTGTATAAGGATTAATTCATTTTGAAGAGAGATTTCCTTACCGGCTGATATAATTTAGAAAAAAACATTGAAAATCTTTATTCAACTGACATCTGTTTAGCCCTATCTTACGATTTTTAAGCAATGAACACAACGATCCAGTTTCTTCAGGACTCGCGGAAAAGTATTTTGCCTCTGGACTAGAGAGTTGGACTCCAATGATTCTCATTTTCAACTTGAGTTGATTTTCTATATAGTATCACAGTCACTCAATCACACCCGTGGACAACTGTCTTATATACTCGACATGGCTGAACTTTACCAGTCATGAGTTCTTGCCAGAATTTCTTGCATCTGTCTCGAATCCAGTCAGTATTATACATTGTTTAATGGTTTCAAGGTAAATACATTCGTTACAATAGCTGAATTCGCTCCATCCTATCTTGCATGGGATCATTGGTGAGTGCTTTTGAAGTCTCTCAAACAGGGATTCTGAACAGGAATTACCAGTAAAAAATATAACACATTGTTAACAATCATACTTATGAGGTGAACAAAATATGTTTTTCAATCCTTCAAAAAAACTAAACAGATAAACAGTTCAAAGGTGAACGCTTCCGTGTCATGCAAAAATGGTGAAGATAGTAAACAATTTAAGTTGATGAGATTTCCGTTAAGCAAAAAACTAAATTTTTTAAAAAAAACCATAAAAGAACCCTTTAAGTCGTACACTATTGTATTTAC
Organism: Schistosoma turkestanicum; assembly: GCA_944470395.2. Lineage (NCBI taxonomy): Eukaryota > Metazoa > Platyhelminthes > Trematoda > Strigeidida > Schistosomatidae > Schistosoma > Schistosoma turkestanicum. Next base: position 11,869,627 of record OX103979.1, on the reverse strand, counting down.
CTTGTATGTATTACAAAATGATTCATAGATTTCTGTGACACGTTGATTTAATGAACCGCCTTCAATGCCGCCAAAGACTAACTTTTCTAATTTTAAAAATTCGATAGCTGTCAACACTAAATGCTGTCGAGGGAAAAATAAATCAATGAAAAAGATGAAAAAAAACCCCATATAAAATTTCGCTCCAGTCCAATATCAGCTAATATCAAGTAGATAAAATTCCCTATCCTTTTATGAAGTTCTTCACCAGTGACAAAGAGTGAACCCTATTTAGCCAAAGTTTTGTGACTCGAGAACGGCACTTAGTGATGGCCACAAAATTTCCTGAGTACAAACATATCATATTATCGTGGATAAATTTATTCTTTATGTTTCTTCTCATATATCACATATTGTTCTTTATGTTTATGGAAAAAAGCTTCCACATACTATTATTATTATTATTGTGATTTACTGTTTTGCATTTTTTCTAAAACAATTTCAAATATTCCTAGTTGACTCTTAATCACTGTCACTTAGTGGAGCATGTTAGAATATTCATCCAATATCTTAAGAGAATTATTGATCGATTCCTATTGGCTAATTCCTACTGGTCAATTTTATGATCGTCCTAGAAATCAATGTCACATACTCCAATGTTGTTTCTTATTAGTTGTCCTGACTATCAAAGTCACTTCAAATGTTGCTTCCTATTGGTTGTCTTAACTGTCAATGTCACAGACTTCGATGTTGTTTCCTATTCGACCAAATTTTATAAATACGCATGATCTGTAACGTTTTATGGTCAGGATCAGGGCCTGGTCCCGGATCCCTAGTCCGGGATCCTGATTGTCTTCCGGATTCGGATCTCGTACTTTCTGGGTGCTTGTAGAATACAGGTTCTACTTCATATCAAATCTTGTCTTCTTTTACTCAATATGGTGGTTGGGATAATCGGATTTGAGTAGTATGTCGTGTCGCCGGATCCTCAATCCTCGTTCTCGTTTTTCCCACTAGGTAAACTCGTAATAGTTCAAGTATATCAAGTTGACGTGTTTACGAGCAGGCGTAACACAATATGCCATTATTTGCTATGAAATGTTCAGTCTTACTGGTGGTGGTTAGTTGTAGTTCGAATAGCTCGTTAATAATAGAGTCTATGAATGTGCAGCGCCCAGTGGTATCGATTCTAATTCGATAGATTATATCGTTTTCTCAAGGATTTCAAATATTCCCTGATAATAAGAAGTACTAGGAATCGCAAAACCTAGATCCATGGATTCTTCCAGATGGATTTTCAATCAATCAACCAATAAAATACAATTTTAGCCTACATTCAGTGATCAATTAAAAAGCAAAACAAAACAATTTGCATCTTCTAAACGTTTGATTACAAAATTAAGTAATCTACTCACATGTACTGCTTCAATACGTTCAACAAATGAGTCATAACGACTAAATGCAAGTTCATTTTTAAATTCCCACAAAGTAAGTTCATTTGACATGTTTAGTTTTTCAGAAACTTGTTCAAAATATTTTGGTAAATTTACACGATGTTGATGATAAATATTTTTAAATTTATATAATACTTTTAAAGTATATTCTATTTTCAATTGAATCTCTTCAGCTTCACCTTTCAATACATCATATGGATCTAAATTTGTTCGAGCCTACAAAAAAAAAAGATAAACAACAATGGAGGAAGAGGGGGGAAAATGACATTTAGTTTCAGTAATTGGAAAAAAATTATTACTTTTTTTTAACGCAGAATATACTGTATGAATATGTTTATTAATATGATTTAAAGGCGAATTAGTTAATAATTTACTGTGAACAGATCTAGTGCATTTTCAATTACAAGTGGAGATTTGAATGTGTGACAACAGATCGTGTTCAGAGTAGTTTTATTAAGAAAAATTACTATACGACGATAATATTTTGATTGTAATTTTATGTCGAAAATGTTTCCTAGTAGGGAGGCGGTAAGCCTTGTTCAAAGAATATGAGAAAAAAGGCTGTCATTTAGATAGGGAATGGAATGGCCACTAACAGACCGATATAACTTCTTGTAGTGAAATTGCCACTGATACCTATTAAAGTTTACTGTATTATGATGGGCTAAGAAATAAAAACCGATTATTCTTAGTTGAAACCTTCAGAATACGAGATAGAGAACAACTACATAATCACTGATCAGGAATTCGGAAAAGAATAAGGGGAACAGTAGGAAAGTAAGTTATGTACGGGAATTAAAGGGTTACCAAAGGATGTGTTGGATAATGAGCGAAGTAGATAACCTGTTTACATAACAAAATAAGGGGGGGGGAAGTTGTTTTCCATTTTTTCAAAGACCTGGGATACAGAATAAAAAACTATCATCAAGATAAATGACTGTACCACTAATATCACAGAAGTTTTGTGACTTCATAAAGACTTTCAATTCATTTCGAGTTTTAAATTGAGTATTTGAAATAAGCAGAATACAACTTAGGATTATTCGATGTCTGTGAATAACTAGTTAATTGGAAGCTATCTGAGCAGAGAACAGCTAGCATACACATTGTATGCTTATTCACATAGTTAATACAAGTGAATTTATTGCGCTGTAAACAAAAATGGGAAAAACTAGCTTTGTAATCCTTATCAGCTTTGATGATTAAGATATGAAACACCTCCCTTTTTATGTAGTATATTTCTTTATTGAAGAAAAACAAAAGTATAACCATTCATTCATTTAGGAGTGAGTAGTTATGACAAACATGTTTTGTAAAAAGGGATCTTGCAGCTTAATTCAAATCAAACTTGTAGTCTAGTGGGGCATCAAACACAATGAACACCTTTTCTTCTAAAATAAATATCAACTTGTAATTTGTAATAACAGAGGGAGTCAAATTACTACTTGAATATTTCTGCGTAAAGGAATATTAATCTGGCGGCCTGCCTGAATAACTGTGGTACCTGTTCCCTAACATCAAAATATTTCGTCAAGTTACCTCTTTTTGGTTTGTTTTCACACGTCACTTGTGCCTGTTAGTAGCACAATTTATTCAGGCGCGTATGTAAAATGTCTACGAGCTCTTGCTTCACAAGGTTTGAAAAGGTCCAAAGTCCGAGACATCTTGTAGGGTGGCACAATTTTACTTAGGAAAGAATGAACAATAATAATAATATGTCGATTTCTGAACTGCTTACTTCCAACTACCGACCACTAATTGTTTTGTAAAGCAGACTTGTTGAAATATTCAATGTTCAGAATTCTATATTGTACTAAACATATTACACTGAACAAAGCCATTATTATTATTGTTATTATTATTATTACTACTATTTATGATCCTTCAATGAAAGCTACTTGTGAGTAGTATTAGTTTTTACACTGATTAAAATATGGAACGGGTGGGATCATTGCGATGAATCGAATTTCGAATAATCGTCAAATACTTTGGCATATACATTCTAAGAATAAAATGTCAATCTAGAAATGTCTGCAAATCGTCAACATCTAATCAAAATGAACTTTGTGGTTAATTCGCCATACATAACAGTAAACCAAGGAATGGAATTCTCGTCGTTCCCTAACAAGTATACCAGGGAATATCCTTGATCAGAAGTTACTTTTTTTAATGAAAACACTGAAAATATTGATCATTTTGATTTTTGTATGATTTAAAATTTTAAAATATCCACATTATATGCTAAACCGCCATTCATAATTACAATTTACTTATCGTCGTTGGTTCGAACAACTTATTTTAAAATATAAAAGCATAATTTTTAGCTGTTTTCATGTTAAGTAGCTCTCAAGTTGTTGTATTACTGTAATGTGATGTTAAGGTCTAGTTTATCCCATTATTAATGATTCATTTAAATTGAGAGTTCAGTTTGAAAGTCTCTCTTTTAGGGAGCTTTTGTTTATTTAAGTTTGGAAATATGTTATGATTCATCAATAACAAACGTAAAAACATTCCAGCTCAGGCAAGTAACACAAATAACTTTGTCTACATAACTATTGTTTTTTCTCACTATTCACTATTCTATTCAATGTTCATGCGATATGTAATAAGCAAGGTTACATTTTGATGACCGATTCCGATAAATCTATTAACTATGTTCTATTATATTCTTATTATCGTTGGATAGTCTAGCTTGTGCGTCAAGCTATCATGCTTAAGACCAACAAGTAGTTCGTTTTTGTATTAAATTGTTTTTTATAGCTTGTAGATGAAATATATTTATTTGTCACTGTAGATCATTTATTCCATATGCTTGCACATTGAGATGGTAGACGTATTATCTATTATTATGGGATGTGAACTGACAGACAGTGGCGTCTTTGTGCTAATGTGGTATGGCAACCTGAACTACTAATGTACGTACGTACAACAAAGTTCTACCTTGTAACTGACTGTACCCTGAGAATAGAATTTCTAACATACTTCCTTTTTATTCTCATTCTCGTTTAAAAAACTTCATTTCTTAGATTTTTCCATGTTTAAAAAATATATGACATTTGATACATTTTCGTTAATAGCCAATGTTCTTATATTGAATAATAATTGCCTTCTGATTATTTTAAGGATGAGCTTTATCTCTGAATTTGCTGCAACTGATGGTGTGAATGGTGCCTGGATACTTCATTATTAAGGTTTTTAAGTGTTTATTTTAATCTTTATATAATGCCACTGTATTTCATAACAAATCTTGTCTTTCGACTTCGGTGCTGTGGAAGTGATTTGACCGTCGAGTTACCATTCTCAAGAGAATGACAATAACTTAATACTTTTGAAACCATGAATCGATCAATGTCACACCACCATTAGAAACCTGGAGGCACTGGACGGCCGTTTCGTCCTGGTATGGGACTCCCCCTGCGGGGTGCAGGAGTCGTGGATGCGCACTGCTGAGGAGTCCCATACCAGGAAGAAACAGCTGTCCAGTGTTTCCAGGCTTCTAATGGTGGTCTAACATCGATCGATTCATGGTTTCAAAAATGTGTAACTTAACAATCTTCACAACCCTGTAATGCAAATATATTAATAGGTTTTTTCAACTGAAAAATAACTATAAGTCTATTAATGACACATTTAAACCATGAATGGATAATTATGCAACATTATTTTAGCAATCATCTCACTTGATTAATCATTAGATTACATAATTCTTGTAAAAGAACCAATATTCTTGCCGGTTGTCGATATCCCTTGGAACTAGCCCATACTAAGCAGATGAGATTGAAAATAGGCTCAATATGCTGTGATAACTGGTTGAATTCAGCTTGTTCCATGTCCTCCAATCTCGTACGCATAATAGTTAAATGCATGTCAATATCTTGTGCTTCACGTAAAGCTAAAGTAAAATAATATTAACTCGAGGCTTATTGAAATGAAAAATAGGCAATAAAATAATAAACTTGAAAAAGCTTACTACCAGTGAATCTACTTCATTCGTCGGTCTTGAGGTAAACATGTTATATGAAGGATTCTTGGTAAGTATGGGATATTTATTATCATAAAGTATTATATTACCATAACCATGGTATTCAGTAGCATAAAAGAATCAAAAATAGTTTCGAAGGACAAAGGAATTCTCCTGTTTAGAACGTTTATGGAACTATTAGTATCGGTATTCGAAATGGCCTATCAGGTGAAACTCTGTTTGGAAGATCTTGGAGAATATTATTATCTGTAAATGAAAATTTGGCAGGTGTTGTTCATCAAACTGTCTTATCGTCGATATAAGATTTAACTTTAGAAAACATCACCAGTTTATGCTGCAAAAAGAGGTAACCTATTAGAATTTCTCTATAATTAATTGATCACCTATCTGCCGACCAGGAATTTTGTTGGTTGTTATTCATAGTTCTGTAGCTTTTATTTGCTAATTTGTTTTGATTGTTTTCTCGCCTGACCTGATCTCTGATCATGTAGCTGCTAATCCTTTTTTATCTTTGCTTATAGGCTGGGTTGATTGGCCAGAGTCCCAGACTTCCAGAAATTCCCTGTTTTTTTCTTTATGCTTCCTCTGTTCAATATTTTAACGTCTTATCACTAAAAATCATTTCTATAACAGTTCGCAAGCATTAATATAGGCAAGGGAATTTCGTACTGCTAAAAATTAGATGGTGCTTACGTGGCGGAAGTAGGTGAGAGCAGCCAATTAGTTCTATATAGAGCTTTCTAAAGTTGCTGTAGTTTATATTGCGGATTACATGTGGTTGACCTTTGCTTATTTCCGTTTCTTTTGGCTTGGATGTTATTTACTTAATCCACTGTATTGGCAATTAAGATACATCTATTCGATAAGTCCAATCCGTACTTATCACATATTTAACTACAACAGTGAACATCGAATGACTCACACTACATACAAACTCCATTTAAGCAGAAAAACACATTACAATACTCCCATTAAATGCAGCGAACACCTCTAAGATTTCATTACTTGCGACTCTATCCCTAACATTAGTAGGCATATAAATGACTGCATAAAAATATGTTGATTTCAGCATATCAAACTAAGTTAATAAAATACCTTTACTGGGGAAAAGTACTAATTTATTAGTAAATTAATGATAAATTCTAATTTATAAACAAACTTACCAGTTACAACAGACTTAAACATCTCTTTAAATGGAACAAAATAACTACTGTTAGCCTGCTCTAAAATTTGCGCCATTTGTTTGACTTTTGGTGTACATAACTGAGAATAGATGTTTTCAAGATTCTTTACTTTTGCTCTCCAAAAATCTAATTCTATCAATGGAGTGGGGTTTAATCCACTTAGTAATGGTTGAGATGAATCCTTAAGTAATACTTTGTGGATTTGATGTGACCATTCAATGACGAGTGATTCAATAGCATAAACGAAACTTCGATTAACTTTACTAGGAAGCGAATAACAAAAAAGAACAGTAGTTGAAAAGTTGTCTTTCAACAAATGACTTAGTATTTATCTGTAATAAACGAAAGTTAAAGTCAACAACTATTTGGGTTAGTTTGATGGTGACTAAATACTGGAAAATAATGTTTGCTACTTCAGAGGGATTTATTAAAACAGACGAGTTTGAGAGAAATTTATTCACTAAAGAGTAAGATTGATTTTAATATAGTAGTTTGGTATGACTTTAATGTACAAAGAAGTAAACGCAGAAAATTTACTCACAAGTTGTGAGATCTTCCTATGTTAGCAACCGGGCAAGTTAACGCTCTAAAGTGAAGGCTTTAAATTTAAGATTTTAAAAATAAATCAAAAATACTTGTGACAAAAAACTTTTTGCGAATGTAATGAATGTAAAAGTCGTTAACTGTCCACGAATCTTGAGGTTTTGGGTGACTATTTCTCTACTATTTTACACGAGACAAAGAATTATCTTTAAATCTTGCTTTCTAACTTATATTTATAAGCGAGGCAAAACAATAGCTGCTAGTAGAAATACACAAAAAATAACAGTTACCACTAAAAAATGTACATGATAAAGCAGCTAATTCAAATTTCAGCCTAAGTGATTTGGAAATTTCTAGTTAGTAGTGAAATTTCGCAGGCATGGACAGAATAAAATATTTTTTACAGCATTAGACAAAACAAAGTTACGATGATACTCAGAAGGTGGACGACAGTGAAAAGGAAATACGCTAATAACCACATAACGGTCATTATAATCCAGTGGACATGAATTTATTATCTAAAAATGGTGACAAATAAAAAAATTCGTTATATCTTCATTGAAAGCCACTTTGTGCCAAATCACATTGAATTACCTAAGATAACTTTGAAGTTCTTGTACACTTCAGCAAGAGAGCTGATTCTTTTTATAACTGTACAATCCTCATAAAACTTGTAGTTCTACTGCTGAAGATGCTTTGAAGGCCTAAAGTTAAGAGATGAAAGCTTTACATGGATAATATCAATAATGCTACTGATAAGTCCATTAGTTTTATTATTTATTAAGACATATCTAGAAACGTGTAACTAATTTTTGAACAACGAGCATTTGGTTTTCTCTGTTATGAGAATAGGTCGCATATGAAAGAATACAATGAAAAAGCTCCATAATATGTAAGTTGTTTGTCAGTTGATAAAGCATATGAAAGTTTGTTGTGATAATTAGTTCATTCTGAATGATAAACCAGATTTGCAGTGAATGACAGGTGAAACATAAATGGATCAGTATGTTTCCGTAGATAGCTGCGGAATGCAATCACTATTCAAACATAAAAATTTACTAATATTGGAAAAGTAAGGATAAATTCATGAAACATGGGTGAGCAATATACTATGGTAATAAATGAGTGCTATATTATTATCAGTCTGTGTTATTAGAGAAAGGTGTTAGATTACTCGAGCATACACGAACAATAATGAGAATTTTTAATGAACAAACATCTACCCTTCTTTAACATGCTCCATTAAACGCTCTTGCTCAATTGGTAGAGGGAGAAATGTCTTTCCTTTTGTTTGCCCAACGACGATATCGGTTTGTCTCTTCAAACCGTGCGCATATTTCATGACATCCTCATAGACCACAGATGGCCAAGAACTATAATTTTTCTTGTTAGACAAAACAGGGACAAGAACCTAAGAAATATTTATGGTAAAAATGATGGGTTTACTTCGTCGACGAACACAGAAAAATGGTCCAAAGGGCTGTATGAAAGATCACCATAGAAAATATACTTTGTTAAGATACCATCTTTAGGGATAGCCTCTTTCGATTTCTTCATAAAAAAGCTAGCTTTGGACTTTGAACCAACAGGAAAATCATTTTCAGCTGTCAAAAATCCACTTGGCATTAGAAGGATAAACAGCTGCGTAACATCCGGCTTATCAAAGAAATCGATAATTTTTTGTCGGATATCATCGGTATTCCATAGTTTCATCCATTTATCCTCTTTCAGTTTATATGATGTCAGGATGTACTCAGCCATAAACTCTGCCCTCTTATCATCTAGTTCGAGTTCAGACATATCTGAATGTCGGTGAATTATGGGCTAAAATACATAACGAGACTGTGAATCGTGAATTACTGAAATAATTGTATTTTGAAGCCTGCGGTTGCTGTTATGACAACAGATATCTTAGTGCACTAGTAAAACAACAACCTGTTCTCAGTATTGTTTATTCCCTTCTTCGAAATTTTATAAAATGTAATTCACAATTTGACGTAATTGTGTAAATAAATCGACATGTTTTTCGTTTATTGGGTACTATGGTAACCTGATGCATTGTTGGTGGGTCGTGAATGTACCATATTCAAAATCCTACTTACTATTAGTTTCGATTACCATGTGGTGTCTTGCAAAATGTTATAGATTGGTTTTTCTGTTAATGTGGCTGAACCTCATGTTCCTATTGTGCCATCAGCCACTATTTTCTTTGGTTTTCTCTGTCATTATTGTGCACACCGTGTTCGCAAGCTGATAACTTAAATTTAGGGTACGAGTAAGAATACATAAGGCTGAAAGTTGATAAAAAACGGCGCTTTATCATTATGATTCGGATTCTGTTGATCATATGCATATGCTATATATGTTACCATATGTGAGTTTCTCCGAGAAATTAGTTCGACTCCGGTGATATTGTGTCTATGACTACTAATTTTGGTTGATGAGTTTGTGGTCACTTCGGCTGTCTTTCTTTTTCTGTGTTAAAAGTGTATAGGTTACTCTAGGGGCTGGTTAGTGGTAAATTTCACAGACGATGAAGTGAATGGCATAAAACTATGCATCCAAATAGTGCTCTAACGGGCGTTGCAGAAGCTTTGGGAAACTTTAGACAACATTAGTCTTTTAAAAGCGATCTCAGAAGCCTTGATTCTACATTTAATTTGTGGACTGCGCATTGCCAGTGACTTACACATAACCCTGATCGCTTGTATACATTTGTGCATCGTAGTCCATATTTGTCTATTCACTTGTATTTCTCGCGTAGCTTGTAAAAAGTGAGTCACATTGCTATTCACTGGAGTAGTATACGATGGAAATTCAATGCTTTATACATTAACTTCGCGTCTTACGGCCTGTCTAGAGTTTAGAATTAACCTTATCACCGTTTGATCCACATAAAGTCGGCAATGAGAACTAAATGCTGCTTTATCTTATCATTAAGACGATTTGAGGGTTTATTAGGCAATATGTCTGACTGAACTAACTGTCGCTGTGTCATTACAGGAGGCTTTTAGTATATACATACGATTTTATCATTGCTTGGAATAGTTCTAACTTAATTTTTGAAACACCGACTTACTGCTCTAATTAGCAGAGCAGTATTTATTTTATGACTCCTGAACGACATTTCTAATGACCAATGTTACTAAACCGTCATCTAATATGTATGCTTTCAAGGGAAAGAGTAGAGATGTTGATGTTAGTCTTTTCCAAGTAAATTTCTGTCTCTATCTAGGCTTGATAATGAGCCAACAATAATGGTTTTCCCGGCATTTGATTTGAAATGTTTATGAATGGGTGGATATGATATGGTTTATCGCCCAAAACTGGAAGTAGTTACTGCATCTTTCTAGTTATTCTAATCTGGTTTAAATGGGTTACACTTAAAGTCGTCAAGTACCTTTGGTACCTTTTGTATGAAGACCCCTTGAACTGTTTCCAGCAGCTCTGAATTAGTTTTTAAACATGGTATTGTGATCTTTTCCGAGCTCTCTTATTTATTCCACACCAAGCTTGTATAAAAAAACGTGTACACACGTCATTTCATAGCACCTAACTCCCACAGAGTTCTAAAACTAAGAGCCAATAAGCCATGCTGTTCGAGATATGGCTTACTGTGACCAGGGTGTTTTTTCACCTTCGGATAAGGTTTCTCCCACGCGAAAGCTACCTTTAAAAATACTTCGTGGATCAATTAAGAGAATCGAATATATATGTATGGTAATTCTAAATAATTTCTTTCAAAATTGGTTCTTAGGTTGATTCTGCCTGTAGTCCTTTCAGTGGGTCGGAGTGAGGCTAATGTCTTTTCAAGTTCATGGCTGGTTTATGCCTGGTTGGCAACGGCCGAAATATCATTACACGGTCAGCCTCTGTATACATTTCAAGCTCTCTGCCTAACTGCGGACATAACTTATCTGATTCCGTTGAATTTCATGTACTTAAAGTCTTTGATACATCTATATGGCTTTCTTTTTTCATTGGTTCTGCTGCTAATTCTGTTTAGTTCAGATTTTTCTGAAACATATCGCCATGGTCTCTAATTTTTCTCGGTCATCTGTTCACGTTGTTAATTAGGGATCCTTTGATAAGTTTTTGTCCGTTATTTTACGTGAAAACGTCCCTTAACATGAGAATATTGAGTATCAGAACACCATATCGATTTCATCCTTTTGGGCTTCACAGTAGTATTTCGAAATAACAAATTTTAGATTATGCATCTTTTTTTGAAGGGACTAAATGAAATGTTAGATAAGCTTTTATTATTACATTTGAACTAGTCGGTAGTTTGTTTGCTTTTACGGTGGTATGGATTCATTTAAAATTAACGACCGTAAGTGTAGGCAGCGTGCAACATGGTCTATCCTTTCCGTTTTTGAATTCCGGATTAAAACTTGTAACATCATTAACAAATAGATATTATTACTAATAACGGTACCTAGTTTGTGTTAGTCAAGGGTCTGATTGGCTGCATGAGTCATGTTGATGAACGGACAATCATAAAACTAGTCAGACAGCCTGTTAGAAGCCATCTGACAGAGTCCAAGATAGTGATAAGTACGGATTCGACTCTATGCTTAATGGTGCATTTGAAGTAAGTTTTATACGCAATCTTTAAAAATCCAAAGTCCCAAGGCGTTTTAATTTAAATAATTCATCCAAGTTTCTGTTCCCTGTCAGTACATGTAAAGCCAGTTAAAGAGGGAAGTAAAATAATGCAAAAAAAACAACTGGTGAGGCTGAAAAACTTTGGTCAAAGATAGTAGACTGAGCGATAGTTTTCAAAAAATTACTGATCAGTGAAATATGATGTAAGTTTGTAGTGACCTCACACTACAAGTTCTTCAGTTGCTGAATTTCATTCTATGGTGTTTGAGATGACGCTTGAGAAATGTTGCATAAAAAATTAACTTGGGTATACTTTTGTTGATGTACATTCCAGTCAAGAAAAAATGATTAAATTTAAAGACTATATTTATAATCTTTACAACTACTACAAACGTCTATGATTACTATCCCAAAAAGCTGTAACGAACTTTTCATCTGATCCTATTTGACATATCCAATAAACTGGGGTTGATGTAAGGTTAATACGTAATATGCTTGTTTCACAGTAACGATCCTTATGTGTATTGGTTTTTTTAATGTCACAACGTAGAGTAGGGAATTTTATTGTGATTGTATTATTTAATATGTTTACTAAGAATTAACTTGAACTGGTCCGCAAGGACTTTTATTCGATTCACACAATGTAGTGCTAAGTTCCTGAGCATTTTGAATATAGTTATAAACTTTTGATGGGTTTCATTTCCTAATTTTGCTATCAGGTGTTAGCTCAAATGCTTAAATCGCACCATGAGAGAAGGAAAAATAACTAGCGCTAGGTATGCAGTAATTAGTTATTCTTATTGTTAAAGTGTTCCAAGATTGTGCTTTGATAACTGTCCCAGTTCTGAGGACGAACCAGTGTATACTGTTGCCAAAGAAGAGAATTTATCTTCCCGCTCTGGTTCAACAGTCAGCTGGGGAACAGAATCGTCGGAAGACTCAAGTCGTAATTTGTTAGTACGTCCGGCTGTTTATCCGCCTTGGGCCACACACTTGCCGTTGGTAAGATATTAATTATTCAGGCAGTTTAGTTTTCAGACTTCTTTAAATGAAATAGAAAACAAGGGAGCAACATGTAACGCGCAGGTAAGTGATTACATGAAGTTTAAGATATTCAAAAAAGGACAACAATAGAGACTCATCTTCATCGTGTGGCGACATAACTCAGCGCATATGTTCTGATCTCGAAAAACTGTGGCGAAAAGAATCAGTTTGTAACAGCTCTGAGTATGAGGTATGGAAACTTACATTCTTAATCACTCTCAACCGTAGGCTGTCACTCCAAGAAATAAAACATCACATAGTTTCAGTAGTATGGTTACACCTAAGCAGTTGGTTGACAATTCAATTCGTCAGACACCAGGTCTTTCGAGGTATAGATTTTATTTTTTGTCCCTCAGTTACTTTTACTTTTTTAAAAATCACCTTACTGATGTACAATTAAATTTAGAACACACTGGTGTTTCAAGCAATACCGACAAAAATAAGAATTTTTTTCGTGAGGAGGGATGATTTGAACGTTATTATTACTCAAAATCGATGCACAAAGAAGGAAGTCTGTTGAGAAATCTATTAAAATTTGAGCTAAACGACTTTAATGACTGTCGTTGTATTGCATTTAGTGGTGAGGTTCTGTAAAATTACCCCAGATAATCAGAATTAAGTTTGATACAAACAGACGTGATAACATAATTGTAGCTAGAATACTTCTGTCAAACAAATCGATTGGAACTTTCGTGTACAAGTGGTTGTACGATTGCACTGAGCATATATAAAAGTTATTCTCAACGTAAATTCATGTTATTTAACTGTTACTCATAACAGTACGCAAAAGTAACCAATCATTCTTTTATTGGTCAAAGCATCTGATAAATGGCATAGATACTTAGTTTGTAAGTTTCTAAATATTGTATGGTAATAATGAAGGCTTACCTAGGATTTATTATATTTTATATTAATTTAGAATAAGATCAGCTTATCCCGAATTCCAGCATTTCTTCCTATATATATTTTCACTCTCTTTTAAAAAGAATTTCTCAAGGTTAGGTCTTCTCTTTTATTGTTTTTACTACATTATCTCGTCCCCTTCTGCTATTTTTTATCTTGTCACACTAATAACGTATAGCATACTCTACCAATTCACATATTTAACAAGCTCTGTGCTGATGCTACTTATCTGTGTTACTTTTGTACTATGCTATAGTCGTAAAACAGCTATTGCCCCAGTTTTGGAATCCATGGCTCCACGTGGGCCCCTCGGTCTCACATAGAGCATAACACCTTTAGATCACAGGAGCCCCTCTGATGCTACTGCCTGTCCAAATCCGGGTACAGGAGGAGGGTTGAGCTTCAGGTTGGCGACCCCATCCCTCAAAATACTAACTCGCTAAATACCCTAACAGGTAAAAATAATTCGAACCACTTAGAGTCTGCCCTGGGAGTTAGCGGGTCTTCATTCAGAAGGGTTATGGTGTCTCATGCTCAAAGCCGAGTTCTTTCGGAACTCAAGAGGCCGATTCCTCTTCTGACATCCAGAGCCCTCATACCCATAAAAGCACACGAGACCGAATCGGTAACAAATAAATCCCTTCTACACCTCCTAATAACTTCTTATCTCCACGACAAACTGCTCTTTCGTTCCTTTGTTACATCGTGCCGCTGATGCAGACGTTTCGAGTTCAAAAAATGTTATTCTGAAACCACTCGCTAAACGAAATTTTGGGGCTTCTAATGTTCGAACCTTGTGTCAACTAGGGCAGCAGGCTTTATTAGCTAAGACTCTGGAATTCCATGCCATCGATTATGCTGAGTCTCCGAAATGCGCATACAAAATCTGTGTAAAATCATTAGTATGATTTCACATTTTCAAGATAGAGAAACAACACAGTTTGCACTTCGTGTATCTGGAAGCCCTGCTACTGCTTCCCGTGGCCTCGCTCGTGTAGGTTTAGTATTAAGTCTTAGGGCAGAAGTAAATCTCTTAGATTGAATCTCAGTAGACAGTCGCTTATGCGCCGTCCGACTGAACGGGACGGTACGAACTCTTAAAGATAAGGAAACTCGCCATTGCCTCTTCCTCATATCTGCCTACGCTCCCACTGACTGCCACTCAGACGAGATAAAAGATGAGTTTTACAGAAACCTTGTGGTGGCCAGTTCCGACGTGTTCTTAATCTTCTTAATCAGCTCGTCCAGACAATCGTTGCTAAATAGCGTCTAAAGCTTTATAAATCAGAAGGTAAACTCGAGGTGTTGAGTACGTCTATTTTGGCACACCACAAAAATGGGATAGCAGGCCACAAGCAGACCAGGCAGGCACACTAGCGAGCGAATGGGCGAATGAATTAATAAGATTAAAATGTTCGTATATATACGTAGTAAGATATCTGAGTCATCGAGGTATTTAAGAGATTAACATTAAAGCGAATAGGATGAATATGCTCGTAAGTTTAAACAATGTTCAGTCATACCAGCTCATATAAAACACACAATAATAAAAGCCAATGGTACACATAACTTATTGTTATACAAATGACTTTGGTTAAATAAATTAATCGAAAGGCTTGACCAAATTAAATGTAAGCGAATTCAAATAAATGTGGAGGCACTATAACCTCTATAACCTCCTCCAGAAAGTTAAGCTGTCTGATGTAGTGATAATAATAACTATCATGTAGGTAGGCTAGGTGAAAAGGAGACACCTGGGTGGATCTTATGATGTCGCGGCTTGAAGATCAGATATGGAGACCGCCTGCAGTAGCTATACTCAAATAATCGCTTACTTCTAGCAAACACTGCTAAACTTATGGATGCTCGGAGACTCATCCCATCTGGCTCTGAAGGTGAGGAAGAGCAGAGTCAATTTAAGCGCAGGCTGATAAAAAGCCTACGCAATGATCGCGAACAGTGGTGGGTAGCGAAAGCAAGGGAGATGGAAAAGGCAACGGTGATAGGCAACAGTAGGCAACTATTCGAACTTATCAAAGAAACTGGTATTAGGAATCCGACTGTGAGTGAGGCTATTTCGGAAAAAGATGGTCTAATTATTCATCCTAAATCCAGGAGATTAGAT
The DNA here is from genome assembly GCA_944470395.2 of Schistosoma turkestanicum. Taxonomy (NCBI): domain Eukaryota; kingdom Metazoa; phylum Platyhelminthes; class Trematoda; order Strigeidida; family Schistosomatidae; genus Schistosoma; species Schistosoma turkestanicum. The sequence continues at coordinate 11,853,805 of OX103979.1, read as the reverse complement.
AGATGGGCAGAACACTTCAGGGATCAGTTCAGCTGGCCTGCAGCCACACTTCGTTTGCCTACGATCTCTAGTCAACCTTAATCGCAAATCGACGTAAGCCCTCCGACTCCTTATGAAGTTGAGAAAGCGATAAGAAATCTGAAGCAAGGGAGAACAGCGGTTGCTGTTAGGTTATCTCCCGAGATTTTTAAGGGTAGTGGTCCAGTTTTAGCAGTAAGATTGACTGATATCTTACGTAGAATTCGGGAACTGGGAGCGATCCCATCTGACTGATCTCAATCACTCACTCAATCGTTAAGAGAAGACTCCATAAAGCTAGGTTGGTTTTCAACCTGGAGGTGGATGTATAGACGAAACATTCACTCTGTGATAGGTCCTGGAACGCAGACACACATTTAGGCGTCCCACTATAGAAGTATTTCTCAACCTTGGGGCGCCATTGGACTCTATTGATCGTGAGGTTCTGTGGCAATGTCTATCACTAAACGAGTGCTAAAAAATACATTACCCTTATACTAACTCTCTCTCGAACACTAGAGTGCGAGTTCTAGTTTACTGTGAACTGTTATCGGAATTAATTACTTCAAGTAGTGTCCTTCAGGGATGTTCACTTTCTCCATCCTTGTTTGACTTTGTCATAGACTTACTTTTGAAGATAACATTATCTTCGTCTGACTTTTCAGGGGTGGGCCTTCCACCCAGAGACACGCTCATTCACCAAGAATATGCCGACGATATAGTTCTATTCAGTGAAGGCGCTGACAAAATGCTGGGTCTTCTGATTACCCCAAACAAGAAAGCAAGCATGTTCGAGATGCGATTTTCCCCTTCGAAATGCTAAATGTTGCTCTAGGGTTGCGTTGGCGCCTGAACTAGTGATAGGAAGTGAAGCAGTTGAGCGTGTCGACCACTTCACTTATTTTGGGAGTCGCATCAGTGCTGATAGCCTGATGTGTGACGAAATCTCAGCACGGATACAGAAGGCTCGATTGGCTTCTGCCAACTTGAGGCACTTATGGAGTAGGCGACATATCCGTTTGCTAACCAAAAGACAAATGTATTGCGCAGAAGTTCGCGCTCTCCGAAGCATTGCTCGTGTATCCTGGGACCACCGAGGAAGTAATGTTGTTGTTAGGAAGCGAGAACTAAATAAGGATTGCAGATCAATAGATGAAGTATGGAAACTTCATCAGTTGAGGTGGTCGCAACATGTGTTAGGAATGCCAAAACGCTGACTGCTTCGTCAAGCTATATTTTGTGGTGTAGGAGTAGGTTGGAAGAAAGCTAGACGTAACCAAAGCAAAACAAGGCACAAATCCATGAAGTCACTGACAAGTGGACTGAGTCATATTGGTAGATGTAGGCTAACCGGTTGGGGTTCGCAAGATGATAGTAACCGATGGTTAGAAACCTTGAACGACATGGCTCAAAATCGTTTGCAGTGGCACAGCTGCATCCATTTTTTGTGTTCGCTCAAATTCCAGTCTGAACTCCTCATGACCTTCGTCTTTCTGGTCTCAAATCTATTTCACTGGATTACACTTCTTGAATAATATCTTCGGACTGTGATCTTTCTAATTACTGTTTATGCACCTGAGCTACAAATTTTCTCCTCCATCTTAATATCTTCGGACTGTGATTTTTTCGATTACTGCTCAAACTTGTATTTCCTCTACCACTTAGGATTTGAATCAACAATTGCACCTCTGTGCTAATGAGGTATGGCAACTTGAACTGATGTTCGTACATACAACATCCTACATTGTAACTGACCGACTGACTGAAATGGATTTGTTATATAGTTTTTAGTGATTAATGAAACAAAATTTCTGCTTATCAAAATCAATGTTACGTTGACTGACTGACTGACTGAATCCTAATCGATGGGCGAACTCAGTAATATAATGTGGCTGACTGATGGCTTCTCACGAGACTGTTATCGATCCAATGGTTAACGATCAAAAGCAACACCGGTAGCTGGATCAATGCTTTTTATGCAATAAAATAATATTTGTATGCAGGTTATGAACAGAAAGTAAATACAACAAAGTGCTTTGAATAGATGGGGGATTTAGCTTTAGTTCTACTCATTCTTCGGTGGATTAAGACCTGAATGTTGGGTCTAATCTCTAGGTGTTGTATTAGGATCTAAGAGAGCATACGCTAACCTCAATCATTTTACGGTATGGTCTAACCGTCATTCTTGCAATCGGTGATATCTAAGTACATTTCAATCATTGAATATAAAAGATATTGTAAATTTTAAAAAATATAGGAGATATATTAGTTGGTCTTAAAATTACTGAAAACTTGTCATTCACTCATAAATATATTTAAATAGTAAAATGAACAAATTTCTCACTGAGTTTCTACTTGTTTTATTTTATTTCTTCTATACACAGACCAAGTAAACAACATTTAGATCATTTAACAATTATTAATGACGTGCAAACGAATTTCAACAAGAGAATATGGTTTACTGCACGTCTACTTGTGTTTAATATGGATGATATAACAAATGCAAAGCATACAAGGCATACAAGCAGTATGGATTGGACCAATTCAATATCTTCATTTGCTTTACGTGACTTTATTGGAATAGGCTTTCCGAATGATTCTACTTGGGCTTTATATGAAGATCATAAAATAGGAGTTAGGTTAGTTATTTCTTTGAAATATTGAATTCATTATTGTTTCTGATTTTAAAAAGGTATTTTCTTGTTTAATCAGTTGGTGTATATAGTATCCTCATTATTAATTAATTTTCACTGTCAATGGACATTTACATACAATTCGTCTTTTACATCCTTCCTTCCAACTGTAAATCTTGTTAATATCTGTTTTATGGTAACACATTGATAGTCTGTTGAAAAATTATATTTTAATGAGCTTAAGAGACTACACTGGATTAGGTAAATAATCCGCGTATTTGCTTTCAATTTTTATCTGAGTTTATAAGTAGTAATCAGTCTGGTATACAGAAATTAGTGCCTTCTCAGTACGAATGCATTAAAAATTAGTTCTGAGTTCAATTAAAGTTTTCACAAGAAAATATCTGATCATATTTTCAGTCAATGGTGGGCTGTAGAATTTAAATGAACACAAGTATTAAAGAATCACTAAAAATAATAATGACAGAAATCGTCCAGAATTTATGTCATTGTTCATAACTACGTGATATTATGCACACTTAATTCTCTATGGTTCGTAATTTTGAACATGTAACAATTACGATAAGAGTGTTTTTCTTTTCAACGATCACTTAGCTGTCTTGTATCGGTTTGATCAGATGTTTCTTGTAAGTGCTGTCCAGCAATTCAAACTGATGTAGATCTAGTGGGATTCAAACTCACTACCGATCCTCTTAAGGTTTAAATTTTTAACTACCAGATTTTTTTTTCGTTCGTTTTCAGCCGCCATCTCTTCGAAAAGTTAAACCCATATCACCTCTATCAGTTTACCTTAAGGTTAAATGATTTATAGAGTTTTCTTAAAATTTTATTACTACTCATTTTTCACTCTTTTTTGTTCATACCATTAAATTAGTTCTAAACCATTACCGTTTCTGCGTCGATCATTGTATCATTGTGTATGGGGAACAAGAAGTGGGCAGGTGTATTTGCCGGAAATTGATTTTTTCCCTGGAGCAGTATTGTTTGTTCGTTATTCCGATAACCATTATCTACCTAATCCATTAAAACAGTTTTTGCATCATACTGGAAATGTTCTTCGTATTCTTATCACTGGAGTAGATCGACTAAGTAAACGTAATGCAATGTGAGTTTACTGTATTGATAAAAAACTTTACAAATAATCTGTAGATGTAATTGACTGTTTATTAAACTAAGTAATAGGTTGAGCAGAAACCGATGTGATTTCTAGTTCTCACACTTGAGTTCAGTTCACTTTGATAGAGATCAGTCATTATTAAGGACTGTGTAACATGATATTTCTTTGGTTGATGAAGTGCAGTTAGGATGCTGATAGTGTAGGATTATAAAGATTGAAGTCTTGGTTGAGTGTTCGAAATCTTATACGACCAGTGTATGATGAAATGTTTAATTGCATTCTTTGCTGAATTTTGTTATCCACTTATCGTGGTAATGAGTTATTTCAGAAACATTAGTATCGAACAAAGAAACATTGTAATTCTTTGTAGCCAATAATCCTGCTGGGTTGCGATTGCTTAATCTATCTTTTGGATAGAGAAATATAATGCCAAAAATACATATTATGTGATATAAAGCTGGCATATATCATCGAATGATAAATACAGAAACATGTCAAAAAGTTTTATTGTATTGAAACAATCGTTTTGTGGCCAAAAATTTTACTGAGTTTTTTTAAAACTTCATGGCTTGTCAAATACATCCATAATGGTTTAGAAGAATTTGTGCATCACATATGACTTAATAAAACTCACAAATTATTTCACTTTAAAACAAGAGTTGATTTCCATAAGGGGTGGATAATTTTAAGGGGCCTGTATTGTTTTGATGATAATATTTGTGAGCATAATAGTTCTTATGGTTTTTAAGCAATTAAGACCAAACTTATAACAGTTATTTTCTGTATTCTATAACAACTATTTTTTATACACTCCATGGTCTGAAAACCTTAAAGAGCACTAAAGATGAAAGCGTCACCTCAGTGACTGACAGTTCGTTCATGTTAACTCTTTTTGTTAATTTTCTAAAACTGTTTTTTGCCATAGTGAATCAGAGTTAACACGACAGAAGGTACCCAAAGAACAGTGGTTTTCTGTTATGGCAAAACTTCATGTTGCACGTTTATTAATGAGGCCGAGATATTTGATGGAATTGTTCAAACTACAGTGTGAGTATTTTGTTTGCTACGAGTAGACGATTTTTTAACCTTTGATTGACGGAATAAGACAAGTATACCCACTACTTATTTGCATGACTACTTTTGTTAACGTTATAACTAACCACTTAACTTTAACTGTAAGGATTCGGTTTTATGAAGTATGAGTGGCAGCTTAAAAAATACAGCAGAGAATTAGTTTTATTGTATGATCAATGGTCATTTTATCATTGTAAGTACTTAGAAAAAGAGGTCATTTGAATCTACAAGTGTCAAGTAAACGGAAGGGATTTATCATGGCGAACAATGATTTGTCGAAAAAGAAGGCTTGATCATTGTGAGTTATCGCCTCCGTAATGTCCCCCATCAATATTTTACTCCTACGGCTTTTGATTTCGATTAGTCATAAACATTCCCACTAATTTTTAAACGCCCCAGTATTTGAAACATAGGACCTACATTGATTGGTCACTGAATACTAGTCATTGTCATGTGTGTCTAGTTTATTAACCTTGATCAAATTATCATGATTATGTTGGAACACGGCTATTAGCCCAAGTGAATCGAGATCTCGTGCATCATATCTTTATGTTAGCCCGTTGGAGACAGTCAGAATGAAACCTACCCTTAACCACCTAACGTAAATACGTAATGTCCACGTTTATTCATTGACAGTGTTATGTACGATTCTTATTTTAGTTTTTAGTATATATTGAAGGCTTTCAACAACTCAAGTTTGGGTTTCGTAATTAATTCGATATTTTCAGATAATTGATGTTAATTTTGCGTTTTTTGGGTTCATTATTTTAGGCAGTATCTTTTCCTTTCTTTGTTGAGATTATTATCCTTTTTATCTCTTCCTGATCCTTTTTTAAGTGTTAGATCAGTATTTAGTATTTATCCCACATTTCTAGGTTTATGGCGCCAAGATTTGAGAAAACGTCATAATCCAATTGAAGCCTTTCTAAATTTACATTTATACTACCGAAATGCAGTCAAAAGTAACAAACAACTAATGGGTGGCACTATTAATGATACAAATACTGAAAGTAACAATAACCTTACAAAAGAAGATGAGCTAACCTTAAGGAAACAGTTAATTCGTAAAATATTTGAGGATGGCTTAATATGGTTTAGACTTCCAGTACTAGACAAAGTTAGTTGTAATTATTTAATTAAGTTATTCATTTTTGCAGAAATCGGTTTGTTTTATTCTAACTTTTATTGAAAAAGCTTGCTAATGAGACGCTTCCTTAAACAGTTTAATATGCTGAAGTTAGGATAATTCGGTATTTTTCTATATACACTGAGGTAAAGGTGTGGCTTTTGATTTATCTCAATTATCGTGTTTATATGTGCATATTAGATTGATATTCTGATACTATAACACTTGCAAATATCACCACCATGTGTAAATTAAAACATAACGTTCATAAAACAACAGAAATAGTAACCTTGAGACATCAGGAAACTCACCAGAATGGTGTTGCTGTTGGAAAATAAACAATGGATAGGTGAAAACTTACTGGGTACTAAACGAGAAATATTAAGTGAGATTAGTAAGATATCTTTCATAACACAAGAATATATTTAGCTAGCACCAGGAGTAATAAAATCACTAGATGTTTGATAAATTCCGACGGTCTCTTATCAGTAAGTTGACTATATCACCAACCTTGAATAGCCTGATAGCCAATCAGAAGACAGTGTTTAGTTGTGAACCAACTATGATAAAATAGTGATAATTACAATCAATAAGAAGTTTTGGCATGATTAATGAGTCTTTCCATATGAATAATTCCTTGATTTTGTAGAGTAGGGGTTGGGGTTAGGTACACTACTGAAGTAGGAAACTAATTTGTATTTATAATACTGAATACTTATGTAGATTGTTATCCTGGTCACAAAATATTTCAGGTTACTTGGCGAAATTCAAAAACCTCGTTAGTGTGTTGTATGTTTCCAGCTTATTTATTTTCTATTTCTCCCTAAAAGGTGATTTCATTTCCAACTCATTCTAAGAATCGCTCAAATTCACTCATATTCTTTAGTCACGTGTTTGTCAATTTTTCAAGTCTAAGTAGTAGTATACTGCCAAGTTTTGTTTATTTTTTACATAGCTCTTAGCAAGTTACAAACTATCCGTCTATGAATTTCGGATTTCGGACAAAAATCCAATAACTGTTATCATAAATTTGATTGTTTCGGCATACAGTCTCACATGATCAGATAAATATTTCACACGCGTTCATTCGGCAGTCAATATAGTAATGCTAACAACTTTCTGTGCACTAATTTAGTGCAACTACTTCTTCATTTGATAAATCGTACCAAACACAATTTTGTATGGGTTAAAATAAATAGTGACGGCGTTGAGTCAAAATGAAAGAGGATCATATCAATAATTCTCTATTCGTCATACTATTTTATTATTACTTTTTAAAATCTTTATTAGACTATTAATAAAACTACTTTCAACAACCAATTAATAGATAATATTTTAAATTTTTTTCTAGACAGAGAACTTCGATTTATTATGGAATGCGTTGGAGGCCTATTCAGGTTATGATGGAATTGTACATTTCGCAGATTATATTTCACTTGTTTTTGGGGAATTGCCCGAAGTTCATCGTACACTTGTTAAGAAAGTAAGCAGTTTATGACATTTTTTTAGTAACGAGCAAGTAATTAAATTATCGAAGTATAAAGATTGGGGTTCTAATTCTCATATATTGACATTTATATGAATAACAGGTTCTGTTTAAACAAATACATTTGGTTAGTGTGTTAATGGTTTTCAGCTGTAGAAACTTCAAGTTCACACAGGCATGCTGAACTTGTTTATGGTTTAACTCTTACCAGAATAATATGCGTCTGATTAATGATTCCATAATTATTCTCGTAGACCTAACCATTCATTCTTAGAAATATACATTTCTATATTATGACTCCCTGTGTGCACGTTTGTTATTCCCCTGTCTTCCCAATCGTTTTCGATCTACATCAACATACTGATTGCTCCATCTGATCAACCTGGATTAACGTGGTACTTGTTCAAATTTTCGTACTAGACTATAATATCAAGTTGTCGAACGCTATCGGTATAAAAATATGTTCGAAATTAAGCTGAGATATTTTAATTTTGCAGGTAAAACTTAACAACAACGTGTGTAAAAACAGATGTAATTCGAGGTCCCGACTAATATAGTTACTCAATACTGAGGTTTCATCACCAGATTATCTTAACTGACAATTAACTACCCACGGATAGGTTATTACAAAATTAACTGATTTGTATCATGCGTTAGTGTTATAATAATAAAGTACAATTCCTTTTTACCTACTAAAATTTCAACTTATTAACTGTGTTTTGTTCCAGTATTAGTTTATTTGGGATCGTTATAAATTTAGTTATCATGGCTTAGGATAAGTCTCAGCATTATCTTGTATCCGATAGTTACGTAAATTGGTAGATTTCAGTCACTATTCGCTAAATCAGTACGTTCACTGTACGTTTATCTGGTTCATATATTTGTAGTACATATACACAAATGTGTTTGAAAATTATGACCATCGAATTATCAGTCACTTTCTAAGAGTGCTGTGTCAGGCATGATATCTGAAGGTTCTGGGTTTGGTCTAGTGTGAGTTCCTTAGAGCTAGAGGAAAGTAAAATGCATTTTAATATCTTTCACCTGTATGTTTGGCTCATAATTTAACTAACATAAACGGTAAGGGAACTTTAATAGTTGTATTCTCATAGAATCTTGCAATAGTTTAGGTTTCGTACTTTTTATCAGCATCCTAAAACATGTAAGCCTTAAAAAATGGTTTATGTATCGTCGATGGATTAAGATTCTCTTTAGTTATTTCAAGGCATCGTTTATACGTCTGAACAGTCAAAGATCCTGTCTGTTTTAATGGTTTATGCACTGTGATACAACTATAGATGCAATTTTATGTAGTTTTATTGTGTAAATTAACTAGTATTTCATTTATTTGTAACAATGTAGGCTATATTTTAACGTGGCCATGCTTCATTATTTATACCATGTCTCCTTTTAAATTGCTCATTCAGTTATCACTGGTTTATTTTCAAACTGTTAGTTTTGCAATAACAATGTTCGCTGAGATACTGCATTGTTTCTTGCTGCAATCATGTAGGCATTTACAAAAATGGATCCAAATCGACTTGGTCACATCCAATTATTGGATATTAAACGATTTTTCAATACTCCAAAATGGGCCGTTAATCAGCTGGGTAGATTCTAAATTCATTTTGGTTTTTGCAAATTGTTTTGTTATTTCGCTAATACAGTAAATGAATCTCATTAATAGTTAATTAGATATACCATAAATATTGTATTTATCTTTGGTAAAAGTGACTGCTTGATCCAAGTTGCTGTAAGTTTATTGGTTTAAGTGCAGCTACACTCTTAATACCATTTATTTAGTTGTGTTAATAATGTTTCTGCAACTATAAAAAATGATGTATCTAGTTCTGATAAAGAATGATGCTTCATTGGTTTCATTAGATTTCAATCATACTTTGTTGTCGCGAACTGTTTTGCTTTCAATGCGGAACAAACGACAAGGCAGTTTACTTCTCATTATCATCCACTTCGGTCTAAAAATGTACCTTAGAAAGTCGGACAAAATACTCGAATAAAAACATGCTTACACAGTAATTTGTACTCATGATGAAAAGTCCCATTACTGATACTCTACTTTGGTTGTGATATTCTTACATTTGCTGACGATTCATAAACAAAACAAATACAGTTCAGACAAATAAAACGACAGCAACACAAAGAATATTAAGTAAACATTTATCATACTTGGCCTGATGTATGCATAGATTTACCATTTTTTATACCATTTTGAGTTGAATATGGAATATCAGTTACTCAGTTGCTCTAATTCTCTGTAGGTTCTGACTTTACAACTTAAATTTTGTTTGCTTCACAAATACCAAAAGTTCAAAATGCTCGTATTATTCGTTACCTTCTTTAACGTCTCTCAAGTTTTCTCAAGTTCAAAGTTTCTGAGTGTATTTATCGTTATGCAATGATTCTACATAACACTTCAATGTTTTTCTGCTATTAAATTTTTATAAATGTTCACAGGTACTAAAATAGTTCATTCATTACCGGATGTTCTGAAAATTTTCGAAAATTTTGTTCATCATCAAAAACGCCTAGAGTATACAGAATTCGAAGTATATTATCAAGCCGTTTCTATTACTTTAGGAGAATGTCCTGTTGATCAGTTAAAATCAGATGCAACATATATGGACTTATGCTCATTGCTTCCATCGAGTGAGTGTGCTCAGAATTATTTTCTAGGTGAGAATACAAATGGTTCCTGCGACATATTTACAAAATTAATACAAGACACATGGTGTATTTGATTTTATATACTGCTACAACGATAATCATGATATACATACACAAAAATACAAAAAACATTTCTACCAATTTTCATATATGTAAACGTCAGTCACCGCTGATTGTCTCATGTAGTATTGTGGTTTTTTATCTGCACAATTTTTCCCTTTGTATTTATGCAGTGATACAGTCGATATGCTCTCGAAGAATTTGGGGATTTTTGTTCTTAATTAGTTTTTAAAATTGTTAAGTTTCACAGGTATTATTTCGTTTCTCACACATACTGATACACCTATGCACCAAACTAAATACGTTCCCAACAATTTTTTCGGTACACAATGTAAAAGAAAGACACTACAGGATTTCCTTTGATTTCTGTTTTGAATCATGTCTGGTAACGTCTCAAGCCACTGAATCGCACCATATCTAAGACCTCAATCAGAGAGTCGTGATTGAAGGACTTGTTCTAGTCCTGGACAGATTTCTTTCATACTATGGCTCCGTGTCATAAACTGACTACCTCTCATCCTTTTGTATATCACCCCAGATTCCGCGAATACAGCACGACGTGTAAGTTGCTGGGATGACGTTCATTACACACACCCAAACAACCAAAGACGGGATTTTAAGATGATGACACTTACTAAGGTATCGTAACTGATCCCGGATACACGTTTTAAAGACTGTTGGGGATGTCAGATTCCCAGAACCCACTTGGAAAAGGTCCTAATTTTGTAATTTATTTCTGAAATTTTGAATTTTTATGTTTTCACACCAAACAAGTTTAGTTGACCTTTAGCTTGTACTTCCCACTCGGAAAATCCTTGACTGTCATTAGTTGATGGATTATTTTAGTACAATATTTTGTGGCTCTCACCTAGGGCGTTTATCACTGTATAAATAAGCTTGGGTTGTGTGCTTTTGGAACTCGTATTTTCTAGGTGCCTGTGAATACATTCTCTCTACCTTTTATCAAGACTTCTTCCTCTAGTTAGCGTGGCCTGGAAGAATCGGATTAGAATAACTTATCGTGTCACTGATTCGTTGATCTTCGTTCCGTTTATCGAGTAAGGTGAACTGGTAATAGCTGCAAGCATATCAATTGGCGACGGCGGTTTTTGAAACATGGATCCTTCTAAACTTGAATTGTTACTTAAGCAGCAGCTGAAACTGATGCAGATGTTGAAAAAGACCGAAAATCCCTCCTCTTATATAGCCTGGCACATCTAATTCCACAACGGCGCCACCAGTAGATGGCATCAAAAATAGCATTTCCGAGTTTCATCATGATCCTGATGCCAACCTTACTTTTGACATGTGGTTCTGGCGTTATGAAGACCTAATTAAATTTGATTTCACCAACCAAGATGATGCTTGAAAGGTTCGGCTGCTACTTCGAAAGTTGGGTGCAAGTAAGCTGAACCCACGAGATCGCCTATTCTCAGATACATTCCAGATATTAAGTCAATATTTTGGCGACAACTCGTCATTGTTTAATATACTCTTTATCGATGTTTGAAGTTAATTATGAAAGAAGACGACGATTTTCTTACACATATGGGCATCGTCAACCGTGAATTCGAACGTTTCCAGTTGAAGTCTTTGACTGAAGACCAGTTTAAAGCCCTCATTTTCAGCCTCCAGTCCCAGAAGCGAAGTGACATAAGAACACGATTACTGTGTCGATTGGATCAGGGTCCTAAACTCACCCTTTTTGACACTGCCAATGCGTATCAACGCCTCATTAATCTGCAACGCGAAACGACTGTGGTTTAGGGTGGTGGGTCTAGTCGATCTGAAGTACGTGCAGTGCAACAGACACCTAACTAGAATAATTGTGCCCCTGCCACAATCAGTCCGTCCCACTCCAGCTCAGTCCGAAAGACGGAAACGAATCCCCCTACTCCTTTCTGGCATTGTAGTGCATAGCACTATGAGCGAAACTGCCCATTTAGGCAACATCGATGCAGGAAGTGTAAAGTCGTGGGTCATAAAGATGGTTTTTGTCTAAAGAGGAGGTCAAACGGATCCAGAAGTACCAAAAAACTGTTCCTAGGTCCTGTACCAATTCGTTGAGTCTAGTATCATCGTGTCAAATCTTATCCCCAGGGAAGAGAAAATTAATTAGCCTATTAATGGGCATTTGTTTAGATTGCAATTAGATACGGCATCACACATCACCATTCTCTCACGTAAAATTTAGACTGAAATGGGCAACCCAAGCATGCAGTGAACAACACACAAGCCTCGTATTGCATGTGGTAACTACCTTCGCTTGTTAGGACAATTAGAATGCTAAGTGGTTTTCCAAGATTCGACGTTTACTGGTGTATGTTATAAAATGCCAGCTGATCTAAATTTATTTGGTTTAGACTAGTTCGACCAGCTAAAATTAACTGATGTCCCGTTTAGTACCATATGCCACCTGCCATCACAACCACGTGACCCTGCGGCATGAAGTTAGCGTTTTTTGTGGCATAAGAATTATGTTTCTGATTGCCAGGGAATATGTTATATTTGTTAATTATGAAATGTTCAAAGCTAACGAAGAAACAAGACAATAAGTGTCAGTCTTCATAAACAAAATATTTCTTTATAAAACAAATAAAAACGATGAGCGATATTAACAGTAGGTTGTGAATTATCTGATGCAACCATAGCTTCTAAACATAAGCGCTCCCTGGAATCTAGAATTTCAAATTCTTCGGAAGCAATCTTAAATTTTCGTGAAATTTGAATAATCAAATTACTTTTACTTACCTTTAGAGATATACTTCCTAAATAAGTCTTGATAACTGGATCATACAAATCCTTATCATGTATATAAGCTAGTAGTAATTTCCGTAGCTGATTTTTATTGAGAACCGAACAAATTGCAGGACATTTCGTCGATAGTAGCTAAAGGTTATATAGTATGGAACAAGAACACATACCACATTGACAAAAGCAAGAAAAGATGATGAAAACTTTCCAAAACTATTCATTGAACCGTCTACTTTTAACTGTTCGAGAATAATACTACTCCATGGACTGGTCAATAAGAACATATCTAAGCAATGTGCAAATATAAGTAACTTACTGACAAATGATTGTTTTTTGGTATATAAACAAATATATCTCAGAAGACAACCATATACTTCAATCGACAATTCTTGAGTAAATTTGTGGGTTGAGTTCATGATCATAGTATTCAAGCACATGAGAAGCTGTGAGAAAGTTAACAGGAATCAATAATACTAAACATTATAAACATAAAGTACTACTCAAGACTAATTCTTCTTTACAGACAAAACACGCAACTTGCACATGATTGACCATGATAGTTACTTGATATTCACTTATAGTCATGTCTTATCACTTTACTTTGAACAAGCTCACTAAATAGAATGATACCACAGAATATTGAATACTGTCATCATGAAGCCTTCTGCACTTTAACAACTCATTAGAAAAGAAATTGAGCAATCATCCCTAAGCCATGCCAGTAAACCTCACTGTTAAATAAGTTATAAATGAGCCACAAAATCGTCAAATTTCCTACTAATTTAGATAAGTTCCTGAATGAACATGGTAGACAGAAAAACAATGTCAATTCTAAGGAGCGAATGTGTACTTCAAGCATTGTCAAATTAAATACTTTTAAGCTGGTTTTATCATCACATTCCACAGGAAACAGATTGCTTGTTGGCAGTCATCTTTCACATCAGCGATGTAAACTGTCTACTACTTTAGTACTCAATGACACTAACATAACATCAGTTCCTGTTCATTAGAGCAATCGCGTAATTGTAAACCATTAGTAGGGAGTAATTATACTCACTTCACAATAATAGTTTTCGTTCGAATTTTCAGCTATATCTGACCATAGGAGATGAGACAGCGGTCCGTAAAATGATTCCAAAAGACAAATAAGTGCACTGATTTCAATAAAAGGCGATCCACTTGTTACTGGATTATGACTCAAAACTGCTAGGATTGTTTCTGGCTTCATGAATAACAACTGCAAGAAAAGGAGATCAAAATCTTTTTAGTCTTATGAAAACAAAAAATAAAACCAAAGGAAACGTTATTGTAAAATGACTAAACGACTTATTTCGATAAATTTATGGAAATGAATGGTTATTTTAAACTACTATTATTATTATAACCAATTCTTTTTCAGAGCCTGAAGAAAAAGGTTACATCTTATGGTTTCCAAAAAGTTATAAAACCTATCTCCTTTTTAGAAGATTCAAGGGTTTCTTTTGTGAATCTCTCTGTCTGACTACTTAACTGTTGAACTTTAACTTCTTCAAATCAAGTGGATGTCATAGTTTTGTAAGTATGAAATAAGAATTTACAAACAACCATGGGAAAAATATAGCTAAAAATGTTTTCATTTAAGCAATGGTTGGATAAAAAGGAAATGAAATGTAAATAAATATTGGTTTAGGCACATATTTTATTTATTCTCTCTGTTCCTAATTTATTTTGATAAATCTTTCTGATTCATAACTATATACAACATTGGCGTTTTCTAACAACTTTTCTCAGTGAGTGATTTGGTAATCTGTTTCTAATAGCTTTAGCTTTCACCATCTAATAAGATTTGTAGAAATGGCTAGGACTCGGTTGATTTTTGTTGCAACTCCTTCTGCTTCTTAATGTGTCTTAAGTCACATGGATTGTGTCGGATGATTCACTAATCCAGATGAAACTTCTAAGACCCACTTATTTTAATTAAATTTATAGAGCTAATTATATGATGTTTGCAGAACCCAGTCAATATGACACACTGCTTCTCTAATGTGATAGAAGAATTTGCATTTTGTGAGATACAACGTTTAAAGAAGTTAATAACATTTTTATTGTGAACTTAAGTCAATCATACTGAGTCCAAAAGCATATGTTCGGATACAGAGAGGGCTTAAGTGTGTTAGAATAAATAGGTGATTCAAAGAGTTATTTACTTACGCTACTAACAGAATCTACAATATCATGGTTGACTGGCAAATATTTTGTACAAATATTCACCAAGGCACCAATCCCTATAATGGAGTCCAATTCTGCGGCCGTGATTAAAAATTCTTCAGTATGTATTTTTAAAGGATTAGCTGTAGAATTTTTGAACGTCTCTTCTGAAAAGCGGAAAATACAGCTTCCCCAGGTTTTGATTTCTGAACACAGCAGTTTTACAACTAAATGGAAAAACCAAATTTTTAGTTTGGTAAATATAAGAGATGATCAAGATAGGATAAACAGGTACGGATTGCCTAATATTTTGTGTTGAGTGGATTTCCAAATATTCCATGTTATAGGAATTATCGTTTTAATAGAATATTTACTTTTTAGAGACGACATTTCTTATCAGGACTTGACAAGATCTGAAGAACGGTAAGAATCAATTGTAATTTGACAGTCTCCTTCTGTTTCGGAAGACCTTACCTATCCGAAACCATTGGATTCCTGTTTTACTGAAACTCAAGACTGTTAATTCAGAGAATTGGAATCTAGTAGTTTGCAGTTGCTAACATGAGTCAATCTAGGGTACAGTACGTCAGGATACTCATCCAATATCCTAAGATAATTATTTGTAAGTCTAATTCTATTGGTCAATTCCTATTGGCCGTCCTAACTGTCAATGACACAGACTTCAATGTTGTTTCCTATTGGACCTAACTGTATAAATACGCATAATTTGTAACAATTTATGGCCCAGATCCTTAGTCCGCAATCCTTATCTTCTTCTGGACTCGGACCTCGTACTTTCTGGATGCTTGTAAAATACATGTTCTACTTCATATCAAGTCTTCTTCTTCTACTCATTGGGGGTTGGAACAACCTGATTAGAGTAGCCTGTCGTGTCGCCGGATCCTCGATCCTCGCTCTCGTTTTCCAACTAAGGTAAACTCGTAATAGTTCAGGCATATCAAGTTACGTGTTTACGTGCATTCGTAACAGTGTAGGACCAACATTTTTATGTAATTTCCATGTTGTAAAATGTTCTTGATCATTAGTTACCGTTTTCTCCTAAAAGTTCTTAAGAACTGTTTGTAGGGTTTGACTGACGAACATACGCTTCCATTGTTTCGTCATCTGATATCAGTTTATGATGAAATCGATATGCTAACCCAGAAGATTATCAAAAAGTAACTCTTTAAAGTGAAGATTTTGGTGCACGTAAGGTCAAACTAATACTATCGATGTTATGAGAAAGGATCAATATTAATACTTATTCGGTAAGCTATATACAATGTTTTGCTTATCTCAGTAGTAATTGGTGAGGAAATGAAAGTCATCATTGAAAAGCAACGAAAAAAATTCACAACCATCTATAGAGTGTGCTCAGTTGTCGGGAGAATATAGACGTTCATACTAATTAACCTATTTTTTTTTCGATGCATTCTTAGTTCTATAGGACAAATAATATTTTTTGGTGCACAAGTATTAGTTGTTATCCAGCTACACCCACTGGATCATTTTGAACGGATGTGTGCTGTGAGGCTTGGCACACCATCCATCGAAACGTGTATTCTATCTAAAGTAGTTCCTATTAGAAATTTCGGAAGACGAATGCTTAAAATATAATTAATTTTTAAGTGAACCGGTTAAAGATTAGGTTTTGGAAGTTAGTGTTAGAGAATTATGATTTAGGGCTTTAGGGTTAAGTGGTTAGTACTCTGTATAATTTCGAGATGGTGAAGATAATTTGCAGCTCATGCAGATGGCTTCGGAGAGTTTCGTTTTCTGATTGGACCGTTTATCGCAGAAAGCAAAACTACATGTGATATTATATCTAGGAAGTAAAATTCAACCTAAAACTATTATTGTCAGTAAGCCGTCATATTCTTAGCATGATCATTAATCAGCTTGAGAAACACCATGTTGATCGCTCTGTTATTTAGTATTGCTTCCCATGTTTCTTATAGTTCAACTAAACTTAAAGTAAAATCGACAGAAATCTTACATTTAATTCACAAAAAAATGAATTTACTGTTAACTAACTTTGTACTTGTGTATTATTGTCAGAATTCATTAATAGGTGTAAAATAATTTCAAGGAGATCATTCCGTAGTGAAGAATTAGGATCAAGCTGTTCATTTGCTAAAAGTTTAATAACTTGGATTATTTCGGTAGACAAACAAAAATAAAACATACTTTGTTGCGCCACCATGACTACAAACTCAGAATGAAAGAAGACTTCGTGTAGAAACATACATGTTATTTTTAACATTTTCACATACACGTGTTTCAGCTCATCTAGGAATAAAAACAATTTATTGAGTTTTATTTATGAAATAAATCAGTTTTTTTTCAACAATTTTAAGATTAACTATCTCTGTTACGAAGGTTATTTCATCTCGAGATTAGAAACGAATACGAGACAGTGGTTAGTTATGATAAACGAAACTAAGGACTACTTAATATTCAGAGTAGTTATATGTTTCTATAATACAGTATCTATAATGTTTGGAATTGATTCTGTATTTCATTCTCAAATGTTATCTGGTATGTTTGCCCTCCCTATTTGGAGACAAGAACGATGTGCATTCATTAAACATATATTTCGAGTCTACAGTAAACCATTATTTATTAATGATATAATCATGTCTATTCCGTATATGTTTTTATGATTTTTCTTTTACTTTTTAGCAATAGTCGAATAATAAATTCATTCTGTTGGGAAACTAATATTATTAATTACGAAAATCTTCACAAGGATAATATTATTGGTTTTTTGTTATAACCAAATACGACAGCGCTGTATCACATAGAATGAAATGATCGAAATATTCTAAAATCTTGTACTGACAGTAATTTTTAGGTCTAATTAAACAGATTTTTTAAATACGGTGTTATTCGAATTTGTACAAGTTGTTAATCATTGATTACTTTATTCCGGATTTAGTCATTTAGTTTATTATCTTAACTCACTATTACGAAATTTAACTTGACTAGTTATTTGAGTCAGAAACTTACTAGACGACTCGACCATCAAAATCATCAAATAGATTCTAGCAGCCTAAGGCACAAAGTTACAGAGGCACATATTACTAGTACAGAAACAGGGAGATTGATCGATAAAGCTTTTCTTGCAAGTCACCCAAACTAGGAATTCACTCCATGGTAAGAAAGATTAGGATGGGTTTTTGAAATGAATTCACAGAATTTAAGGCTTATTAAAGCGCTTCGTGATTGCGGGTCATAAAAATTTTATCCCAATTTCCAAAACATTTATCACTTTCATGTACACACTAATCCGACTCTTACAAACAGATAATAAAAACAGGAGCTTACACTGATATTATATATATATATATATATATATATATATATATATATATATATATAAATTCACTTTTTCGTTGCATAATAGAAATGCTTATTGATTTCAAGCATTTTAAAGACCTAATATTTTTAATTTTGTATTAATATTAGTAACAAGCAAATTATCTATCACAGCTTCAAATGTTCCACAAAATACATGAAGCGTGATCCTGATTCTGATTGGTTAACTCAAAGCTGTCAGTATATTTTACCAACTTAGCTTTGAGTCACACTATATATATAATACTATTTAGGTACCAAACCAAAGTAGAAAGAATTGGGTTTCGAAAATTAGTGTAAAATGTTAAAAAACCATATCTTTTAAATATACTTAGGTTCAAGGTTCAATCCAGTAAAACATTTATTAATCCAAGCAACCCAAGCAAAATAAAAGCTTAAGATGACTCACAGTTAGAAGCGAAGACATCTGAGAAAGATCCTGGAAGGTTATTTGGAAGTTCTGAGAGACAGTCGCAAATATAAAGAGCGAACTGTTTTCTTTGAACTGAAGAATGACTTGTTCCTTCCGATTCATCCTTTTCCTTGTGTAAAAAGTGTAACGATTATTTCAGTGTTTGTATAAATATCTCTGTAACCAACTCGTAAATCAGTAAAGGACACAATTATGTACACAGCTTTAATAATTATATCGCTGAGTTCTATTGTTTATAAAACATAAAATCTTTGATGCACGAGAAAAATTTATGCGTGAAATGCAATGTATAAAGATTTGTGAGTCAAAGTTTACTGTAGTTACGCAGTTTTGATGAAAGTAAACTAAAACAAAACAAATTTTTCACTAACAGAAAAAGTAACTTTCAGTAAATAGTAATTTTTGTATTCATTAGAGGTGTTTATGGATACGATTCGAAATTAAATTGTAAGTTACGAGTAAAAGGCAAGAACTTGATTCAGACAACATAAAGTGTCCACTAGTCACTTTCTATAGTTCGTCCTAGAAAGCAAACATGATAAACCTTTTCTAATATACACATAAATCTTCAGGCTACTCAGTCATGATCCGCTATTATAACGATATCTTTCAGTTGCTTCAATTTCAAGGACAATGTTTTAGGGACAATGCGGTGAATATACGGTAATAACATACTGTGTATACTATTTTCTAAGTAAGTGAAAATATTCAAACAAAAAATATCTGAAGTAATTTTGAATGGAAATTTTATTATTGACTATCAAAAACTAACCTTTAAGCTGAGTGTTTGTTTTTCGAACGTTAACACTAAACGCTGAAGGATATCCAGATTGTCGAATTTCAGCAGATTGTTATACCATACAGTCTAGCGGTAAAAATCAAATCGATTTATTTAAAAAGTGCGTTATTGAAACCAGTGAACGCCAGATTGTTAACTGCCTGTAGCTTATTAGCTACTTTTATCGTATCAGTAGGAGATATCTGCCACATTTAAGTAGTTAAAATTTAACTTCTTTACTTTGGACAGAAACTAGGTCATGGACTGATATTAGCTGAACAACTATTATGAATCGGAGAGGTCTGAATAAACATTAAATAATAATTTAGGGTTTATCAGCAATATGGGCTACTTATTTCATCAGGAATCCGAATTGTGATCATCGGATTCCTCGAAGAGCATAAGATCTATATACCAAGAGGTCAGAATTTCGATAAAGATATATAATTTGGCAGTTCATACCATTCAAAGCTCCTAAATTTATGTGGTATTTATTTAGGAAGTGAAGTAGGCATCCTGAATCATATGATACATCTCTTACTTCTAAGTTAAGGCAGGCTTAGCATGAAACGCACAGTTGAGGACAATGAAGAGCCGAACATTATAATATGGAGATATTACGACATTACTGAGAAGACCAGATAAATATCTCAGATAAAGACACTTCAAGGAAACCTCTTAGGGTTCTACTTAATGATAGCATAGTTAAGAATATATTTCAGGAACAGCTAGATAAACAGTTAGGCGGCCATGTAAGTAATGCCCACCCTGAGGCAGCTTAAAATGATATCCAAAAAGCTGTGGAAACTAATGATATCTGCTAGTAAGGTAGACTATAAGGTTAGGGAGAAACAGTAGGTCTCAGTAGCATCTGCCGAACTGATTGTTACTCGTATACTCATCCCGTGTGGCTCTGAAGATAACTAAGAGCGAGGTCAGCTTAAGCGCAAGCTGATAAGAAGCCTACGCAATGATTGCGAGCAGTGGTGGGTAGCGAAAGCGAAAGCAATGGAAGCGACGATAGGTAACATTAAACAACTGTTTTGACTTATCAAGGAAACTGGAATTCGGAATTCGACTGTTAGCTAAACTCTCTCGAAATGGATGGGCATATTATCCATTTTCAATCCAGGAGATTGGATCGATGGGCTGAACAGTTTAGGGATCAGATCAACTGGCCTTTAGCCATACTTCAGTTACCCAGCGTTCGTCAGCGAAATCCACTTAACCTATTTTTGTTTAACTTTGTCATTGACATGCTTTTAGATACGACACTTTGATCATCTGACTTTTCAGTAATTGAACTTCTACCAAGAAGTTCGCTTGTTGACCTAGAATATGCCGGTGACATAGATCTACTTGGTGAAGACCGGCAAAATGCAGAGTCTTCTGACCATCCTAAGCAACAATGCAAGCATGTTTGAGATGCGACTCTCTGCGTGAAAATGCAAAATGTTGCTTCAGGATTTGGTTGTGTTGGCGCTTGAACTAGTGATAGGAAGTGAAGCAGTTGAGCGTGTCCACCACTTCACTTATTTTGGGAGTCGCATCAGTGCTGATAGCCTGATGTGTGACGAAATCTCAGCACGGATACAGAAGGCTCGTTTGGCTTCTGCCAACTTGAGGCACTTATGGAGTAGGCGACATATCCGTTTGCTAACCAAAAGACAAATGTATTGCGCAGCAGTTCGCGCCGTCCTCCTATAAGGCTGTGAAACATGGCCAGTAAGAGTGGAAAATCTTTGTATGTTACTGGTTTTCGACTATAGGTATCTCCGAAGCATTGCTCGTGTATCCTGGGACCACCGAGGAAGTTGTGCTATTTTTAGGAAACGGGTACTAGTTAAGGTTGGCATATCAATAGATGGAGTATCGAAACTTCATCCATTTAGGTGGCTGCAACATGTGTTAGGAATGCCCGACTGTAGACTGCCTCAACGAGTGACGTTTTACGGTGTAGGAGTAGGTTGGATGAAAGCTAGGGGTGACCAAAGCAAAACAAGGCACAAATCCATGAAGTCATTGACTAGTGGACTGAGTCATATTGGTAGATGTAGGCTACCTGGTTGTGGTCCGCAAGATGATAGTAACCGATAGTTAGAGACCTTGGACGAAATGGATCAAAATCGTTTGCAGTGGCACAGCTGCATCCATCTTTTGTGTTCACTCAAATTCTAATCTGAACTCCTCATGACCTTCATGTTTCTGGTCTCAAATCTATTTCACTGGATTACACTTCTTGAATAATATCTTCGGACTGTGGTCTTTCCGATTACTGCTCAAATTTCTACTACCTCTACTACTTAGGATTTGAATCGACAATAACTGATGTTCGTACGTACGACATTCTACGTTGTAACTGACTGATTGACTGAGAGTATAATTTGCTTGTTAAAGGTTATATATTTACTTTATTTTCAAACAAATGACATTCGAAAGACTTCAAATATTATCCAGTATTTCCAAGGGTCTAACTAATGAACTAGTTGAATCATAATTATTCTAAGCGTAAGTCAGAAATATTTTTAGGTATTTTCTTTTACGATTCAAAAAGAATCAGAATAATCATGATTGTAAAATAAATGTTTTAGGGCAATAAACATTTAATCAAGAAATCATAATCTCACCCAAGTATTGGATAATAAGAAGTAAGTTGTGGGAAGCAGTGAAAATACTTGTTTCTCAATCAGTAGTTCATCACTGTGACACTGTAGTATCTACGTCGAAATAAAAACAATAAATGTCTGAAAGTGATCTTGGCTATATAAACTGATCAGCGCATTGTTTTGTATAATTCTATTTGCCTTGGTTATCTTATAATTAGTGGCTGACATTTTTCTGTTTGTAGGCACTTCATTCTTCTTTCAGTTAATTATTTAAGAACAGAGATCAACGAGTTTTAGGCGTAAAATGACACCAGACTGTTTACGTCATGATGTAACTATTAGTACTAACAAGCAAAGATCACTAAAAGGGTCTAAGTTATATAATGACTCTGATAGCAAATTTTAAGTGTTCCTGGTTTTACTAAATGTTTTTGGATGATTTTACATACTATCCCCAATAGTAAACAATAACTGGTAAACAACAAAGAAATTTACAAAAAGTCTGACTATATTCTGTTTTTACTCAGTCTCTTTTGGATGACTGTTTTCGAACCGTAATATCGATATACATCTTTCCGAAAACTAAATATGGAATAAAATATAAGTATTCTGATAGCAGAAATCCATATTTCGTAACTTAGTATATATTCTCAGTCTTGAAAAGTAATGGTAGTTTAAACAGAACGATAGACAATCATTACTAATAAAATACCTATATTATTGTATTTCTTAGATTCGACCTTTATACTTGTATGTGAGCTTGTCAGTAATAAGTTAGTTATAAATCAATATACTGTTTTAGGTACATTCTAGTTGTCTTCGAAAAAGACTGCGAATTGTATTGAAATGACAGAGATATGTTTATATATCTTCAAACAAAGCAAATAGAACATATTATGATGGATAAACTACATCTGAGTATGTTTGAATATTTGGGAATTTTTACTATCTGAAGTAATTATCAACACCAGATAAAATTTTTTTACGATTCGGAACTTATGTTTTCGTTAAGTTGTATGCAGCCGTAAGCCTATGGTTTGATAAGCAGTTTTGGATATACAATTCAGGTACTAAGTATTCTCTTAAAAGTTAGCGCAAGGTTAAATGGTATCGAGGTATCCAATCTTTCTGTAATGCCAAATGTGTTAGTGATCTATCATTTAACTCAGCAATTTTTAGGAAGAGGTCAAAATAAGTAAACGATCGACATTAGTCCCTACCAAAGCAATCAATAGATTTTACGCTTTGACCGAAAAATACTTTCAACTTACAATTTTTTGGGCTATTTTGATCCAACAGGGACTGCAGTTTTGTAAATAAGTAGAAAATCGCGGAGTGTGCAAAAGAACCAGAGTATGTACAGGTTGCAGACGATCAAATAGCGCTAAAGACAATATATCTAAACCTATAAAATGAAGACCGTCG
Source organism: Schistosoma turkestanicum (assembly GCA_944470395.2). Taxonomy (NCBI): domain Eukaryota; kingdom Metazoa; phylum Platyhelminthes; class Trematoda; order Strigeidida; family Schistosomatidae; genus Schistosoma; species Schistosoma turkestanicum. The sequence goes on along the minus strand of OX103979.1, from coordinate 11,830,045 downwards.
TCATAACATAATGAATTTTCACGTTCCACATGTTAACGGTTAGTAAGTTTAAGGTAATGCAGGTTAGCTTTCAAAATTCTAAAAACTTTATCGGTGAAAAATAGCAGTGTTCTACGTATAAATGAACACGTATGAAGGAGAAAACGCCAGTAAGTTTATTATGAGGTTACTGTTCGTTGGTACTACATGACCTTAAAATATACTTGGTGATAGAAATTCACATTATGATTAGATGGGATAGTTTTCTCGACAAATATCACAATTTATGTTCGTAACATGGTCTTGAATAATCTAAGTAAAGAATTAATAGTTTGAAAAGCATACATTTACGACTTATTTTCTTATGTACATAGAAAAGCGACTTATTTATCCTAGAATCCAAAAAAGTTTCATATTCTCATTAAAGTTTAGGAGGACTACAACCAACTTCATATAACAAAGCAGATAATTATGGCAGATTTACTCTAGGATTCAACTAAATACCTTTATAGCTTATGAATATTTTAACAGTCACGTTTCTAAAGAACTGTCGGATTTGGCAAAAAACTTTCAAACATATTAGATCAAATACATATAAATATTCAACATCATCTATTACATTGTATCAGCACTTTGTATACTCTGCCTTTCAAGAATGTAAGTAACATTGAATCAAAGTTTATTATATTGAATTTCCATCTGTTTGCAGACAGAAACTCATTTTTTATCTAAACGTAAGTGGCCAGTTCTGAATTAGTTTTAATATCATACTGAGATTTATTATCAATGCTATTTTCGAAGAATCCAATTGCAAGATTTCTAGATTGTTTTAAATTTAAAATTACTTAGGAAACACATTATAAGCTTAGTCAGTAAGTTATATAAAGGATGTAACACTTTTGTGCTCAGATAAACAGGTATACGTGTTCAAAGCTACAGCAAAATACCTTTATTATATTCACCAACGACTGAAGAGTTATCACTAAAATTCCAGAATTTCGGCAAACACTAGAAGAATAACCAGTTAGCAAAGATAAACACTTCTTTACCGTATATGTGATGAGAAATTCTATAGTGATTAGAACCGAAACCAAAAGAAAGAAGTTTACTCCTACTTTGGTAGGAAACTGAATTATTTGCTTTATAGTTTGGCTTGGCAGAATAACACGATACCTGGGTTTAAAAGATCAGAAATAATGTTTTTCACTCCTCTCTTTGAAACCATATACATTAAATTCAAGAAATAAATAATTCGTACATATATAACGTATTTTTCTCATGTATATCGCCCATATATATATATATATATATATATATATATATATATATATATGTATATATATAGCCCTGTTTTTCTAAATGAATGTGTTTATCTCAAGAATTGTTTCATTGATAAAAACTACAGATGATCAGAGGCGCATTCGTAGACAGAATGGAATTTCACTTTTTTTAAGCTATCGAAACATAAATGGCCAACCGCGGGGCTCAGATGCTATTTAAGTTCCTTACATTTTAAATGGGCTATAGAATTTAAAGGTTGAACGAGTAAATTTCTTAACTTATACTTTCAAAACTGACATTGTCCAGTAGAATCGTCAGGTGGTTGGGAAAAATAAGATGCCTATTTACATGTATCGTAGGCAGGCTAATAAATAAAGTTTGAACAACTTCTACAGCTAGGTTATGTATCAGTAATAGCATTTTGTAAGGACAGTTTTGATTAAAATGAAGTCTGAATGAATTAGGTCCAGTTACATATATTAATAGTTTCATAAATTTTATATATCCGTGGCATCATGTTTGACTCACAACAAATTTTTAATCACATGGTATTTAAATCAATACCTACAGTAGATCAAACATTTGTTTCTTCTAAGATCTAGTTGACGAGTACTTGATTTTCACTGGACATTATTTTTACAAATCTGTTATCAAGTTCAATCCCTTAGTTTAGGAGCTGGCTAAACACTTCTAGACTAAGAGGCAGGGCACAAAGAAAGAATATATCGAGTAAAGGACCAATAAGGTTTGAAGCTGGTGCTAGAAAGTAATTTTGATCGGCAATTTTTATTTGTCACGTAATATTGGTCAACGTTTAGGGATGCGAAACAGAGCTAGAGGCTCAGTAATCATATCTTCTGCACTGAATTTCGAAAAGTAGATAACTGCTGTAGAAAAAGTACACCGCACTGTATTTCAGTGACACACTTGGCGTATATTTATTTCAAACAGAACCTCACTCATCTAGTTGCTTTGTTTAACTGGTGATGGGGTTTTAGTCTGAGGTTGTGGAGATTATTGAGTTAAGTTAAAACCACTGACCACTCTAAAGTAGACAACTATTAAAATGATGGTTTTGTTTATCTGTGAATGTCTATTATTATCCATTTCTGTAGTTAATTAGATTTAACGTCTAGGAAAGAGTAGGTGATATCGGTTTTGATAACGAAGTAGGAAATTTCATCTCTTTAATCAATAGTAAGTCATTTAATTAAATGCAGATTAGTTCTAGTACATACGAAATTTAGTTGTGACCATATAATGAAAATAATATATATGCATGCTACCACTAAAACGATTTTAACTGTTCAGAAGTCTACTAGATATAATTTCCGTATCACAGCCTAGTAAATTGATGAGATTCTGTCAGTCTTCTTACATAAAGTGTGATGACAAACGATATTAACTACGATGTGAAAATAACATCATAAGTAAACAGTTGGTAAGATGTAGTTCACTATGCTATAAAACATACAACAAAATAAATTTGGTCAGTAAAAACTTTTGTGACATGAAAAACAAATGTGTTCTGTTGTCATGGGCTGTGGTGAGCAAAAATGCCTCAAAGATTACCAACTATCTTTATCAAACTAAAGGTTTGCTTCTTTTATATAGTTAAACCTCGAGTAAAGCTGTGACAAACTAGATTTACCTCCTTAATATCACTTACCTAAACGAACTTTTAGGTCCAACCAAAAAGGATTTCTGTAATGTAGTATGTTTAATGTTACTGTTAAATAGAACGCAGATAACAGAAATCGCCGAAGCAGAGATATCAATAAATTCATATCCTCGGATACTCAATTCCATGTATTTTTCAAGATACTCGAAATCCACACCTTGGTAATAAAAGACAGTGATCAAATAAAAATAAGTAATCTAAGCAGTGATTGTTTCAGGTGAGCATTTTAGTCAAAAACATTGAACTTATATGATCAAATACGGGCTAAAACTTTTTTTATTTAAAGCAATATGATTATGATGTCTACGACGATAGATTTAAAAAATATTAAAACTACGATTTCAAATTGGTAATAAAAACACCACTAAATGTAAAAAAACTGTCATTTAGAACACCTTTTTCAGCTTTAGATAACCTAGTTAGATAATATTGTTCTTTGAAGTAAGTGGCTCATATTTTCTTTAAAAAAGAATGCGGACTTTTGGGACGCCAATATATTTTAAAAATCTCAATGTTTGTAAGATTCATAAAAGTTAATATTATTATTGAAAACGATCATGATCTTGTAACTTATATCGTTAACTATATTCTAAACTTACTTCTAAAATGTTTAAACCCACGAATTAAAGTAGAAATCCATAATTTTAACTCATCCTTCTTTAGTACATCAGTTAAATGTTTACCACCTGATAGACGTAGAATGTTTAAATCGCTGAACACACTGCAGTTGATTGTTATCATACTTAGCAAAACTTCTCTTGAGAAACTTGTGGAATAAAAGCCGGCACTGATCTCCCTAGAGTTAATATTAGTTAGCAACATAACGGAAAACGAAGTTACTGCTTTTCATTTTTTAATGCATAGGAGCCAGATGAAAATACTGCTGTTTTAGAGTCCTGAGTATTAGTCAAAAAGCAAATCTTGTAGAAAAGTGGCAGAAGTAATGTGAAGCTTTCGTAAATTTTGCTCCTCAAAACACTCGAAATAAATTTTTTGAAATTCTGAAACTGCTCGGATACTCCTCCACATATATTGATAATCTCGTTCACTACAATGTCCGAGCATATTCCGTAAGCGTACAGCGTTGTTATTTTCAGCACAGATAGTAAGTCCTCAACAGTAACATTTTTTGCTATCAGTTGCTTTAAAAAGATAAGAATTAGTTAGAATAAAACTTACAAAAACTAAATTCATTACTACAGAAAAAAATATATACGTGAGAGTATATTCAGTTTCGATAATGAATTCAGATACTTTTACCTCGATTTTTTTGTTCTTATACAAGAAGCTGAATTTGCTGATGTTATCAAAGCAGAACTTACGCATGTATTTCCTGTAACAAACTCAGCAAAGTTGGCAGTAAAATATACACAAACTTTTCTTCTGTTTTTCTATTTGACTGTGTGACTAAATTTTCATTCGGTTGTTTGAGAACATGCCTCAAATTACACATTTGTTTACGTGAAACGTGTTCAACAGATTCTAGAAATTTGTTGAGCTCCTTAAACGGCATAATTCCTGTTTGCCTTTCAAACCTGCAAATAAATTTACTTAAGCAGCTTACTTGAAAATATTAATGACGCAAATTATTCCTAAAAACCAAATTTCTGGTGTGCAGTCTTCCACAATGTCTGAAATGACCTTCAGAAACTGTCCTAAGTTTGATGGACATATAAAAAGGTCTAATGCACCATTATAACTTCTGAATAGATGTCAGTAATCTACCAACTTACTACACTATGAAACTATTTGTGATGTTAATGAGCCTTGACAAAGGTTTGGTTTTAAGCTCATGGCTCGAATCAATCGCCTTTATAATCTGACTAATTCCTATTAAGTAAACAAAATGACCATCAGCCTTAAAAAGAACTCACCATGAGGTAGGAAACTAGAAGACATCAACTCTGCTTCTGGACCTATAATTTCTAAGCATTTCAAAACGTTGCTGAAGTTATAATACGCTAAACAAAAGCAGTACCTGAAATATGGGTTTTTGAATGAAATATTTTCAAACAGGAGTTCTAAAATAAGTTAGACAAGATCGTACATACCGATAACACCAGAAGTACAAATCAATCTAGTCGCATCACCATTAAAGCTATTAACTAAGAGTTCAATAAATTTAAGCGTAATTCCTTTAATTTGATCATCATGAGAATTCAAAAGGGCACGCAAAACCACTGGAAGCTCTCTGTATTTGCACACATCAACGAAGCTCCGATTGCAGATGGACAATTTGAGCAAACAATCTGTGCAATTATAAATATTAAACTAATTCAGTAAACCTAGCCCGGATTCCACAACGTCCCTACTCTTGTTTCTAAGGATCAATTGCACAACTTTCTGAAAGACCATCTTTACTGATTCAAAACATTTTCTCGGAAGATGCTTAAGGAGAGAATTTAAGTAGACAAGTGATGATGGGTTCAGGTAAGATGATACGGTACTAATTAATACAGAAATATAATTCATGATTACATCTAATGCTAGAAATAAACCAAGAAATACTTAAAAGATCGGGATGAACAGCTGCGAAATTGTCCAACATATTGCAAAACAGCTTCAAGTTAAAGGTGTATTTCTGACTCTTGTCGATATTTGAAATAACCTACGAATAAAATAGAATGTAACTTCTTGCCTGATAGTACACGTAACTCAGGAACTTCAGCTTCAGTTCAGGACCAGCCAGAAGAAGCAAACATTGCAAACCTTTAGTGTCGTTTTACTTTGTTTCTTAGCTGGTATTTACCCGTAAAAATACATTGATTCTTCCTAGGGAGTTCTGTAGAATTCATCTCTGAGTGCAATACTTTAAGATCTAATGAATTACCTAAAATAGTAGTTATCGATTTCTCGACTGACGTTTGGCTGCAGACTGTAGTCTCATGATGAAGTTTGGAGGTCTCAAGAAATTTTAAAAACTTGTTTACATATAGTTGACGGATGTTATGCTCCAAAGATTGATCGAAAATGACAGACATTAGGCAAGAAATGCAATTGAGATCCAGAGGTATATTAGAAACATTCTCTGGGCATGAAATTTCCTTGAATATGAGACTGCTAATGCCGTGATTGCAGACCATTCACGATAACAAATCAATGACTTTGTTATACTGCAAATTCCATTAGCGAACAATATTCAATGTCCGTGTGGCAAACTAGTAAAATATAGTTAATGTCCATACTATCTTTTATGTGTTATAGTACAATCTAAAGTTCTTGACGGTATTCAGCAAAAGAAGTCTGACTACCCAACTTCACTAGTCCTAATGAACACATCAGTCATTTGGAGGTTGGCAAATCTAGAATAGAGGTGAGCACGTGGTTCAAACCACCCCAAGGGAAGCAAGGAATACTGTGGTCATCTGGCATGCAACTAAACGATTTCCGCTCCTCAGATAACCGAACTATAAACAGACGAGAAGACAGCCACTATAGCAGCAGCCTCTGAATCAGTACCCCTAGACAAGACTGAAAGTAAGATCGTCTTCTACAACAATATGTGCACCCAACAAATCAGATTTGATGGTGAAGCTTTGGAAAATGAGGTAACCTCCACATTTCTAGACAGTATCATTGATAAACAAGGTGGATCTGATGTCGATGTAAAGACACGAAGTAGCAAAGCAGATGATGTATTTCTACAACTCATTAGCATCTGGGACTCATAGCAGCTATCACTTAACAACACAGTCAGGGTTTTCATTACAAATGTCCTGCTATATGTGGTAGAAAGTTGGAGGATTAAGAAAACCATCATCTGTAGGATACAGGTGTTGTTTTGAGCTAGGCGACTATGTTAAAAAGAAGTTCATTCGTGACTTGCTGATTGATCTCAGTGTCAACTTCATAAAAATCATCGACCAAAATCGTCAACGCAAGCGAAATCAAGTACAGGAACCAATAAACGGATCATCCTACCATACATAAAAGACATATCGGAACATACAGCACGACTACTTAAACTATTTTGAATGGGTGTGGCACACAAACCAACAGAATCAGCTCAATCAATCATATGTAGACCAAAATACAAAATGACAAAGGAAAAAGTACAAGTTACATACGTTGGTCCCATTAGTGGATCGTCACAGCCATCAGAAATGGAGGACTGGTTGAACATGGATGAACATGTACGCCACGTTTGCTGAGATTCAGAGATGGATTTTATTAATATCCAGCTAAGATTTTTAGGTCGAATTCCATGTTATCCATCCTTTCAAGGAAAACCAGATTAAAAATGGCAATTCAAAGTACTACAAGAACCGTTAACCACTTATAGCATTGTTTTATTATGAGCTGAATGTTCCTTAAAAAGCTCATTTGATTCTCGAACGCTTGATTCACAATATTTCTAGATTCTGTAAAATGTCATGGGTTGTAGATGAGAGCGAAAATTAGGCGTAACGCCGTGAACTGTTTTTCGTTTGTTCTGAATTTGAATCTTTAGGTCCTTGTCCACTGATTTCGGCTGGTTTATTAGCTTTATATTCAGTTCATGCGTACAAAGGCTTATCGTGGTTCGAACAAGGGAACAGAAGAGTGTACCACAAATAATTGACAATGCTGAGATGGTGGAGAAAATTTGTAGCCCAGGTGGATGAATGTGCTGATGTTTCGTTCTCTGAGCTGGTTGTTTTGGTTGTGGAGCTTTCATCGCCCTTCTGAACAACATCATCAGCACTAAATTCGGATAGAAGTGAAACATTCGAATTTCTCCACGTTTGACCTGTAGCTTGTTCTGCTAACCTGGATCTTGATTGGTTGTTGTTGACCTTAAACTTGTCAATGTTTGCACCTTTGTTTTGATTGTATTCCCCTTTTGACCTCTTTCTTGATCCTATGTCACCAATGATTTTTCTGATTGGTTGATAAATTGGGTCAATGTCGATGTGCTTGTTGATTGCTGATTGGCCTGAGAGCCAATCCCCTAAAAATTCTGTTGTTTTCTTTGTCCTTCCCCTACCCAGTATTTCCACATTGTCCTAATCGAATGTATGTCCTTAATTGCCGGTGTGTACTGATATAAGCGAAGAATTGTCGTGGCGTTTGACTGCTAATTTGGGTTCGCGTAATTAAAGCTGAAGAGGCCGTCTGCTTTGTCCTAGGTAGTGTTTTTCACAGTCTGAGCAATTTGTTTTGTAGATGATATTTTCTTCTTTTTCCTTTGTCATTTTGTATTTTGGTCTACATATGATTGATTGAGCTGATTCTGTTGGTTTGTGTGCCACACCCATTCAAAATAGTTTAAGTAGTCGTGCTGTATGTTCCGATATGTCTTTTATGTATGGTAGGATGATCCGTTTATTGGTTCCTGTACTTGATTTCGCTTGCGTTGACGATTTTGGTCGATGATTTTTATGAAGTTGACACTGAGATCAATCAGCAATCAACAAACACATCGACATTGACCCAAACAACCAGCTCAGAGAACCAAACACCACCACATTGACAAATGCTGTATTCATTTATCACCACTAAGGTGTTCTGTGCCTATTCTCCGAGGACATCTACTATCCTGTCCCAGAACTTAAGGCTCACGATTGTTGCGAAATCGCACCAAGTATGGTCACTCATTTTTCAAGTCTACAGAGCGATAATTTCAAACGGACTATTGGCATCTAGCGTATCCAACTACAGTATAAGTACATAAATAATTATAAGCTAAGAGATATTAGTAATAATATGTACATCAAGTAGGGGGATGTAAAAATGCACTAGAAAAAGAATTGGAAGTGCTGTGATTAGTTCTTGTGAGCCTTGATTAGTGTAATCTAATGTATACTAGAGATTTCTGTACGAAGTTCAGAACCCACCATATAATCTGCTGCCCATTTATTGCTTTTACCTGACAGACGTTCTATCTGCATCCAGTAAAAATATTCGTTTTCATTTCTTCCCTCTTCTACACTCTATTTTTTCAGTTTTCATACCGCAAACTGTCTGTCTCCAGATAACTGATGTGGTGGCTGTTGGTTTGAACTGAGTGTTCGTTTAGACTCAAAATTTGCTAACTTCGGAATGGCTAAAGTATTCACCTGAACTAGTGAAGTTGGTTCGTCATACTATTTTTATCGAATGACATCAAGAATCTTGAAATGTACCCTAGTACTTAAAGGAGAGGATGGAATTTAACTAGTTCGCACTAGTTTCACACGAATAAATTGAGAATGTTGAATGCGTTATGTTAAGGGTTAACAATGTCTAATAATACTATCGAATACAACTTCTGCCGATAGGTGTACTCATTGAGCCATTTAAACTAGAAATCTATAACGGAGTCCAAACTTATGTACAAAAATTTATCGAGATATATGCGATAGCCAAAAATATCCTAGAATTAAACCCATTATGGCAGTGAGCAAACGTAATCGCTTATTTCTAGCATAATGGTGCACTGTTTGACGAGAAAATATATAAAAAAATTAGGCAAAGAATAGGGATGATAAATATATCCAATAACTCAGTGAGCATGCAAGATGAACTGAGAGCTAATAAAAAAGTATTTGAAAATGCTCAGCAATAACGGAAGCCGGAGACCATGAAAATATAAAAACTGATATTAGTGATTCGTTTATTAAGTTGAAGGCATACGTTGGCCGTAATTGTTCAGAGTGATTGTGTTCGCACAAAACGTAGACATGTTTGATAGGTTAGTGTAGATGCTTCGGTTAGAGATAAGTGTAACAAGTTTACAGCCACTCAATAACTCCACTTTTCACTGCCACATCACCTGGATACTAGCAGTAGAATTGGTATATATAACTAAAGAGACCGTTCTTTAATCGCTTAGTAGCTTATAACCTAATCGGCTGTATCCACAGTCGCTGACATCCCTCAATGACACTTACCCAGGTTGAATGGCCCAGGGATTGAAAGGATGCTAAAATTAATCATTTAGTTCAGTGTGACAAGAGACAAACCGTGTCAAACTACCAATGTGCCAGTTTAGTTCGGATGCAAGTTTAGTGAATGAAAATACTCATGCGAATGAAGTTCAGTTTCATTTTAATTTTGGAAAGAACAGGAGGCTAAGTGATCTGTGTTGGTTCTAGCAATGATCCAACTTTCTTGTGAATGATTTAACAACTTTGATCGCGCGTTGAAGTAACGAGTTCCATCCGTTGATGCCTCAGTGAGAAAGTTGATAATCAGTAATTTGTTCCATGATTGTGATCATTTTTCGAGTGTCCTCATAAATTCATATTTTTGAAAAAAACAAGAGAGTAATATGATAACTGTAGTTATGCAACTCTTGATGCCGCTTAATAATAAAGGAAATAAGTGTAATTCATCCACCCCCTCGTCTTACTGAGACCTTGAAATTCTCTAAATCAATCCAGTTGCGGTTTTTTGGACAGTTTCCAACAACTCTGTGACGTTTCTAGACACTTTCTGGGCGCTTGAATACAGCACTTCCGAACACGATGAACGAATACTCAATTAAAGTCAAAGATGTCTTAGCATGATCATTGCTAAGGGCTCTACTTATAGACCATATGGTTCCAGAACATTTGGCGACTATTGCATGGCAATGTGCTGTGGTTTTCAAGTCTTGGCTATTGATAACTTCTAAGTTATTCTGTGTCTTGATATCAGGTAGCTCGTTGTTATTCACGGTGCATTTGTCCAGTGTATATGGTGATGCACTTGGAAACATGTATTAGAAGTAGCGAAATTCTAAACCATTCAAATAATATCTGAAGGTCATTTTGAAGCTGTAAACTATCACGTTCGTCTCGATCACTCTTCTCACCTTGATATCGACAGCACATAAAAAAGCTGATATAGGTGGTTAAGAGGGTTGTTTAAATACAGGAGAGCAATACCGGCTCCAAAGTTGTAACTTGGGCCACCCTGCTATGCAACGTTTCCCAGGTAGGCAACTAGGAGTTAAACCGTGCTCCTTCTGGGCACTGAACTAGTAAATCCTTGATTCAAATCAGTAAGTTGCATCAGATCCCGATGTTGCTTAACATAGACAAAAGTAGGTTGTGAGGTTCTGTGTCGAAAGCCTGTATAAAGTCAGTGAGGCCTTTATCTATATGTAGCTTTTGATGTAGTACTCATTTCTTCCATATTTTACTCTACCATTTACTGGCAGTCATTTTAGAAATGAAGCAAAACTCGAGTGTTGTGGGTTACTGATTCCAAATGACTTAAGTTTGGCGAGAGGCCTTCTGCGTGAGATAATATCAAAAGATTTATTAAAGTTGGAAAATAAGACAGATACTAGTTACCCGTTGACTTGTACTTGGGTTATAGCATTCAGGTAGTATAGTTGGTATGCATCTCATCTCCATCACTTCGGAAACCCATCTTTGGAGGTTAAGATTAGATTGTCACCAAGTAGATATTGTGCTACCTCTGACAACATTTTAACCATCATCCTAGGGTTTACTTGCGGTCGTCATTCCTAAGGCAGAGGTGAGAATGTCACCTATGAGGTTGTGCAGGGCAAGTGAGCATATGCTCTGCATATCTTGTGAAAAGACTTGAGCTACATGTCCCTCCAGAGTTATCACAAGACTCTGTATTTCAAACACAGTCGAATAGTTTGATTAAGCAGCACTCCACTGTTTTTAGTATAGTGTTGATCCTACAACCTTTAGCCTTGGTTATATATTTATTTGGATCAGTCTTTACTTAGTGAGGATTTGCCACACGTAATTACATGGTCTTATGGCTGTTTTAAAACTATGGGTTATTTTTACCGGCTGGATGGGTCGGGTAATAATACATTTTTATTCTGAGGGTTACTGCACTCATGTTTGGGTTGTAAGAGATAGGATTTGTATGAAAAATCCAATATTATCATACTTATTAGTAGCTCTAAACTTTGGTATTGGGATGTGTATCTTGTTGTTTGATAATAATCATCAGTCTGAGTGCTTGGTCGTGCTTGCTCTTACTATCAGTCTGGAAAGTTAAAGATGCTAGGGGTATGTTTAAAGATTATTTCTGATGTTGATGCTGCGCTGACATTTCATTATATATTAGTATAGTACATCTAATAGTGGTGAAACGGAGTTAGCTCTTTTACTCTTACTACTCTTTAGACTCATGTTTACAGTTTTATTCTGGGATAACTGTTCTACGAAGATAACCTACTAAATGCTCAATGAAACACAGCATGACTTACAGGTTGGTATTAGATGAAAAAATATGGAAAATGAACATTATGGTTGTCAATGTTTTTCACAAACCTCACTATTCTTGCTGGATATAGTCCAACATTCTTACTTCATGTTCTCTTGCGATATACTGACTTTATAATTCATTACACTTTACTTCTGTACTCACTAGTTTGAGGAATTATTAACTATATTCATTTGAGTTTACGCATCTTATCTGAGTTTCATCTACAGATTAACCAATAAATTGTTCGCTTCACTATGAGCGGTCATATCTGGTCACATCTACATTTGCTTCACTGCTTTTTTTCCTCTTTTTCCAGAACATTCATGGAGCTTCTTACGAGCATAAGTCATCTTACGTACCAGTTAGTCAAGGTCACGGCTTATGCTAAGCGCCTTCAGGTCGGAACTTTCCAAAACAAATATGAACTTATTAACCCACTGAATTATTCAAATACTTTGAGAATGAATCTCTCCAAGCAAGTTCTTGTGAATCATTCCTGAATTTAGAATAACACTCAAGAAGTCTGCTGGGTACCTACCCCATTCGCAATCACTTGTTGGAAATGCTGTATCGAAATGACCATGTCTGTGAAATGGCCAAAACCTGCTGTCGGAAAATTTACCATTAGCTTAACTTTTGCACGACTTGCCCATTCATGAACTATGACTAGAATGGTCTTTGTTGCTACATCATGCTAACTGTGAGATCCTGAGTGACCGGTGACGACGTGGGTGGTCAATTTTCCTTATGGAAACAGACCCAGCCAAACGTTTGTATTTTTAGGCGTTTCTTATCTGGCGCCACTTAGGTAACAGGGCAGTGAAGAAACCTGCTTTCATCGATTTTCATCCCTCATTAACCTCTTTGGGTTTGGTCTTTTCTCCTCCATGTAAGTCAATCAGCCATGGGCGACTGCACATCAGTTGATACGATATTGCTTACTTATATGCCGTTCGGCAACGTTCACCACAAAAATGGCAGTGGATAGCAAGCTTCCTTTATCCAATGGCAGAACTACAGTTACTTTCTTTCGCTAAACCGTTTAAAGGCGTCAGGTGTAAGATTTGCTCAACCTCCCTGGAATCATCCTTTGCAATCATCCCACCCCATACCTCTATGAACAGGTATGTAAAAACCAAGCATTGGAAAATGTTTTTTAAACTGTCCACTCATTAAGAAAAGGTTTCCTAAGTAGCTTAGAAATGTAGAGACGAAAAATGATGGCCATAGAAAAGTGAACCTTGGACTGTTTAGTCCAAACGTTCAGGAGACAAAAAGGAAGCCAATACAGATGCAAAATTACGCCTGACAAATACTCTTGATGTAACTTTGGCTGGAGCTAAATAACATATAACATAACATATCACTCATAGATTTCATCAGAGTATACATCAAGGTTTTTTAGTTAGGGATTTTTCAGAAATTTTCGAGCTTTGGAATAACAGGGAGTATACACAAGTGGGTAAAAACCTTCCTCCGAGGTCGTAGAAAGAGGGTGGGAATAAATGGAAAGCAGTCAGAAATGTGATGTACCGCAAAATACTATCTCAGGTACCCTGTTTTTCGTTTTAAACGCCAACGATGACTGAGAATCCATAATTCGTCTACACCGTTATCTGCAGATGATACTAAAAGTTGGAGATCATCTTGATCTCCAAACCGACCTGGACGAATTTGTTAAATGGTACTATAGTTGAGGCCCGGAAAGTGATTGTGGGAGTAGTGTGTAAGTACAAGTATAAACAATTACTGGTATGCTATCAAGGGTACATGGTGTGCACGGAAAAATCCTTAGGAGCAACAGTCCGTCACGATCTGAAAACAACTGTTTATTGTAATGCATCAACTGCCAATGGGTATTGGATGTTATTTTCACTTCCCTGAACATTCGAATTATTTTTCGAAAATACGTGTTGGTTGTTATGCACCTCACCCGCAGTATCACATCCAAGCAGCTAGCCCATGTCTGATTAAGAATGTTATCACACCCATGAGTGCGAGAACCAAGTGACGGGTCTTTCCAAAATCCCCTAAGATGACCGTTTGAAAAGGCTAGAACTTTTCACCTCATCACAGAACGCGAAGTAATATTACATTGGCATTCAATACCTTAGATAAGGATTTGCGTGTTAACATTTCTTATCTTTCTGTTCCTTCCAGACTTAATTACCTCCACAGTAACTGCAAGAAGGTTCAGAAACCGCGATCGAATGAACTGAGAGTTGAATTTTGCTTCCATCGAGTGGTTATTTATCGTAACGCCTTACCGGAACATGTGGTACACCTACTATGCTTATTACTTAAAATTGATGAGTAGAAATATTGGACCTTGAACCCTCAGTGTTTATTGGTTTGCCTCTGTGGCTTGCGCTAATTCTCCGAGAGGTTAACTACTCTGCGTTTGTGTTTCATACTAGTTAAGCGGTATTCCAAACTTTCCCTAGTGCGATTATATTGTAGTACACTAACTTTTTTATGGTTTTAATGATATTTTGTTTACTGGAATCTGATATCATCTGATAAATACCGTATGGTATAATTGATCACTTATATAATCTAGTCCATCATATTACATTTAAAAGGTGTTCTCACTTGTCTGAAACCTTACTCCAAATAGAATTTGACCGTTGTGGTGTACTGACTGGAAGGAGGGATCTTATTCGTTAGACTGTTTGGTCTATTCCGAGCGATTCAATCTCTTTTAGATATAGCGGTTTGTATGGCTTCGGGACATAGCTGTTAAAAACTTTTTAGTAATTGAAATCATTAAAATAAAGGCCAACTGGTTGGGTGCATCTTAGATCATTTGAAAACGTTTTAGTAGTGGTGTGTGATAATCTTGTCTCAGTAAATCCCGACCTAGTCGTCTTTTTTTAATATGACTAAATTTTGAATAAGAAGTATCAGTATTTACTTAAAACTAACAAGTGAGCTCTTCGTTACTCACACAAAACTCCAACTGTAAGTTTTATATAGCCTGTTCTCCAGTTAATTACTTCAAAGCATTTGAGTAACCAAAAAATATAAATGGACCCGCTCACTAGATAATTGTGCGTGGGTAGTGTTCCGAGCGCAGTAACTAGTGGTACTCGAATTAGGTGGAGTAGAGTTCGAACCTTTGACTGTTTAAAAGTCATATGCCTGAATTAATAAGCTATAGCCCAATATAGACCACACAATGCCTCTGAGAGGAGTGATTGATGGAGTATGTGCAACTAGAAATTCCTACATGATGTTTTTCCATGTCTTCTTACCTTATCGGCATTATTTGGTTGTCGTTTTCTTGAGGGAAAAAACGTTACTGCTTCAGTTTCATGGCAATGTATTGCCCACTAGGATAAGCGTTGTTACGTAAATAATTAGCAGTTTATGTCGATTACACACGTGCATGTATTATTTCATATTTTGGTATTGAATTACTAACATATTCTATACGGTTGTCCCATGATACACGAGCAATGCTTCGGAGACATCGATGATCGAAGACTAGTAACCTACGGTAGTCCTTGGCCGTTAAGAGTAGAGGACTTCCGTAGGTTACTAGTCTTCGATCATCGATGCCTCCGAAGCATTGCTCGTGTATCATGGGACAACCGTATAAGCAATGCTGTCGTTAGGAAACGAGTTCTAGGTAGGGATGACAAATCAATAGATGAAGCATTGAAACTTCATCAGTTGAAGTGGTTGGGACATGTGCTGCGTATGCCTAACCACCGACTGCCTCGACGAGCTATGTTTTGTGGTATACGAGTAAATTGGAAAAAAGCTAGGGGCGGTCAGACCAAAACATTTCAGAAATACATGAAGTCACTGACAAGTGGACTGAGTCATGTCGGTAGATCTAGGCTACCTGGTTGGGGTCCGCGAGACGAAAGTCACCAATGGTTAGAGACCTTGAACGACATGGCTCAAAATCGTTTGCGATGGCGCAAGTGCATCAATTCGTTGTGCTCTCTCAAATCCTAATCCTCTGGATTCGTCAGCACCTCTACCTTTGTCTTTCTAACCTCATCTTACTGAATTATACTTCTCGAATCATATCTTCGCTCCCTAATCTTCTCCATTACTGCTAATACTTCTATTATTGCTATCACTGTTGGATTTGAACTGACAGTTGCGTCTCTGCGCTGATGGGGCATGGCAACCTGAACTGATGTACGTACGTACGAAGTTCTGCGTTGTATCTGTCTGGTTCATATTCTAAATCCCATACTCATTTTACCATATTTCTTAACTATTTTCTAAATTGTTATTAAAAATTTCCTGTCTTTGGGTTACCACCTTCGTAAATCAGTTATCATGACTAGTTTCGATACTGCACCAGCCCTCAAGTTGTACGATATAAAGTAACAGTTTATTGTTATTTGAGCTAGTAGCATACAAGTGGTAACGTAACTTTCCCATTTTAGATGCCAGCTCCAAAGCGGTTGCGAGAGTTGGTAAGAGACATTAGATCTGCACGGACAGCTGCAGAAGAACGGGCGATTGTTAATCGGGAGTGTGCGTTAATTAGAGATAGTTTTCGGGAAGAAAATAATACTTACAGATGTCGTAACGTTGCTAAATTATTATATATTCACATGTTGGGTTACCCAGCTCATTTTGGTCAGGTAAGTTTTTAATCTTATTCATTTAATGCATTTCTGGCTATCTCCAGAAATTCGCATTTAATTTCTTAGTTGATATATTTTATTGGGTATATGTGGCAGTAGTTTTATTCACCCACATATAATCAAGTATGTTTTTATGCTGATAATTCTCCTTGTTCAGCAAACTACTCTTGTAGTCTAAAATCTTTGAATCCTAACACCTCTGGTTTAGAAAATAATTGTTCCAAATTTGAACCCCAACTTACTTATTTCGACATAAGAATACTAGCAGTAACACCCTCTAGTCTCACCAGTCTTCAATCGGTGTCTGCTGGGTTCTTGACTCAGACTCAGTGTTAGGTTAACTTTTGCCAAAATCCATCCATGATAAATCTATTGATGAGATAGTGAATTTTAATCGAATAAAGTGATTGAGATATGCATTAAAAATACCTAACCATGCTCTGCCTCAACGCTCAGTCGTAAATGGCTTAGGAGTTGGTTGGTAGTCAGCTTGGGACTACCAAACAAAGATCTGGCACCAGTCCATGAAGTCCTTGTTTGATGTCTATGTGCTAATCATTACCACTGGTTGGCGCTCATGTGGTGTGGAAACTTGAACTAATGCACATCTGCCAGATTCGATGTTCCGTATTACTGTGGCTAAGTTAAAAATAAATTGGTTTTTTGTCATGCAGAAGTCAAACTTCCTTCTTGTTGCGTGAATAGCGATCATAGTTTTTACGTGGTTTCTGTTCAAATCCTCTTTTTTGTCTATTGATTAATATTGTAGTTATTTTTTATCAATGTATTTAAGGCCTGAGCGTGAACATACCCCTAGTCGTTAAATAATATATTAACTATCTTACCGTTGCCTAGGGGTTTGACGTTACCGATTGGCATTTGTCATCGTTTTGTTTATAGCTTGAATGTTTAAAACTAGTTGCCTCTCCACGTTTTACTGATAAAAGAGTTGGTTATTTGGGCGCTATGCTCCTGCTCGATGAACGGACAGATGTACATCTTCTGGTTACAAATTCTCTAAAAAAGTGAGTTTTTTGGTAGCGATTTAACCAAAGTTCGGTTTTGTAAGTAATAATATGTTAGACCTTATTCTGTAAAGTAATTTTCTTACTTAAATGATCGTTCTCGTTAAGGCCCACCTGCTATGATCCAACAGGTACGGATGATCCATTTTGGGAGTTTGGAAAATCCTGGTTCCAAATCAGTGATGCACACAGACTCACAGATCCATAAGGAACAAGTAGCTTCCCCAGCTACCAGTGAACTGCATAGCGTAACGTTGCTTCACTGCCTTGTGGACCAGGCCTATAGGCTCGGGAGGTAACCTAAGGAAACCGATTTTTTCTGTTTCGGGCATCTGGAGAGTATCCCAGCCCATACTCGAGTTCACTGATTTGTGTGGCGGATAAATATTTAGGCGATCCTTTGTACAAATAACTAACGGTTTGGATAAAATCAATATTTGGATTCAGCATTTTCAAGGAAGTTTATCACAAATTGTTAGGCTTTGACTTATTTTCTCAACCAGGTATGTACTGTTCTAACATTCACTGTATTGTTAAATTTTACATTGAATTTATTTCAGATGTACCATTGGTTTTTACATTATGGATTGAAAAACCTTCAGATTTCCCATAACATTCCGTTGTGTGTGACAATGTTAAGTTATGAAAATGTTCAAAAAAGTAATCTAGAAATTCAATATAATGCAGAAATATGACACATGAATTCCTAATACTCTTATTTGTCGACGATACCTAAACACATCTACTGTTTTATTGTAATTAGTTTCAGTGCGATGAGCTATCTATATGGAAATCCTTAGGGTCTTATTTGTAGCCATCAACTTTTGGATCACTTAAGATCTGTGGTCAATGAATTCATAATGGCCAAAAAAAGCTTCTTTGTATTACTTACTCCTGTTTCCCATCGTAGAGCGTAGTCCGCCGACCAACATTCTCCAACCTACTCTGTACTGGGCTTTCCTTTCCAGATCTACCCGACTGATGCTCATTCTTGTTCTCGATATCATGCATATTTTGACCTTCCTCTTTTCCTTTGACTAGGAGGATTCCAAGTTAGGGTTTGTGACTCAGTTGGGTACTTTCCTCAATGTGTTTACTATCCATCTCCCGAGTTTTTTCCTAATTTCGTCAGATGGAATCTGGTTTGTTCTCTCCACAGTAGGTTGTTGCTGATGGTGTATGGCCAACGAATCCTCAGCATCCTACATAGACAACTATTACTAAACACCTGTATCTTCGGAGCAATGGCTTTCTTGGTTCTCTAAGTTTCCGTTCCATATAGTAGCTTTGTCTTGACGTTTGTATTGAAAATCCTGACTCGTGTTGGTTGACAGTTGTCTTGAGTTTCAGGTGATACTCAATTGTGGAAAAACTACCCTTGCTTTGCCACAACGTGTCTTTACATCGGCATCAAATCTATCTTGTTTATCAGTGATGCTGCCCACGTATGTAAAGGTTCCCACTTCTAAAACTTCGCTGTCAAGTATGATTTAGTTGGTGCTTGTTGTGTTGTATCGCCTGCATTTGTTGTTGCGTACGGGATAGAAGGGCTAGATCGTCTACGACGTCCAGAGCGTCCAGCTGCATCCGAGCTGCCCTCTGTGTTCGGTGCATCCCTAAGATGTTGACGTCTTCATAGTCCGGTTGACCACCTAAAGAAAGAGGAAGAGTGAGAGTAATCAAACTTGCCTGACACTGGTCTTCACTTGGACGAGTCTGTGAGCTGTCCTCCATTCACGATCTTACAGTTTAATCCGTCATAAGAATTCCGTATGATGTTGACTATCTTCTGAGGGACGCCATAGTATTGAAGAAGCCTCCATAGTATCATCATGTCCATGCTGTCCAACGCTTCCTCGTAGTCAAGGAAGTAGTGAGTTTACATCCGATTGATTGTTCTACAATGATCCGTAGTGTCGCGATTTCGTTGGTACACGATCGATCCTTATGGAATCCAGCCTGATGAAATCGAAGTTGAACGTCTGCTGAATTCTTCATTTGGTTCAACAACACTTTGAAAACTTTTCTTGATATTGAGAGTAGTGTCACAGTAATTCCCACGCTTGCTGAAATCTTTCTTTTGTATCTTGATGAAGTGTCCTTTCCAGTCTGCTAATGACTTCTTTTACCCAAATCTTGCTGAACAGAGCGTGGAACATCTTAGCAGCTACTGTTGACTGCTTTCAGTGCCCCGGCTGGAATGTTGTCTGGTCCTGTTGCTTTACCGCTATTGATTTGTCTGATCTGTTCGTATATTAGTGGGTCAACATTAATTGGGAGATCCGTAGGTGCTGCTTCGATGTTGGGTGGGTTCAGTGGGGCTGGTCGATTCAAGAGTTTTTTGAAGTGCTCTGCCCATCTGTTGCACTGCTCTTGAGTGTCGGTGATTGGTTTACCTTCTCTCCTTTTCGCTGGTCGTTTTGGTTTACGATAGTTTCCAGCAAGCTTCATTTTATCGTATAATTTTCTCATGTTTCCTTCTCTTGCAGCTTTTTCTGCTATAATTGCTAGACCTTCCACATATTTTCACTTATCATCTCTGATGCTACTCTTCATTTCGCTGCTTTTTTCTGTGTATTCAACTTGCGTCTTGGCTCTCTCTGCTCTTGTTCGCTTGATATTGATTGCTGCCTTGTTGTTCTTCGTTTATTGAATCCTATCCAAAATATCAACATTGATCCATTCTGTATAATGGTGTTTCTCGTGCCCGAAAACTTCATGAAATGCTGAAGTTGATGCTTTTTTGATCCTTTTCCAGTTGATCTCCTTCCTGTAGATTGTGAAAGGCTTGAAACCTTTTTCTGAGGACTATCTTGAATTCGTTGAGTTTGCCAGTATCCCAACGAAACGTCGTATTAACGTTTTGTGATGCTGTTCGCTTAGTTGTCTAGTTCTTCTTTAATTTCAGTTTCGTTTTGGTTGATTTGAGGCTATTCCAGCTCTTCTCTTTGTTCCCGCATCGTCTATGGTCCTTCTGAACTTTTCATCGATGCAGATATGGTCGATTTGGTTCTGTGCAATTTTATCCGGTGAAACCCACGTAGCTTTGTCTATGCGTTCGTGTGGGGTTATCATGCTACCATTAATCACCACAGACTAACGAATCTCAGCTCGTCACCAAATACGTATTACAGTATAACAATCCATGCGTTTCCTGATATCAGGGCCACTAACGGTGCGTTGGATAGAACTGTATTCTGGGAATGTCTGTTGAGGAAGGAAATATCAGAAATTTTCGATAACATTTGGAAGGCATTGTAAACAAGCACCTCAAAGTAAGGGCATACAACTACTTCCTTCAGTTGTTCCATTTCAGTATTGCGGTTAGATAAGGTTGCCCAATTTCATAAATCTTCAACTTTGCCAACAGTGACATTCCGAACACAGTTCTAAACAAAGTACGTTGTGGTGGTGTTGATATGTTTGTTACCTGGTGGACGACTTCAATATTCACTCTGCAGACAACATCGTCTTTCTATGCGATTATATGAAGCTATCCAACTTGCTCTTTATCATTTGGTAATCAATGTCCGTAATTATGGGATTTACTTTACACCAAAATGTGAATTACTTTTTACAAGACTGTCGGGAATTTGTATTGGCACTTGGTGATGAGGATGATAAAGAAGTAGTCAAAAGGCTGGTATATCTGAGTGAGTGTGAACGCTGATCTCGGTTTGGGTGATGAGATCAACCTACGTATAGTGGGAACCAGAACGAATCACGCCAAACTCGGCCATCTTGACACGGTCATGATATTAGCCAGGCTGTGAAACGTAGGGTCTATAACCTGTCGGTGAGA
The DNA here is from genome assembly GCA_944470395.2 of Schistosoma turkestanicum. Classification (NCBI taxonomy): domain Eukaryota; kingdom Metazoa; phylum Platyhelminthes; class Trematoda; order Strigeidida; family Schistosomatidae; genus Schistosoma; species Schistosoma turkestanicum. The sequence goes on along the minus strand of OX103979.1, from coordinate 11,808,523 downwards.
GCGGTTCCGCCCCATGTAACGTGGATTCTTCGATCTGAGGATGTTCGGTGACCCTCTCGGCACTCGATCGTTGTTGTCTCCGAACGATTTCTGACACTCAGTGACAACACCGTCTTTATAATATTGAGTCTTGACAAAATGTATCTGGGATCAGTGACGATGGCTTAGTAAGTGTCACTATGTTAAAATCCCGTCTTTGGTAGCTTTGGTGTGTGTTATGAGTGTCATCCCAGCAACCTCCACGTCATGCTGTATTCACAGAATCTGGGGTGATATACAAAAGGATGAGAAATAGTTAGTTCATGACACGGAGCCACAGTATAAAAGAAATCTGTGCAGGACTAGAACAAGTCCTTCCATCACGACTCTCTGATTGGGGTTTTAGACATGATACGATTCAGTGGCTTGAAACGTTACCAGACATAATTCAAAACAGAAACCAATGGAAATCCTGTAGTGTTCTTCTCTTACATTGTGTACCGAAAAAATTGAAGTACCTGGCTTAATTGTGTTGCTGGTTGTATTATTAACTGAGCTATATCTACTAGAATATAGGGTTCTCTGTCACTTATCTTCATTGAAATCATCAATCAATGGTTGTTAGATCACCATTCGAAACCTGGAAGCACTGGACGGCCGTTTCGCCCAGGTATGGAACTCATCAGCAGTGCGCATCCACGACTCCTGCACCTTGCAGGATTTGATCCTAGGACCTTTCGCTCTTGCGCGCGAACGCCTAACCTCTGGACCACTGGGCCGGCATCTCCATAACTCTAATTGAAAAAACTTGTTTTCATGTCGTTAATTTATTTTTGGTTGTACTCTTGGTTTTCTAACTCTTCGTAAATTCAGGTTTTGTTTGTTTGGTGCATGCTCATTATTTTCTAGGTGTAGTCAAATAAATTAGTCAGATTAGTTTTGTTTTACCGTATACTCTCTGGGATTTTCATTTTTAAAAGTGTGCAACTTGATATCATCGTATACTGTCTTTTCTGCACTTGTATGACTCATATTTATCTTAATTTTATTTACATTCACAGCGATTTAAATCATCCAACCACGTATGTTGTTAGTTTGGCTCTTTGCACTTTGGGAAGCATATGTTCCGCTGAAATGAGTAGAGATTTAGCTGGAGAAGTTGAACGACTCATAAGATCATCAAATGCGTACATAAAAAAGAAGGTAAGTCGGCATTCATATTTCAAATTATAGGCATTAAATGTTCATAGTTTTTTCGGTTTCACTGATCGCAATAGTCATGAACTGAAGTTTGCCAAAATATATTTTCCAAGTATGGCGTCGCGTTTATTGCTTGTCTCTAGTTGTATTAGGAGATGAATGATATTTGTAGATGTTCATCCAATATTTTGCTATTTGTGTCGGAAAAACATTTTTCTTTCGGTTTTCATAAAGGTTTTTTTCTATGTATTATCATCCACCTAACTGGGTTAAGAAATCATTCAACATCAGCTAAGTCAAAGACAGTCAGATATAAGTAATTTAGAATCTGACTAAACGTGTTTAGCAATCTGAGTTGTTTCACATTAAATACACAAAGGAAAATGGACCACAAGAAAACACTAGAATGAAACTGATAATTAATTGTGGGTTTCGAGTTGTACATAGGCAATTACGAAAGTTCTAATGTATTAGCTTGAACAGCTTATACTCAGTAGGACTAAATTCAGCTCATCAGTGACTAACTTTTTACCTCAGTTTTGTCTTGACAACATTGTGGTCGACTTAATACTCAAATATCCTATCGTTCATGACTCGAGCGTAATCCACTTATTCGTATCAGATGTTGTCAGGCCTGAGTTTTTAATTAGTGTTTTACGATAATCAGGATCATAATCAGAAAGACAGTCACAATAACATATATTTGTTTCAAGCAATTATTCAACATGGCATTATGTATAAAGGTGACTAATAATGCCACGGTAACTAATTAGTGTATAAAATCTTGAAAATAGGATTAATAAACTCGTAGTGTTTACTGTCGTGTACTGGTAGATCATTGATTATTGACCAAAGGAAATAAAATAGTCTTTTCTGTATGTTGTCAATCCAGTCACAATTCGTAAAGTGCACTTCAAAATATTTTAATATTTTGATCTGACTTCTGGACATGGAGTTATGACCAACGGATTGTTTATTTTCAGTATACAAAGGACACTTCCAACTGTTGCTAGGATTTTCCAGTACAGTTACTACAAAAAAGTAGTTGGTTCTGGACGTAATGCAGAGTTTACCGGTGGCAATTTTGTCGCTTACTTTTTCTTGAAGTGCTTTCGATTTGTTTTATTTCAACAGGCGGCATTATGTGCCTTTCAAATCATTCGAAAGGTACCTGATCTCATGGAAATGTTTATACCGTGTACACGTTCTCTTCTGTCTGAGAAAAATCATGGAGTTTTATTGGCGACCATTTGTTTAATCCAAGAAATGTGTGAACGCAGTCCAGATACTTTGAATTATTTTCGTAAGGTGTGTTCATTCTAATCACCTGATATTTATGTGCTTCAAAAAACTATTTTTTGGTTGACCGATTTTTCAGTATTAAGCAGCTCCCTCTCTATATAGATTTGTCCATTTATTTGGGAGTCGTCAGATTCATCATGATGGCGCACTTGAGGTCGTTTGAAACCAGCGAACCGTCTTAATAAGTTGTTTACTATATACCATAAAATGCTCACGTTAAAACACACATCAAAGATAATGAACTAAACAACGGCAGTCAATTCTCAACTCTGACAAGCACAGGAATGACTGGTTCAATATGTGTGGACTTAACAAAAAATGCGCCTACTGATAAAATAGTCAGTTAGCTACGATGTAGAACTTAGTATGTACTGATAGAATAGTTAATGTACGGACCATTACGAAATTATACAGTAGAAAACTAGTTACTTATGAGTAATGCAGTTATATAACATATAAATTTCACAGGTATTGTTGTGGGTTGTACATGTGTAGCCTCATTCCATAAACCTTTATTGAACGACCGTGTTCCATCTTTATCTAGTTAAAAGAATACATAATCGGCGACTTTTCGTATTTTCTACCAACAACTTACGCTCCGCAAATCTTTCGAATATATTCTACCTTGAATTAGTAATTGTATAGACTTAATCTTAGTGTTTTTGTTTCCTGTAATAACTTTGATGTTCTACTCAAATTCTAGTAATTACATTAAACTCTATCACTGTTATTTCACTAGTGTAATACATTCTCTTCATTTAATTCCCTTTATCCTTTAGCAATTAGTCCCAACACTAGTACGTACATTAAAGAATCTCATCATGACAGGTTATTCTCCTGATCATGACGTTAATAAAATAAGTGATCCATTTCTACAGGTTTGTTGTTATTGTGAAATACAAACTTTTTATTATTTTTGATCTCCAGTTACCATATTTTTTAAATTAGTCTTTCTATAAATTAAAATCCTACCAAGTTCACTTAATTGATACCCATTGCATTGTATTCGTTCGGGAAATATGGAGTGTTTCTGAGCTTTACCGTTATTTAAAACCACTGAGTTTTTCATGAAGATTCGTGATATTGGTCAGTGGTTTTTTTGGTTACTAACTTAAAAACTTGTCTTCGGAAGCGCTTTACTGAGCTGAAATATTTCTAGGAAATATTTAAAATTTTTTCTCTAGTTATTGGCGATTTCTAAAAATTGGCAGTATGCATAGACGTTTTCGAGGTATTATATTTATATTACCCATACTTCTGACTGGATTTCAGCGTTTCTCCTTTGGTGCCATTTACGTATTTGTTAAAGAAACTCATTCATTTTAAGTTTCACAATATGAGGATTGATACTGCTCAAAAACGTAACTCGATTGTGTTGATCCGTGACTTAGTAAACAAAGAATTACCTTCTAAAGTTCAGTTTCAGTTATTTCACGTCTTTTATCGTATGATTTCTGATGTTGTACTTGGAATACATGAAATTGTAAGTATTTCTCATATTTCAAGTATTTAGCCCTCTAACTATATGACATAATATATTCCAAATTTCTCACAAAGTTGGTACTGTTTCAATTTTCTATGTGGGATTTAACTAACTCAAAACTACTTATAGGTTATCTGTATTTACTTCAAGCACCTTTTCATTTGAATATCTTGGAGCAAACAACGGTTGTTTATTTCATCGACTTCGACCGCATGTAATCGTTTTTCTATAGCCTGATAAATTTTTATAATACATAAACCCGATTCTCATAATTTATTGCGTGTAAAATACTTTCATTATGGTTATACAAGTTTGGAATATAAGTATCTGTAGTTTTTGTCGGGTTATCCGTCATTCTCATTGAGGCATGTATACGTAAAGAATATTATTTGATTATCTTGATTGTTTATTTGTAGCCAAACTATTAGATTTCTTCAAATATAATAAGAATCTAATATTCAACTTGTTTGTAGTTTATTATCTAAACCATCAATCAATCATTGTTAGACCACCATTAGTAGCATGGAAGCACTGGGCGGCCGTTTCGTCCACGTATGTAACTCATGATCAGTGCCTATCCACGGCTCCTCCTAGTTTCAGGATTCGAACCCAGGGCCCTCGGTCGTACACACAAACTCCTAACCTCTGGATCACTGAGCCGGCATTCCACGGTGTTAATGTCTAACTTTGATCAATGTGATATTTTGCGCAACCTCACCCATTGTTTTAGGTAGTTACTGCTAACACCCGACAGTATTGAGCTCCGCTGATCACGTCTTCTCACTAGAACTCCGAGAATTTCCTCACAAAGCTAGTCACTAGTGAGCACATTGTACGTTTTGGAGATCGTTGTTTAACAATGATTTCAATAATCAACAACAATCTCCATCACTCTGTAATGAAAAATTGTTTGTAGTTTTTCAATGTGAATTGACTGGTTGAGAGTGAAGTAACACAATAGTTATGTTTTGTAAGATGATTCTGTCTTTCGTATCACGTGTACTATTTTTCTGATTTAATTAAGGGTTAACATTCTCAAATATTTTCAAAACCTTTGTATCGTATTAATCGATTTTGTGCAATAACGGTAAGTGATTGATTATGTTTTAATACTTTTCACTTTTTTCCCACCGTAGGTGAAAATACTACGGCTTATGCGTGTTCTCGGTCATGGTGATAAAACTGCTAGTGAGGCAATGAATGATATTCTAGCTCAAGTAATTTTAAATTATAAATCCTTACAGTACTCAACATTGTTTTTATCAGTATTGTAAAGGTCTTTTTTCTTATCTATCATTCTTGTGTCTAAAATGTTATTTCACATGATTGACATGGTCGTTGATTTTTCCATAACATGTGATTTGACAGCATCAACTTACGTTTTAAATTTTAAAAAAAGATCAATAGCGTATAAAAAACTTATGAAACTGTGATTAAAGAGTCCAATAATTCAAGTTGCATTGTCTCTGTAAGTATGTAGACAAATATCTGTATCCCTCGATTCGTGGCCGTCTAACGTTGACGGTAACTTATATTGTACTGTGGCTTAAGTACTGTTCTATGCTTTTTAAAATGCATTTTGTTTGATCTACATTTTTCTAAAAGTTTCATGTATGAACAGTCTTGATTAAGTCTAGTTATCATGTTAGCATGTTTGCTTAATTGTGCTTTATTTTGAAAATTGTAACTATAGAATACTAACAACGTTCAAGCTTATGTGCGCACTCAAACCATACTCACTGTTTGAGATCAAAAATACTACTCGATTATGTAGATCTGACTTGAGATCCATTTTTTCTGACGTTAACCGTATTGATAACAACATACAAGGTGGAAATGTCGAGAAAAACATCATGTGAGAGTCTGGAAATGTTTAATAAGAATTTTTATGACTTACTAATTCGTAAATGTTGGTTTTGAGCTAAGTTACTGAAATTTCCTGGTCATCATATTCTACACTGTCTTAATATTCAGTTAACATTATATTCAACGGACTTAAGCTTCAGTTTCTTGTCGTCAAACTCTACTACTCTTTCTTTTCAAGGTAGGTAGGTGTCGATTATTCAACATACACCAATGATTCTGAATAGCACACATTTTAATGTTATTTATGTACTGTTTAATCACTTTTCTATTACTAAATCCCTAAATTTCTGTTTCGTTTGCTTGTTAACTTTGAGATTGCCTCATTTGAAATTTATAGGTGGCTACAAATACTGAAACGAGCAAAAATGTTGGTCATGCAATTCTCTATGAAATTGTATTAACGATAATGGGAATAGAATCAGATCCAGGATTACGAGTACGTTTGTTGTAAGAATGTTTTACTCGGTTATATCGAAAATGTTATAATTATCAATCACCTCAGTACACTTCGTTGCTTTTTGTCGTCTCTGCGTACGCTGTCACTGACTGCAGCTCAGACAAGGTAAAAGATTAGTTTCAAAAAGAGCTTTCGGACCTTCTCCAAAAAGTTAGGCGCTCTGATGTAGTAGTAGTGGCGAGTGGCTTTAATGCTCAAGTCGATAGACTAAATGGAAAGAAAAGACACCTGGGTGGATCTTATGGTGTTGTGGTTCAAAGAACAGATAGTGGCGATCGTCAGCTGCAGCTCAGATAACGGCCTTTTTCTGGCAAATACTAACTTTAAACATAAGCAAGCACACCTGACATGGTGACTCCTAAAATCTTCACAACGCTGGACCCAGATAGAACACGTCACTATCAGCCAACAAAGAGGAGGCTCGATAGAGGACTGTCTCTCGCTCAGGAGCACATGTTTAGATTCAGGTCATGCTCAACTATGAGCGCGTATTTGTTTGCATCTTAACGGACGTAGAGGAGACACTTCAAGGAAACCTCTTAGGGTTCTACTTAATGAAAGCATATTTAAGAATATATTTCAGGAACAGCTAGATAAACAGTTAGGCGGCCATGTAAGTAATGCCCACCCTGAGGCAGCTTAAAATGATGTCCAAAAGGCTGTGGAAACTAATGATATCTGCTAGTAAGGTAAACTATAAGGTTAGGGAGAAACAGTAGGTCTCAGTAGCATCTGCCGAACTGATAGATGCTCGGATACTCATCCCGTTTGGCTCTGAGGATAACCAAAAGCGAGGTCAGCTTAAGCGCAAGCTGATAAGAAGCCTACGCAATGATTGTGAGCAGTGGTGGGTAGCGAAAGCAAAAGCAATGGAAGCGACGATAGGTAACATTAAACAACTGTTCTGACTTATCAAGGAAACTGGAATTCGGAATCCGACTGTTAGCGAAACTCTCTCGAAATGGATGGGCATATTATCCATTTTCAATCCAGGAGATTGGATCGATGGGCTGAACAGTTTAGGGATCAGATCAACTGGCCTTTAGTCACACTTCAGTTACCCACAATCTCCAGTGAACCTGAGTGGCGAATTGGTGTATGTCCTCCGACTCCTAATGAAGTTGAGAAAGCCATTGAGAATCTAAGGCGAGGGAGAGCAGCAGGCTATGACAAGCTTACCCCTGATATTTTTAAGGATGGTGGTTCAGATTTAGCAGTTAGGTTGACTGAGATCTGAGTAGGATTTTCGAACTGGATACAATCCAATCTGACTGGTCTCAATCACTGATTGTCTCAGTCAGTGTCAATTACAGAGGAATCAGTCTAACTAATTTAGTGTCTAAGATGTTAGCCTCTATAATACTTCGATTCTTAAGTAGAGCTCGTGAAGAGAAGACTAGAAAAAACTAGGCTTGGGGTCCCACTGTAGCTGTATTCCTTGACCTTAAATCGGCGTTTGGCTGTCGATGGAGTGGTTCTGTGGCAATGTCTGTTATTAAAAGGAGTACTAAAGAAGTGCCGCCGACTGCCTCGACGAGTGACGTTTTATGGTGTAGGAGTAGGTTGGATGAAAGCTAGGGGTGACCAAAGCAAAACAAGGCACAAATCCATGAAGTCATTGACTAGTGGACTAAGTCATTTTGGTAGATGTAGGCTACCTGGTTGTGGTCCGTAAGATGATGGTAACCGATGGTTAGAGACCTTCAATGTCATGGCCCAAAATTGTTTGCAATGGCACAGTTGCATCCACTCTTTGTGTTCTCTGGAATTCCAATATTCTGAATTCCTTAGCACCTCTATCTTTTTCCTTTTATATTCATTTCTGAATTGTACTTCTTGAATAATGTCTTTGATTCCTGATCTCCTCCATTACCGCTAATATTTCTACTACAGCTACCACTATGGGATTTGAATTGTTAATTGCATCTTTGTGCTAATGCGGTATGGCAGCTTGAAGTGATGTAGAGACCATACGTATGACGTTCTGCGTTGTAGTTCAGCACCTTGTTTTCCCCTATGAATTCCTTCAGAATTAAATATCAAGTTGAGTAATAACTTGAGCTAAAAAGCACCAAACTGTTATTGATTTCAAAGGGTGGTTATTAGTGTATTATAAAGCAGACGAAACTATTATTTAGCATCCAAGACATTAATTTAGATTCATTTAGATAATATTCGGATCAATATCCACACTTCACACTGTTTTCTATTGCCCATTACAGAGCTGATACGTTTGTGTACCCGAAAATCTATTTTTTGTTTCGAATTCTGTTGTGATTCATAATCATTTAAAAGGAATTGAGTTTTCTTCTTGTTTGTGGATTTATTTTGGTGATAGATTTCTTATCCACCGATCGTGGTTTAACTAATGATAAATTCTTTATTTTTGGTAAGGCGTTCGACTTTAAACTACTAAGCCACAAGTTCTAACCCTGCCCACTTCGATTTGAAAAATGGGATGGTAGTATCTTTAGCTCTTACACTTAGAAGGTGGCTCGACGCCAAGTTCGAAATTCTGCGCGTGGTGAATGAATGAATGGCGGCAAATGAATTTTCAGGAAACGTATATTTCTAGTATTTTGTGCTTTATATCAGCTATGGAAGTTATTGTATAAGGAGCGTTCTGTTACGGATTCATGTTTTGATTCTTCCAAAGGTTCTTGCTATAAACATTTTGGGCCGGTTTCTACTAAACACGGACAAAGACATTCGCTACGTCGCCCTCAATACTTTGTTGAGAGTTGTGCACGCTGATTCCAAAGCTGTACAGAGACACAGATTAACAATATTGGACTGTTTGAAGGATCTTGATGTTTCAATACAAAGGTTAGTCGACTTTTATAAGTATGAAATTTGAGCAAGATTCATGTGATTTTTTTTAAAAATAATGTTTCAGTCAAATGTACCAAACTCTACGTCATAACTATTTAAATGTATTATCACGGCCCACTTCATTCAGATGTCATAAAATCATGAAATGTATGTAAATCTTCTTAGCTCATTCAAAATTTGTCTAAGTGTTCTTTTAGTAATTAATGTTTATTGAATCACGTTTTGGTTTCTGTGTCGAACAGTAATATTTATGTATCTGTATGTAAAACTACTTCTAGTAGTAGTAGTAGTAGTAGTAGTAGTACCTTATAAATTGAATAACCAAACATTCGTCAGTGTTTTGAGATTAAACAGATGATTTTTTAATTTTATTTCAACAGGCGTGCTATCGATTTATGTTTTGCATTAACAAATCATACGAATGTATGTGCGATGGCCAAGGAACTTCTGCTTTATTTACAAAGTTGTGATAATGAGTTCAAAGGCGATGTTTGTTCAAATATTTCGATAGCAGCGGAGAAATATGCTCCAAATAAGAGATGGCATGTAGACACTATGATGAAATTGCTAACCACTGTAGGTTTTAGTTTTTAGAATTTTTTAACTAATTTGTGAGCATATAAATTGAATTCACATACTCATGATTTGTTCCAAAAAAACTAATCATTTTGTAATAATGCCCGTTGTTGCTCTGACGATTTTCTGTTTTCTGCATTTAAAAGCCCTATTTTCTCTTAAGATTGTCATATGTTATTGCTTTATTAGAATTTAAACAGCATTCGTAAATCTTTTAAGATATTTTGAAGTCATTTAATTCATTTGGTTTTGTTTTATAACAACTGAAAAATGATGTATCGGTTTTTCATCCTTCATCGTTTCGTTGTTGATTTCTTTACTTAAGTATTTTCCAAAACACCATCATTAAGGAAAATTTAAATTATTGGAAGGGTTGATCGAAATTTTGTAAATTATGTCATCTGTTAATAGGGCTTACAATTTCTTGCTGTTGGATTGAATCAGTAGATTCCTGTGTATTAATGCCTGAACGTCTCTCTAGTTTTATCTGAAGATGTATTTTTGTAATTCTGATTATGTGGTTTGGTGTACGTATCAGTGAATGTTTTAGGATTAGTACTACATTTGGCGTAACAAATTTAAATGTTGATAATCAGTTTGTGCTAATCACACTCTGTTTGGTTCCTGTAAAGATTCGTATTACAAACCTAAAAATTACTTTTTAAGCTTTGATTTTTCTACAAGGTATCATCATTTACGTTTCCCTATTTTTCGTTTTTGTTTCCATAGGCTGGGAACTATGCACGAGATGACGTTGTATCATCATTAGTTAGCTTGATTTCTCAAAATCCTGATCTACACGCCTATGCTACGTTTCAGCTTTTCAATGCTATGAAAGGAGCCATGTCTCAACAACCTTTGGTTCAGGTGTGTTATGATTTGCTTTATATATGATCACATTTTCGATTTAACCGGTTAAAACTAGCCTCCCGAAACATTTTAAAATTTTGATTTCAGGTTTAAATACCATATTTTTGTCTTAGGTTCTCGTGACTCGGTGATGAAGTTGATTTATCCGCATAGGTACCGACCTTAGGTATATCGCGATTTAAGAATGGCTGTATTAAGTATTGCTTTTGGGGGAAGTATATATAAAGTCCACTATTCCACAACTACAGACCGTTCAGACAGAACAGTGGTTTCGATAGAAAATGGGAAAAAAATTGAACAATAATAAACACTGGAAATTACGGAATGTAATTGTGCAGCAATCCAAAACAGTTATGTTTATAAAAAGTAGGAAGCAACTAAGATTTGAGTTGATAGCTAAGCAGGAAAAGTTATTTATGTTCACTATTTTTAGACGATAATTAGTCTTAATACGTTTTGTATAGTTAATTTTTTAATTAACTTGTAAGCTTAGAACTGTAGTTCTTTTGAATGGAGTCTCTCATAGTAGTCTATCTTGTAATAACATTATGCTTAAATGCAACATTTTCGTCTCAGGAGATTCGAATACAAGAACTTTGACGTTATTCGTTTCTCAGATGAAAGTAGTACTAGTTTATTTACTTAACTGTTAAAATTATATTAATGTTAAACTCTTTTAGTCTTTTTAAACCACATTTTGATGCAGCTTGGCAATCATTAGTCGTAGACTTTATATGGTTCCTCGAGTTACTTGAAGTTTTTTGTTTTGTTATGCAGATAAAAAACTACTTTTAATTAACTGAGTAAATTGAACAGTATTAGCGTAGCTTTCTAGTTTTAATGCAAACAAAATAATTGTTTTTGGCTCTAGCTGTTTAAGTTAGAGATAATCAAATGAAACGTGATCGAAAATCCTACATTTTTGCCTCTTCCAATATATGTGATGTAGCAAACATTTATCAACCATTTGTCTCTATGTATACAGTTGGCTTTTCTAGTAAAATATGAGGTTACTGCATCAGATAGCAAATATTTAATTTAATCAGGATCTTGATGGTTATAAAACAGCCAAAAGTATATCACTTTTTAACCGTTGTAAATAAAATTGATTTATGGAGCTAGACATTTTCACGAAACAGGTTTTATATTTTAACTTCAGAATTTTCGAATTCAGTTAAATAGTCCTAATAAACTAATGTGTGATAATGCAAAGTTATTTGCGTTATCTTTTCTCACCGAATATTACCTTTTTAATAAAATTACTTTATAGGTTGCGTGTTGGACAATCGGGGAGTATGGTGATTTGTTGGTTTCGCCAGAACCTTCTGAAGATATTCCAAATCCAGTTACTGAATTAGAATTGATCACTGTGTTACAACGTGCTCTAGTTAGTGCGACCTCAACAGTACAAACAAAACAAATGATTATAAACTCACTAGTTAAACTAACCACACGTTTTACTCCGACACATTTAGAGTGAGTTTTCAATGAGATTATTTCACATATAGAGCAATCATTTAATTTAGTGTGAAACTACATTTGCTGACTTTCTAGTCACTAATATGGTGTACACTAATCTAAAAATGGCTGATAAGTAGTATGCAGTGGATATTCAGCGGAGTGTCACCCTGAAGTTACTGCCGAAGCGAAGAGAGTCGGATCCAGATATATGAGACGATCGGGAGTTCTGAGTGTAGCTTGCTAGTTGTAATGTAACGTTTATCAGGTTGATGGCGCTTTCCAGCTACTTTTGTCTGTGACAGTCATTCCGTATGTAGGCTAAGTTCCTTGTCGTTTTTGTCTAAATGTTCTGTTTTTCTCGGGATTTTGTTATATTATAATGTTGTTAGCTCTGTTGTCCTGGCAAAGTTAACTGTGTACTGTTAATTTCCATGATTTGTTACTGTTACAGGAAACTAAATGAACTCATAAGATTTTATTCGACTAATGTTAATCTTGAGTTGCAACAACGATCTGTTGAATACAGTAAAATTTGTTCACAACCTATCAGTATTCGTAGTGGTTTACTTGATTGCATGCCTGTACTACCGGCAAACGCTTTATCTGGAACTTCGAATCCAGATAATTTGAGTCGTACCGTTGACGAGAGTGATGGTACTGAAACTGGAGAAGTAAATACTGGAGTTCCAAAAAGTCTTTCTATTAATGGCTCAACTAATCAATCTCAGTCGCTTACGATTTTCGATTTATTGGGTCCAGAAGGTGAATCTGATTCTCATACAAGTAAGTTCTAAATTTTATTTTTCACAAGAGATAGTTTTAATGAGCATTACTTCTTTGGTGCATATTTAAATCTATCTATCCCACGAATAACTACGGTTTCTGTCCACTACTTTGTTTATTGAACCCAAGCTCTATGAATTTATTGTTTTCCACTTTGGCAACATGGATTATCATATCTACATCAATTCCTAGTTTCTTGATTTACACATAAAGTAGAATATCAGGATGAACATAAAGGATTTCACTACTTTTAATTATCTACTTGTGAAATTGACTTTTATTTTGTTTATCTTGTGATTATAATAGCTCACAATGCAGCCGTTAATCATTCTGATATCGGGACTAATTTACTAGATCTTCTCGATGTATTTGCGCCGTCCGGAACGACAGTGCCTAGCAACACCCAAAACACTCCAGGATTTTCAAGTGATTTATTTGGCATTCAAAATGGCTTTGGCGCTCCTACTATTCAACCTGCCCCACAACCTTCTGTTTTGGACCTTAATTTTGTCAATGATTCTGGTCCAGGTTCGACAAATCAAGGTCAGTTAACATACCCTTTTCTGTCTCTTCATTATTGCATTACATTATAAATGGTTTTGCAGCAGTAGGGATGTGCCTATTTACAGAGCGAAAATGCGAATAGTTGTGCATAAAGCAGTGGAATATCAGACCCGCTATCTTGAATGGATACAATCCTATCTAATTCATGAATTTTTTAGACTTTGAATGATCCAATGGCTTCATTAATTTATGGATAAGTAAAACTGTTGAGAGTTACTAGCTGTATGAGTGACTCCTGAACCAATGCTTTTTTGGAGTTCATTATTATTCACGAAAATGCCACTGAAAAGGTTTGCAATAATTTTAAAATCTTTCACAAATTAACCATTACCCAATATTCATAGGTTATCTCGATTATTTATTTGTAAGACAAACCATGTTTTGTACTTTTGAACTGACATTAATATCTTTTTATTTCTGATTCTTTGTAATTTGATTAAAAATTATTCTTACTTGTGCAACTGTACAGAAATCATTCAGTTTTAATTGACGTTTCTGCAGGGGTCATAATTTCTTTCGGTAGTTAATTGGTTTGAATATTATGTCAGGTTTAATAGTCCCGTATATTTTCAAAGTCTGAATGGAATCTGAGCATAAACTAGTGATTTAATTAAATTTTTACAGTCTATTCACAAGACTGTTGCTTGAGGAGCTACTCCAATATGAACACCTTGATATAGTTTCTAAGAAGCCCCACTCTTCACATTTGTACCACCGATATTAACTAGGTTATCTGTAACGGATATATTGACACGAGCTATCTAGAAAATTGCTTGTTTTCAGTATCAAGTACCTAACGGATTTTCAGCTATTTTGTAAATAATCACATTTCCGGAAATCACTCGCTTAGTAACTTCTCTAACTGTAAAATTGGTGACAAAATTTACTTTAATGATAGCCTCAAGATCAGATGGAACCTCACTTGTAGGCAGGGTAGCCTAAAGGGTAATTAAACACTAATTTCCTGTCTAACATCACTGTGTTTAGAAAAAAATCTTGCAAGCGACTTCTTTCCGTAATGTTTATCACTTAGTTGCTTACAGAATTTTATCACATAGACCAATTGTCACACAACTCAAAAATGCAAAGAAAAATGCTTTGAAAATCAAATAACTAACTGGATACTAAGTGAGTTAATACAACTGAAAGTTGACTGAAAATCACTGTGAATTGCTTGTTACATAAAAGTGCACTCAAAATTCACTCAAAACGAAAATCACTTTAGACCGATATACAAATTTTCAAATTAAATTTTACCTCTCATATGCTTTGAGAATATTAGCACCGATTGTCTTGATTTCGCTGAAAGTCCATAAACACTTCATTTTATTTCAGTATGTCAAAATAAGTATAAATACAATAGTAAATAATTTCATTTTGGTAATTTTATCAGTTCTTAGAATACATTAATTAATATATTGTCACTTTTCGTGTGCGGCAAACTATCTTTTGCATAATGCTTGACCGTCTATAATCTCCGGTCATTTTTTACAATAATTTAGTTCCATCAGCTCCTTCCATCACGATATACAATTCGAATGATATTAAAATTGTATTCAACTTCATGTCTTCTGGTGTATTGGATGGTCGTTTTAACATAATTACAATCCAGTTGGTAGCAACTACCACAAGTCTCCAGCCAATTAATTCTTTTGAATTCCAAGCTGCTGTACCCAAATCTTGTCAGCTACAGCTTTTCCCACCATCATCTAATTCTATTCTATGTGATCCAAACTCTGTCCCTCTAACCCAAATGTTGAAGCTTAGCGTTCCTCCAAAGGTAAACTGGTTGTTTGACACTATTTTTCATTTTTCTATGGGCCTCACTATTTTTTTATCATTTGCTTTTATTTCTCATTTCTGATTATCAGACAGTAGAGATATGCTTTTCTGTGTCATTTCGTTAAGTCAAACTATTTTGTTTAACTCATCGATCAAATACTTGGATGTGAGTCACATTCTCTATTACCTGGTTGCCAAAACTAAAGCTGGTATAGCGTGTTTTGAAGCGTGGACTCTAGTGGTCGAAGTTGAACGCCTTAATTGTTAACCCACTATCGTCCTAAATACGGTAGTGACTGAATTGTTCTCTTTGACTTTTTCCTCTTTAAATACTAACCTGGATTAACTGATTGTGACAAGCCTATTGTAATTATACTCTTATGTTCTATCAAAACAGACTCAAATGTAGTAGTGGTCGATTTTAAGTGGGTAAAAAAAGCAATTTGATTTTTTTTCTCCTGAGTTGGTTTATATTATTCTTCCTGATAATCGTTTCTGCACCAACCTTTTATCGATAAAAGGACATGACCATTTACAATCAATGCTTGTTG
Source organism: Schistosoma turkestanicum (assembly GCA_944470395.2). Classification (NCBI taxonomy): domain Eukaryota; kingdom Metazoa; phylum Platyhelminthes; class Trematoda; order Strigeidida; family Schistosomatidae; genus Schistosoma; species Schistosoma turkestanicum. The sequence goes on along the minus strand of OX103979.1, from coordinate 11,792,817 downwards.
CATACTTAGTCATCAAGCTACGTGTTTGCGTGAATCTGTTCCAGCCTCAGGATTCTCTTGGTTAGTTTCTCTGTTGTTTTAGCTTCTAATTATTCTAAGGCCTGTGATGTGTGTGTGTTAAGAATTATGGTATTGGACCACCAATAGAAACCTGGAAGCACTGGACTGTCGTTTCGTCTTAGTATGAAACTCATCAACAGTCTGCATCCACAACTACCGCTCTCTGGAGTCGTACCCAGGACCTACGGTCTCATGCGCGAACTTTTAACCTCTAGACCACTAAGCCGGCATCTAATGGTAATAATGTCTAACTTGGATCAATCCACGGTCTTGCGTGACCTCATCCATTGTCTTCACACTTGACAGGATCGGACTCCACTGGTCACAACTTCTCACTAGAACTGGAAGAAGTGTCCTCATAAAGCTGTCCACTAGTAAGCACGTGATAATTTTGATTATAGGGTTGTGGAGATTGTTAAGTTTCATTGAAATCATGAATCGATCACATTTCTAATGGTAGTCTAACATTGATCGATTTATAATTTCAATGGAACTTAACAATCTCCACAACACCACAATGAAAATTATACCATTCAAAATTGTCTTCATGTCATTGAGTTAACTCTTTTACAGACAAGTGCATTAGATGATCTAATCTAATTGTCCATAAAAATGTTTATTGACTTAAGTCCCGGTTATTTTTCTATATTTAGGTACGTCCACGGATGAAGATCCGTTTGCAGTTTGTTAAAAATGGTGAGACAAAAACTGACGAATTACAGCTCGATGACTTCCCTCAAGTATTGTGGCAGTAATAATAGAAGAATTCTGTGTGAACTATACAAAACCGTTTCTCAACTTTTATGTCTAACTCAGAGCAAATCTGGAGTTAGTTTTATTTTGGCTGTGCTTGATCGTGTATTTATGCGATAATCATTAACTTTCTTTTTTTATTTATATAAAATGTTGTGTGCACTCAAGACTGTTTACTAAAATTGCCACAGTGCCTCCGTTGTTTCTTCTTATTTGGCTTGTTAATAATTCCCGACCAGCTGGATGTTTTAATTTCTTGTGATTCTAATATTTTATATCGTTTCGGCAGTGGTAACAAACGAACTCGATGTGCAAATTTTTTTAATGTCATGTTACTTTGAACGTTGGAGTATATTTGATTTGATTATGTCAAAATCTCATGTTTATTCATCGTGTTTAAGTTTACTTCGGATCAGAAGTTTTTTATTTGAATAGGTATACGTACAATCAATATTTCAACATTCCCACTGGAGTCATGATCATGTATAACTGACTGTTTCTCTCAGTCAATTAATGGTTGACTGGTCGATTTTTTTCTGACACATTGGTTTTAATTTGAATCCAATTAGAATTCCCTTCATTATCAGTTAGCAACTCTCAAAAACTCTGATTGTGTTGACTGCCAAACTTTTTCACTAGTAATGAAACTTTCTTTTATGCACTATTAATATTGTGAAATCTCCGTAATATTTTATTTTTTTTCTGTAATGTGATTATCCTGTTCATTATTCGACAAATTAATTGGTTTAAAAGAGGATATTGTTATAAAACGTAAAGTTTTCAATAGGTATTCATTGGATTTTAGCACCTACATTCTTTACAAGTAATTACACCTTATATTTATAAGTTTCTGCTTGAATAATAATAATTAGAAAATTGAAAATAACCACTCGACACTAAACACATTTATGAATGGACTTATCTAAAACGCAAGGCAGATGTGTTTAGGTGGTTTCAGGGAAAAACTCGTCTACGTGGTAAAGATTATTGAACCATTAAAGTATTGTTATTATGTTTTGATTTTTGAGTAACCTTTTTATTTACTCATAGTGGTTCAGACTAAGGATTTGTCCGATCCGACTCATGACTTCGTCCCTAACGAAGAGTGGAGCGAGTCTGCTCTCTCGAAATACTCTTATTAGCCAATACCGAGGAATTTCTATTCACCCTCGCGCCTACGGTGTTGTTTGGAAGGTTGAGTAAACGTCCATTACTTAAACTGTGTTTGTGGTACGGAAGGATCCATATAAAAGAGAGTAGGAATACCCTTGTTCTAAACCAGTGGTACACACGGGCTCCTTTTGTTGATCGCCAGCATATCGCAAAGTTGATGTACTTCCTTATGGACCAAATCTCTAGGTCAAAGGCTCGTAGAGTGACCCTCTAAGGAGACCACATTTTTCGGTTTGGGTACGTGGACAGTCCCAGCCCACACTCAGATTCATTGATTTGTGTGGTGCATAAATATTTAGGTCATCCTTTATACTAACGACTACGTGCCTAAACAATAAATAACGATAATAATTTGAATGTTAATCCATGACTTTCAGGCCTTTGGATTTCGGAAATAAGTTCGTTCTAGAGTAATGAGAGTTTAATTTGCTAAAGTCTGATATGTAATTTCTGTGAGGATTCAAAATGTACAGGTAAATATTGGATCAACTTTGTTGTTCGTGATCTTTTCGCACCCAAACTTAACACAGAATCAATTTTGAAGGTCAGCGCCAGCGCATGTAGAGAGAGAATGTAATTAATATCTTTTTAAGCAAATAAATCTATTATTGCTAGTTGTGGTGGCAGTTATCGCAAATCGTCTTTGAAATAATTTAACTTTGTAAGGAGACAACAAGAGCACCACATTCAAAGTTACTGAATGAATGAAATCACAGTAGAGTAGATAAACATCAAAATGGACTGAAGTTGTAGTTATATTAAATGAACACCATAATTTGACCTTTCCATAATTGTATTGAGTTAGGATTACATTGATATCAGTACATTCATTAACTATATTGTAGTTATAATAATCCGCAGTCGTATTGTACAGGTCTTATTTGAATTAAAATGAAATTGCATGGTGTCTTGTACTGTATTCCAAGTAACTCAGATAATAAAAATAAATAATAATAAATAAATAATAAGTTCGGTTGTCGTGATCTAGTTCTAATCTTTCTTGTTGAAACGAGTATACAGTTCTGTAAATTTGTGGTTTCTTATATTAATCACCATAATATGCTGATTTTAAGATATCTTGGGAGGTTACTGACTAATCGAAGTATTAAAACCCGATCAGCTCGGCAGTTTCATCTTTAGAAACCATACTACATTTGACTAGAGAATTTGTAGATGCGTAATACTATTATCAGTCATAAGTCAACAGAAATGAATTCCGTTTACAGATCAGTCAGAAACTTTGTAGGGAGATGAAAAAACTAGCGTAAACAACTAACGACTAAACTTCGTTTCGTGTATTAAGCTGCTAGTTTCTTGTTTATAAATTCACATAGCTCACTTTAATTTGAAGTTTGTGCTGATGAAGAATTAAAAGGTAACATATTCAGTTTACTGAACTTATTTTCAGCTAAATTAGTTCGAATGCGTTAAACAATTACTTGGAAAGCTGTGACTCTATACATATTCTTTCATAGGATTTATAAACCTTATTTGATGTAATCGTAGCTTAGTTGGATTTTCTACTATTTCCAAGTATGGATGTAATTTTGCTGCTGATTCTCACAGCATTTCAACTCACAACATAGCTGATACTCTAACATTTCACACGCGTTTGCACGAATGTTTGAATGATAAGTATGTTAAATCAGTAGGAATAAATAATTAATTTTAATGCTTTTCTCCAAGTGAAGGAACTCCTAGTAACTCCACAACCAAAACATCCAACTCAAAGAACGAAACTCCATCAAGAACTCAGTTGGTTTGATACTATTGTGAATTCAAATAATAATAAATAAAGCTGATTATGAAGATTTACCCCTGTCTTGCACTGACAATATTCATCTTCGTTAAAAATCCCGTTTAATATAGATATACATAGAATTGAACATACACGACTGTTCTTTATGTGAGAAGAAATATTTCAGTTTGCTCTCCGCAGCTGATGACATTGATTACTGTGAGTATACATGAAGGAGAATATCAAGAACACAGAAAATTGTAATTTAAGTTGAAATATCAATAACGTTTACATGGAATTCATGACTAGTTTGTAAAAGAAAGTAAAATGCGACCAAATAAAATGCCGTAAATTGATTTCAATATAAGATTTTAGAAAGTTGGTGCTTTGACAAGCACAAATAGACAGTAAAAATGCGAAACGTAGTTGTAATTCGGGGAATAAATTAGCAGCTAGTCTTCACCACTGACGTCATTGTTCGTGAATGATATAAACAACTACTTGATTACAACTTTCTTCTAAAAACTCGAAAGTGTTAAATAACAAACCAAGCGTTGTTTTCAGTTTTCTTTCATAGCGAAATAATAAAGAACTGATCACTTCAAGAATCGTTGTAAACAATGTCCATACAAGACATGTATCATGGGTCGATCCAAATATATTATATGACAAAATAGTAAGAAAGCATAAATAACATATTTTCATTGATTAGATCTGCGAACCGATTGACTCAAATTAATGGTCACGATATTTGTACGCATACAGCCCAACAAGTACACATCGAAACCAGTTTTCCCGATAAAGCATTCCTCACTCTGATGTAAGAAATAACGATCTTTCTGTAGTATCTGGAATGAACAATCACACTATTCAGCTGAGAATTCGATTACTTAAAGTGTCAACACCAGGATGCAATATGTGCCGAATGACGGTCGAGATAAATCACAGGAACATTCAAATGATGTCCCTGAATAAGACACGTGTATATCATAACATCGATGAAGTTAGTAGATTACAGCTAATAACTGTGAAGAGATAATCTAGAAAAAAGCATACACCGAGTATATGTGAATAGTGCGAAAGCAAACCATACATAGTTCAGTTCTACCCAACAAAGTTTGCAATCATCAATAATAAAAGCACAGATAAAACAATCTTCATTACACAAGATCTTAAGTATTCTTTTGGAAAGTTAGTCAACTGTTCTGATGTTTGCTTTCACAAAACAAAAAGAAGCGAACTCTACGCTCATTTCGCTACTACTTGCAGAAAGTTGTTTAAGTAGTCGGTCTCTCCCAAATATGGAAGATTGTCAACGAAACAGTACTACATGTTTTGTTGAACGTATATTATTTTTTGGAGAGCTCATCGTTCATTATGCATAGAAAACAAGCTATGTCGTTCGAATAATCTTCACTCTGTTTTCCATCACAGAGTCTACACAGTAGATGAACTGGAATAATTATGATCAATAAACCATGTACTGTACGAACGAAGTGTGTTGATTTCAGAAATACCTAGTAAATTAAGAGTAAAAATACCATACACACCATTTGTCTGCACCCTAAAAATAAATGGACTCCAAACTGTCGATGAACAATGAATTGACCAAACAAATGACTAGTCAAATAAATTGTTGCGTAAGTCCGGTCGGTTCCAAAATCGACGGCCTTTCGAGAAATTCATGCAATTACTCTGCTAGTTTACTTTGCCAAGAGCGATATACAGATACAGGTTTGATTAATTTTCAATCTCTTATATCTGATAAGTTGATTCTTGTTGCCCGTTAATATCACAACACTAAACTCACTTGTTTCCCACATACATTACAGGTGTTTTCAAAAAAAAAATAAAAAAACAATCTAAACACACGATTTTTTTGTTTATAGGTTTTTTTCATCCACCCTCTTATTTCATCATCACAATATCCGCTAAATTAAGTGTCACACTGCTTGTTATCTCATGTCCTGTTTCATCATGTTTGCCCTCTGAATTCTCCTCTTCTTGCCTCTAACTTCCTGTTTTTTATAAGGTTTGTTTCATTGCAACCTTAAATTTATTCGTTTGTTATTTTATAATTTAACTGATGAACCGAGCGAAAGATTGTTCCCTAACAAAACTTGTGTACATTAATATGTTACACAATAAATTATTTGATTTGATTCGACTACCGTATCTTGATTGAATGAAATTCACTAGTAGTGTTACAAATCGGAGATTGTTTCATTATGATACTTCGTGCTGAATTGCAAAATAATTAGTGTGTTGAACGAGGCGTCTTAGTGCTGTCATAATAATATCAAAACACTTTTGTGAAGTTCAACATCAATGACATCAGTTTACGCCAAATAAATATATAGTGTAATTTGTCGAAACTCTTCATGGCTGAAATGAATATCTGGAATTATTTTTATGGGAAATAAATTTATTCAGTCACTTTTATTAATAATTGAATTTCCACGTTCAATTGTTTATTGAAAACTTCTAACAGGAAATGAACGATCAGATAATATAGTATATCCATTGATAATAACGTTAAAACAATGAAGAAATTAATCTATTTTTTGTCAACATCATATAAACGTTTTCAATACTTATCATGATCAGATGCGATGTGTTTAAATAGTAGTTGAACTATAAATTCTTTTTGGCTTCAACTTAATTTATCGCTTCATCACTTTCAAATACTGAAAACGTTTGATTTTGTTTTTACTGCTTCTCTTACTGACATATAATTCTTCATGATTATGTTTCTATTATTAGAATTCCTGTCAATAAGTTAGTTTTTTCATGAAAGTTATTTACGATGATGGATTTCATCTTAGTGTATTTTCTCGCAGATTTTATATTTGATGCTTTGAATCGTCATTACTTATTTAATTCAGTAGATCTTTGAGGGAACTTAATTTTAGTATTTCTTTATACACTGAGACTGAAGTGATGTAGGCACAAAAACCCTCGGCCATATTTCTATGATGACTTTTAATATGGTACTTCTACTTTATGTGGCAAAAACATGGAGAACTACCACGGCTATCATCCGGGAGATACAAATATTTGTTAACAGTTTTCTTCGTAATATGCTTCGGAGCTGTTGACTAAGGACCATAAGCAACAACCTACTGTGGTGAGTACAAACCAGATTTCAGGGCAGGAGGTCGATGGGACACACATTGAGGAAGTCACCCAACAAGCCCTCACTTGGATCCCTCAAGGTCGAAGGTTAATAATAGGCTAAGGAACACATAACGCCGAGAAACGGAGACAGATATGAGAAGAATGAACGAAAATTGGACGCAACTGGAGAGGAAATCACAGGATAGAGTAGGTTGAAGAATGCTGGCCATTGTGGGAAAGGGACGTGGGTATGTAAGCAGTATCATAGGCATTTCAAGATCTGTAAGAAAAACCTTTACCGTTTGTTATTATTATTCTACTTATATTACAGTGTGAATCGAATTGAGATACATAAGTATTTACCAGTATTTAATCAACAATACGTCATACAATGCCTTTGGTTTCCAGTGTTGACTTTAGAATATATGCTATTATTTAAAATGACAGTGACCGAAAAGTAAACTTTAGATGATAACTTAATTGAATAAAAGTGACTGAATAAATTTATTTCCCATAAAAATAATTCCAGATATTCATTTCAGCCATGAAGAGTTTCGACAAATTACACTATATATTTATTTGGCGTAAACTGATGTCATTGATGTTGAACTTCACAAAAGTGTTTTGATATTATTATGACAGCATTAAGACGCCTCGTTCAACACACTAATTATTTTGCAATTCAGCACGAAGTATCATAATGAAACAATCTCCGATTTGTAACACTACTAGTGAATTTCATTCAATCAAGATACGGTAGTCGAATCAAATCAAATAATTTATTGTGTAACATATTAATGTACACAAGTTTTGTTAGGGAACAATCTTTCGCTCGGTTCATCAGTTAAATTATAAAATAACAAACGAATAAATTTAAGGTTGCAATGAAACAAACCTTATAAAAAACAGGAAGTTAGAGGCAAGAAGAGGAGAATTCAGAGGGCAAACATGATGAAACAGGACATGAGATAACAAGCAGTGTGACACTTAATTTAGCGGATATTGTGATGATGAAATAAGAGGGTGGATGAAAAAAACCTATAAACAAAAAAATCGTGTGTTTAGATTGTTTTTTTATTTTTTTTTTGAAAACACCTGTAATGTATGTGGGAAACAAGTGAGTTTAGTGTTGTGATATTAACGGGCAACAAGAATCAACTTATCAGATATAAGAGATTGAAAATTAATCAAACCTGTATCTGTATATCGCTCTTGGCAAAGTAAACTAGCAGAGTAATTGCATGAATTTCTCGAAAGGCCGTCGATTTTGGAACCGACCGGACTTACGCAACAATTTATTTGACTAGTCATTTGTTTGGTCAATTCATTGTTCATCGACAGTTTGGAGTCCATTTATTTTTAGGGTGCAGACAAATGGTGTGTATGGTATTTTTACTCTTAATTTACTAGGTATTTCTGAAATCAACACACTTCGTTCGTACAGTACATGGTTTATTGATCATAATTATTCCAGTTCATCTACTGTGTAGACTCTGTGATGGAAAACAGAGTGAAGATTATTCGAACGACATAGCTTGTTTTCTATGCATAATGAACGATGAGCTCTCCAAAAAATAATATACGTTCAACAAAACATGTAGTACTGTTTCGTTGACAATCTTCCATATTTGGGAGAGACCGACTACTTAAACAACTTTCTGCAAGTAGTAGCGAAATGAGCGTAGAGTTCGCTTCTTTTTGTTTTGTGAAAGCAAACATCAGAACAGTTGACTAACTTTCCAAAAGAATACTTAAGATCTTGTGTAATGAAGATTGTTTTATCTGTGCTTTTATTATTGATGATTGCAAACTTTGTTGGGTAGAACTGAACTATGTATGGTTTGCTTTCGCACTATTCACATATACTCGGTGTATGCTTTTTTCTAGATTATCTCTTCACAGTTATTAGCTGTAATCTACTAACTTCATCGATGTTATGATATACACGTGTCTTATTCAGGGACATCATTTGAATGTTCCTGTGATTTATCTCGACCGTCATTCGGCACATATTGCATCCTGGTGTTGACACTTTAAGTAATCGAATTCTCAGCTGAATAGTGTGATTGTTCATTCCAGATACTACAGAAAGATCGTTATTTCTTACATCAGAGTGAGGAATGCTTTATCGGGAAAACTGGTTTCGATGTGTACTTGTTGGGCTGTATGCGTACAAATATCGTGACCGTTAATTTGAGTCAATCGGTTCACTGATCTAATTGTGGTGCATTCTACTTATAAGTAGTATATTTCGCGAGTTAAAACGTAATATCTGGCAGCAGAAGATGGGGGAAGATGAAGAATGGAAGAGTGGGAACACAATGGAATTTGTATGAAACTTATGAATTGTTAAATGTCAGTCAATGGATTGATGATGGATTGAAGATTTGCAAATTATCCTATATTGTTTTCCTATTTTACTGAGTAACAATTCGGTTGCCCTCACCTGTGTTCTCCTTCACTACATAATTTATGAAAACATGTTATTTATGCTTTCTTACTATTTTGTCATATAATTTATTCGGATCGATTTATGATACAAGAACGGTAGGGTACATGGTGTTTAACAGACTACCACTGAAAAATCTTTCAGTGAGTTAGAATAATCATCATATGGTTACGTTCAATAATTGTGACTGATATTTTAGGATCTGCAGTCGTATTTCAATGGCCAAATTTCGTGGGTTTTTTTAATGTGCTGATGATTTTATCGTGTACTATAACGAAATCACGATTATTTTGTTAATCAGACCAAACAATTTCTTCTCCTTATATTTTATTCACCACTGTCTTTAAATAACTCTTAACTTATGTATGAACTGACATTTAACTGTTGTTATAATTCGTTGAATCTATTTCTTTAGACGTAAAATTTCCACACTAACATTTAAACCGTGCTGTTGGTCAGCTTTGTAAAATCTAAAGCGATGATTTTGAACGAGTTCCCTATATTTTATTCCAAATTATTTTCAATAATTCTCTTTCGAATAATATAATGCTTTCCTTTTTTGTTGATATATAACAACTTATTATCTTTCATCAGTTTACACTATGCTTCAGTGTTGTTAGGCGTGATCTTTTGACTCAATGATCGAAATAATAACAATAGTTTTGATGAGAGATATGAATGAATAACAAAGTGGCGTTTGAGTTTATTTATCGACGTGTTATACTCAAAAGGGAAGTTTCGAATTAATATTATTATTATCATTATTATAAACAGATTTATCAGTAGATAAGAACTATTATGATTACCAACAAATTGTCTCAAGGATAAATTTTTTTAATACATATTCACACTTTGACTAAAGTGGCAAACTATGCAGATAATTTAGATCGTGAATGTGAAATAATTAATCATCTTTAAGTGGATGACAATTAGAGATTATTCATGTTGAATAACTAACTGGTGGAGTATGAAATAGTTTGCTGTTTTCCATTGTGAAATTATTCTGATAACACCATTTATACAAGTGTTTCGCAACTTCAACTTATTCAAATCAATTAGTTAAGCTGTAATTATGGTTGAAAATTAATAAAGAAATCAATTTATACGGAAAGATGCAAGTCGCAAAATGTCATATATATTCGTTTTTCTAATCATTAGGTTTGAATGAATATACCAGTAGTTTATAATTTCAGTTGTCACTTTTATATATGTATATATTTTTACGCTTCTGCATTTAAAGTTCTTTCTTTATCTAGAACATTTTGGTTCACTGTTGCAAATAAAAAAAAAATAATGTTCCATGAAGACGGTTTCACAGAAAGTGAAATATTCCATTTGATAAAGGAACATGACATTGTGTAATGATAACAAGCTTGTTGAATGTGTTTTTTAATCTCGGAGTGTGTAAAATTAAGTGTTAGATCTCCAGAACTCGCTTGATAAATGCCTTAATTTTGGATATCATTCATAGGCTGATCAGTTGACCTTGAAATCACATTTCTCACCAGGAAAACCCTTGGCTGTGCTTGGTTACTGTCTTATTTCAGTGTGCTATTTTTTTGTGACTCTCCCAAGGGCTTTTCTATGATGTATAAATAAACGCGATTTGTGTGCTTGAGATCATTGTGTTTGCTGGATGTTTATAGAATTTACTTTCTATGCTCTATCAAGACTTTTTCGTTAGTTCCTTTGGGTCAACTGATTAGAGTAGCTTACCCGGACACTGGTTGATTGTCTCGTTCTCGTTTATCGACTAAAGTGAACCTGTACTAGTTTCAAGCATAGCAAGTGACAAGCATAACATTAAGATATGATTTATTTCTTTTGTTTTGATTGTTTAAATACATAAGCAATCATCTAATGTTTATTCGATATTATGAAAAATTACAATATTGGTTGAAGGAGATACAGAAAATCTAAAAGTTATCTAAGACATGAGTATAAACTTTCCAGTAAGTATTATTGATATTTAGCTAATTTCGGAGAGCAGCTTCATTATCTAGCATTCTAGAATGATTTCATAAAGTTGCGAATCGCTTTTATGCTGCTTACATTGTTTCATGAAGGTTAAACTTGTTCACATTTAGGAGTGGAAGTTATTTTGAAAATCACATTCCATTGTTGCGCTTTTTCTGCATTATCCCGACTAACAAACATCATTGACATTAGAGGACTTATTCAAAGTGGAATTGAATGACTTGACTGTTTATTAGTAATAACATTTGGTTTTTAATTATATGACCACATAAATATTGGAAATTTTAGTGAATCAGTGAACTGTTACGATATACTTATGAGTTAATGATTTCATGATGTAGCTTTCTTGATAGTGGATTCTTCCAATAATTTTCTTTTATCATCAGATCTCACTTTAGCAGGAGACGAGGCAAGAAGGGCATGATATCAGTTGAAGTCAGAAATAAATCAAATTGAATAAGTATTATTAAGTACCATATTGGTAACTGATCTTGTATTATTTGTCTGTCACCAAATTTATTAATCCGAGTTAATGATTAGACACACTTAAACAATTTCTTTTCTTGAGTACCTTGGTTATCAACTTTTTTCTGTGATATTCTTTTGAGTTAGTCAGTAGATAAGCATAAAACATTCCCTAATTTAATTTCAGTCACAGCCCTTAAAGTTTCAAGAGTAGGAAGTGATCACTGGTAATATGGGACCCTATATGTCGTATAAACCATTATCTACTCTACATACTACCAGATGATAAAGTCATCACTAATTAGTTTGATGATGCTGCATAAACAATCGACATTCTGACAATTATCAGAGACTGCTGCATACTCAAACCTGTCTGACTAAGTTGAGTTGGTTGCTTCTAGCTGTCTGTGTGAAGTAACTTAGTTTACTGTTAAAATATTTTTCTTCAGTTCATAAATATCATCAGCAGGGAATTAATTTTTGTTCAGATTTAAAAGGTTGCAACACCAATCGACTCATATTACCTTAAATCACTCCTGTTTTTTCTATCTAAATGCTCTGATTATTTCCGCTTTTGAATCTCAATTTAACAGTACATTGCCTTGATGTTTTTATTTTCGGAGACTTAGTTTTTAACTGAAATCCGTCTGAAAGTTTAGTTTACCTACAGTTTCCTTTCACAAAAGCTATCTAGTGAAAATGAATACGCAAATGACTTTCATAATATTGGATTTCAGAGGTCTCAGACTGTTTAGTTATTTTGTCAGAAAATTTTATCGGATATATTTCATGATTTACATATATATTTGTTTGAAAAATTGATAGTGATAGTTCAACCGTTATTGTACTGAAACTAAACACTTATCTAGTTTGCCTTGTTCACTTTAGTGTTTATTGTGCACAATCAATTCATTTCCATTTTTTTTTTTCAAATACTTTGATTTACAGTAGATCAGTCTGTTTTACTGTGGCATTTTAATGCAGAGCTATTTATTTACGCAGAAGTAAGTAGTTTTTTGAATATGTTGTCGATCAACTTTCAATTCTTGAAAGCCTCTATATCGAAAAATGTAGACTGATGAAATGTTCGGAGATTCTTGAAAATCGCTTTCAACCATTAGATAGAAAAAACGTAAAATAAAGTTTTTTTTTTCAAATTCAAGCTCTACTCAAAAGCTAAAACTTTAAAATGAATAAAAGCGGCATCACTCATAAAGAACGATTAAAACCCGTTTGTCGGAACTAATGACCGAAATTATTGAAACTGATGCTATTCATTGGTTTATTTCAAGGTCACTGGAGAAGTTCAATGTTTCATATGTGTTTAATTCTCGGAATGCATAGAAATTAAAATGAACGGTATACATCTCTACAAAACACTGCATGGATAAGTAGAAAATGCATTACATTTGATTGGTTTAATTTAGAAGATCTTGTTGCACTGTAAAATGTATCTTCAGTCTGGTGATAAACTGCAGAAAAAAAGGTTTTGATTGAATTCATGAAGGCTGTTTTATAAAATAAGAAAAAATAAATGATCGTTTTTCAAGAAGTGAAATAAAGTGTACACGAAAAATAAATATTGGCATGGATGGCTAGATGATATGCATACATTTCAATGCAAGTATTCAAGTATTATAGTGATATGTAATAATAAAGGCTTATTAATAACAGTATAACTTTCAGTGCAGAAATTAGAAACAGACAATAAAGATTTAATACAACTCAACCAATCAGTCAATCAATCCAAAACGATATTTTCATCATTATTTAACAACCATAAAAACAGAATGGTCAAACATATAACTATTGATAGTTGGATATGAAATTGACATTATATGATGAAAGCAATGTGTTGAAATTTGAATAGAGTTCGCGTCTAGATAAAAATAATTGTCGAGAATCTTAGATCATGGCACATTACAAACTGGGTGTAAGTATGAATAGGACATTATTAAGGCTTATATTCATGTTCGTCGCTATTCAGATAAATTATATCAAAGAAACATCGACTACAATGCTTCTAATCCAGTGAACTACATTGTAGGAGTTAGAAGTCAGTGTTTTAAATCTGATTGAGTTGAAATTTTAAAAGTATATATCATGTGAACTACATTGACACTATCATCAGGATTCATGTACTAGAAAATATCAGCCGGTCTATTAACAGCATGTTTACATACACCAGATTCACTTGAAGAGATTCGAACAGTAAAACGCCATATCTTAATTTACCATTTAGCACAATAATTGAATAGCAGAATACGAACAGAAATATTTTAAAAATTAGGATATGTTGTAACACACGAATAGCTGGACATTCTCTTCAGGCTACTGTATAATAGTACAGAAAGCTCATTCGTTTTGTTAAAAAAAATTTCAGCCAAGTCATTGAATGGTTACTTAAACCAAACGATTAATGTTTTGATAGAGTAACTGGACGTTTTCAATTTTTTTGGAATGATTTCTAAAGTACTGTTGATCTGCGATGAAAAGCAGTAAATGACGTGTGTTATTATGTGTGATTAGGAGTATTAACAAGAGAAAGAATGCATCTCTATGCTTCCATATGCAAAATTTTATCTGTTCAAAAACTTTTCATCAGTTTAAATGCATAACCCTATTACCATACTATCCTTAGAAATGTTTCTAGGCTTGAAAATGCAGATGTTTCTTGATGTTCAACATAGCTGTTTGATTACATTTTAATGCACATAAGTTATTTCATTTCGTTTAAGTGAGTAGTGTTAGAATAAAAAACAAGATTGTAAGTTCATATTACCATTTAGTTTAAGAATAAATTGCGTGCTTCACTGTGATTAGTTTTGTCAATATTTAAAAAAAACTATAACTTATAATTAGTTGAACCATCGAAAGTTGGAAACTTTTAGACGATTAAATTACACAGCCTTATGATAAGATCGAAGAAGGAGATGTAGTTTAATAAAAATAAACATGGATATCATCGAAATACTTCATAATTTGTATTTTCAATTATTAAAACTTCAACGGTGACAAATGAAGTCTCGCATTCAAGTTGTAACTTAAAACGAAGACCGGAAGGGGTTGAAATACATTTGATCTGTCAGCTGTTAATCATTTTAATGCAAGACATTTTACTGTTATTATAGCATCTATCATTGGTGGCAACTTTCAACATAAACGTTGGAAAGTGGATTTCAATGAGCTTATTCAAAAGAACGGCTGTTTGCAAGTTCATACCGATGAACGAAAAAGTTTTTGAGCAGCAAAAGCTCTAAAGACTTACATACTGACTGGTATAATGACGGAACTGTAGGAGTGAGAAATCGAATTTGAAGGTGCAATAGGTAGTTACACTAGTCAGTCATTCAGTTTTGTTAAATAAATAAATGGAAGTTACCAAAAGGAAAGTTTGTAAAGTTGCTATGTGACGTTTTAGTAACTGATCCTCTACTGGTAAACTTTTAGATGTACGCACATCACTTAGTTACAGCCTGTAATGGCGTTGACACAATATAATGTATCGAGAATTATTACATGAACGTAATGATGCTCATAGATTGTTCCAAGTTACTGTTCAGTTTGATAGGAGGCAATAAATTGGTTAAGATCGCCAAGATTTCCATTCCATTATCAGCAGTAGTGAGGTTTTTGGCGTATGAACTATTGGTAGGAATATAAAGTATTAGTTCCAATTCTGCTAGCTTGAAACATCTGCAATGTGAATAACACATCTATCTGTCTATCGAATAAACATTACGTTTAACTGATGACTGTGAACTCTTGCCTACAAGAATAGAAAACAAAGGTAGTTCAACCAGTATCCGGAGTTGTTGATTTTCTAAGTGGATTGGGATACATATAATGCACATATAAATCTGCTGCTTTTCTGAATCTCTATCTTAAGACTAATTTGTAAGAACGGCAAGGACTGGCAGAGTGTATCATTTTATCAGTCTCTAAATCAATCGACTGATTGCTTGAGGACTACTGTAGATAGATACAAACTTTCTGTTTTAATTCATCAACAAATGTAATCTGTCATTTAACACTTATTAGTATGACTCAATCGATACAAATCGATGCGTGCATGCATATATTTAAATTTTTCTGAATTTCACAAGTACGGCTAGTTAAGATCTCTCATTTTAGTGAATGTTATAACTTCAGTTTCTTATTTCTTTTTTTTGTGGAATATCTTTTCCTATAAATTAAACTGTGTCATTTATTGTTGGTACCTGACTAAGCGAGTTTACGATTATTGAGGTACGAAGAATCCTAAGTTCATAGATTTCATTTCTGTGGTATCTGATTTGAAAGTCACCAAAAATAGATGTCCTACTTTACAAATAAAAGTGGCGTAGGTTTGAGAAACTTAACTAACGCATATAAAACAAATTAATCAGTTATTTTCTGAAATAAGTCTAACTATAGTTATTATTAGTAAGGGATAAAATGAGCAAGGAGGATTCAACTAACTGCTTGAATTTAGTGAGATTTTTGTTCAAAATTAGTATTAGTTTAAATTGACGGGATAAAAATGTACAAGATACTAAAAGTTGAGTTTCACTGTGATACTTTGTTTTGTATAATACTTATTTTATTTCGTGGTAATGTTTATGCATTGTATTAATTTCATGCAAATTTTGTTCACAATGACCAGTAATTATTATTTATCTACTGTGTATGTGATATTCGTTAACTAATTATTAAACTTGTAAAATCAGTATAACAATGTGTGCATTGTCTAAAAATGGTTAATGTGTTTTGTCGGGTGAAATAATTCCCCTTTGACAACCAGTAATCACATTCTCATTTGTGTCGTGAAGCGACTATGGTAGCCACTCTCAATTAATATGGTATTTTAGTGTAATTATTATAGAAAGCTGTACAACTAAGATATTATTGAATAATGAATCAGTCTATTAGAATTTTAACAATATACTTACTCATTAGTCTAATTGTTGAGAAAGGTTCAAAAGACAAAGTTGAAATCAAACATGTCATGTATATTCTTTCAATTAATGTAACAACATATATTCACAAATTGTACTATGTTGTAATATCTAGTAAAATTTGAGAAGGAATTGTATTATCCAGAATTATCATTGTAACTATGCATTTCTTCAAAATCAAATGTCTTCTATTCAACCTCGAAATCTATCACGTCTTTTGTAACGTTCTCTTGCATAGAATTTCGAAAAATATTCATCTCCACATTCATCCTTCCAGGTAGATGACAATAAATAGGAACATTAATAATTTTATGTAATTTGAAAAATAATTCATAAACTAAATAATCTTGCTCATAAAAATAAAGCAATCTGTCAAGTTGTCTATTTACGCTTAAAATCAACCAGATCTAACACAAGTAATGTGAAATGATTTGGGAAAGGGCGCTTCAGTTGCATAGACAGTTTGCATTACAGCCAAACTTACACTAAACATGTATTATATTAGAAGTTATAAGACTTTTTCAGAAGTGTGCATTTATCAGTCACCCTAAGAATATCATGCTGAACATGATGGTTTAGTGTTTGTGTTAAAGTGACAGTTTCGTTCTGGTTAATAATTTTACAGTGCTCTTTAATTCAAACAAGGTCAAACAACATACCTAGTTTAGTAGTTTGGTATGTCTTTACCTGTATATAAAGCTTATTGATATATATTTACATATTCAAACTATGTTTGTACACTATTTATCGAAGTCTACCGTATCCGGTAAAATAAATTACTTAATAGAAAGTTTTACAATAAATCCACACCATTATTATTCACATAATCACTATCTGCATGATTTTTATCGCTAGTAATATAGATAAATATATTTTTATTTATTGTCTGATAACAGTCGAAAGCGTATAGCTGAAAACTCTTCTGATTACTGATTTAAATTTTCCAACAATTATTTCACTACATCAAATTCCTGACTCATATTATCATATTTGTCAATGGTGAATAAAAAACTAGCAACAATAACTTACCATTAGCTGTTGTAAATCAGAAATACACTGACTTTCATGGAGATACCTGACAATAAAGATAGTATGAATAAATAAATAAATAAATAAGAGAAATCAATCACATTTCAGTCATGATGATTTCAGTAATTATGTGTGTATTTACCGAATTGAGCATTGTTTACGTAAAGAAATGTAGTTAAAGCAATTTGAAATAAATGCAGAGCAATGATTAAGTAGTTTTTACAATGAAATCTACTTAACATACGGCAAAATGAAAAGAGGAAAATTTGTGTGATTAACAATTTTCATGGATTTGCTGAATTTAAAAATTTTGACTTTTAAAAAGTAGACTGTTTAAGTTCTGTTACAGAAATGAAGAGAATACATCAGTATGATGATCCAGCGAGTAAATAAACGAAAGAGATAAGAATTAGAGGAATTGTTAGTAAACTAGCTAAGTTTATTTCGGATTAATTCAAAAACGATTGATTTTTAAATTTTCGAAAAAAAAGTAGAAAAAGCATCTTGTCAATCAACAAATGTTGTTGATATTTATTCAATAACCAGTTTGAAATGACACAGTTAAATGTACAAAATAATTTTTAAATTGAGATAGTTGAGCCTTAAAACACCAAATAATTGTTTTAAACTATAGAATGATCGCCTAAAACTGTACACATGATCAAAACTTATATTCTGATGATGTCGTAATGAGTATGATAGCTGCAGCTCAATAAGTCAGATTCTTATGGTTTACATTGTCACCTCATTTCAAGATATCATATTTGAGTTAGTATTTGATTTTTATTGGTTCTTCATCTGAAGTCAGTCTGTGATGTAATGAAAATTAGCTTCGAAGTAATATCCCTTTTGTGTGTGCCAGCGGTATGAATCCGAAGGTCAGTTCATAGACTTTATAAATTTTAAGAGTAATGATAATTTACTCCGTTTCAATGAATAAAATAGATATTTTCGATAGGGAAAATCAGTTATACAGATGAGATTACATTCATGGTTTATAAAAGTTACATTTCAGATGAGGATTACAAGTTTGAACTAGAAAGCCAAAAAAAATCTGAAAATTTCCAATATTGAAATTTAAAATGTCGGTGATACTCATTTCAGTACCGTGTATTTCAATTGAATACTTATTAATTTAAGTGCGTTTTAAATTTTAACTTATTCTGAAACGCCTAAAGATTTATCCTTTTTAGTTTGATTTTTTACTCCACTGATTCACTGGTTCACCAATTCATTCATTGGTTAATCCCCAAAATACTCCTCACTTTTTGTATTAAGATGGGAATATTCAAATGTTTGATAACATTAATGAATGATTTAGAAGAAAGAAGAACAAGAAGACAAATGGAATATTTTACAATCATGTGAATATTATTGTTTCATTAGTGATAGTTCACAGAATCTTAAACGAAAGAGAATTGCTGTTATCAAACTAATTATTTGTAAAGCTTGAAAGCATGTAATTCACCGGGCTAAACATTTTGATAAACAATCAACTTAGTAATCTTTACTTCAGGGTAAAAAGACAAATATCAAGGTTGCTTAAGAACACGAAAGTGAACGAAGTTAATGAATGCTTTCAAGGAATCAGTGCGAGTCATACACCTTTTACATTATGTTACAACCTTCATCAGTGACCATGGAACACTAGATAAACTTCCTTCATGTGCAAAGAATAGGTTTCTGAGTGTAGTTTTGTTATTTATCACTTCTTGGTCCACCACTTCTATCGTGTAGTTGAGCGCCTTCATCTAGAACTACACTGTAACCTATGATCGAACTTTTCAATTGACAAATTGTCGCTTGCTTTAAATTTCCACAAAACTTCTTTGTACTTCTTCAGTATAATATCTTTCTAATTAGGCCTACTATCTTAGTAATAATTATTGCATCAACAGTCGACTAATTTAGATATAAATTTTTCAAGACTAAAAAATGTGATGAAGGGCAGCATTAGATTTGCCGTTTTTTTGCTTTGAAGCTTTTGATACAACGCCGATTTTAACAGCCATTTTTTAAAGTTTTTCAAGTTTAAGTTAGATTAGGATTAACACAGAAAACTACAGACATACATACTCACCTGAATTTGATGGAAATTTTATTTCAAGAATCTGTGGTGTGTGTTTTTTTTATTATTGTTGAGCTTTTCATCAGTTGAATGGTGGTATTCCATTATTTTTTTTCTCTTAACAACCATAAATCATGCACATTAGAATGTGAAGTTAAGATAAAAGCCTGATTAGAAAGAAATATCTACTTTCTCTGTTCGTGCTTTCTTTCAATATTTCATGTATTTATCAAATTAAGTCTTTTAATAAATAAATTCTACACTAGATATTCTCGTTGTTAATTACTCACATCAATTATTTTTGATAGTTTTTCCTCCCATGTGGTGTAAACTACAAATCATGTAATTGGAATTTCGCAATTGTGAGATAATAATACTTTTTCAAACTTACATTAGACTAATATAACATACAAATACTGAATAATCTTGATTGAACTAGGTAAGAAACTTGAACATGTCAGAAAATTGATTTATAGTTGAATTAAATAAGCCAGCCATGATATATTGACAGTAATCACAATTTAAACTTGTCAATTTCTGTGGATAGATATTTTCTGGTATAGAGAAGTTGATTAGAAGAGAGATTGGAGTGACCACAAAATCTCTAGACACAAACTACTTGGATGAGGTTCACGTAATAATAATTACTTGTCGAAGGCTCTGGGTACTGGGATCATTCATAGTATCGTAGAAGTTTTCACTTTTTTTTTATTCTTCTCGATCTTCAATTTCATTATTCCACCATACAAACCTATCCATTGAATCTTTTTAAACCATATTTCTAATCTCTTGTTCTTCTTACTACTGTCATTGCCAAAAAACCTATTTCAGTAACTTTTTCTATTCATCGCCTCATATTAACAAAGCATGGTAGCTTGAATCAATGTACATCTGTGTGAGGCTCTATGTTGATGAAGTATTTTTTTTCTTGTGATATTGAAGTGCTCAGTGTGTGACAGTTAACTTAAACCGGGTACATCAAACCATATAAAATGTTCAATAACCTGAATTTTTTTATCATTTGAACATAACCCACTATTTTTAACTTTGGTACTTTATCATATAATATAAACCGTTAGCCGTTTCTAAAAAAATGTGTAACTGTTATGACAGTCGTAACAAATATTTGACTAAAAATATGTAGTAGCTATCCTTGTTCATAAGATGTACTTCTAATGTATATAGGATTCATTAAAAAAATATGAGCTTTTTAAATTTTACAGTTGTAGAGGAGTTTTTAGAATAATGAACAAGAAGTATTTCATTACAAAGGTTTTATCAACTACAAATAGATAGAATCGAATATAATTAGTGATGTGAGAACTAGATAGCAGTGAAGGTTTTTGGAATATGTTAAAATGATTAACGTTAAATAATACAGTTTTCAATGTAAATTATTCATCGTCAAGCAATAAGTTGGAACCATTTTTTGAGTACTGTACCGCTATACGATTTTTTACAACTTGGTTTGGATTTATTTACGTTTACCAAGAAGAATATTCTTTCAGAAAAATTATTTTGTTCTCTAAATTTACACTTAACTAATGTTTTAAACGGATAATAATAATGGTGATAATAATAATAATAATTAATTCGTTTTGGTTGTTGGAATCTTCCCGTTTGAGTCCCGGAGTAAACATTGAATTTAAGATGCAGATACATCTAACTGATGATTCCAAAATAGGACGAAACTCTGCAGATATTATTATGTTGTACGAAACTAATCTATCATCATTTTATTAATCGGTTTTTTTCACAGTTAGCCAAATATGCGAATTCGCACAACACACTGGTTGTTCAGAGTTTTATTACATTTTATTT
This sequence comes from Schistosoma turkestanicum, assembly GCA_944470395.2. Taxonomy (NCBI): domain Eukaryota; kingdom Metazoa; phylum Platyhelminthes; class Trematoda; order Strigeidida; family Schistosomatidae; genus Schistosoma; species Schistosoma turkestanicum. Next base: position 11,771,230 of record OX103979.1, on the reverse strand, counting down.
GAACTGAACAACTCATTGCTTCAAATGATTGATATATACTTTGACTTATTGTAAACTACTTAAAAGCAGTCATATAATAGACGTATTTAGACAGATTATTTAAACAATGCATGATTTCTATGCAGATTTCAGGCTCTTCATAAATTTTCACTGTCCAGTTAGTTACAGCGACTGGAATTTAGTTTTCAGATATTACAATAAATAGTAGTAGAAATCTTTACTTTTTTATCTATACAATAATGTATTTATCCTGATGAGTATGTATTCATTCATTCATTCTTGCATTATATGTTAGAATACAATGATGTAATTTAGGTGAAGTTTGAAATTTATGTAAGTCTAATAATTAAAGTGTCGATATTACCGATCAATTATAATGAATAAACAAATAATTAATAAATAATTGAATTCAAGGAGTAAATAAAATCACCTTGATATTTGAACTAAATTTTGATTAGTCATTAATTTTCATAAGTGCATCCTGTGTAGTTTGCATTGGATGCAGTAATGTTGTAGATAATTTTAGTAATAAGATCGGAATCTTTTAAAATTACTTTATGAGATTGATTGTTGGTACTACACTTCAATATTTAAGTCCACAGAAGGTAAACTATTCTTTTCATACACTGTATCTTTGAAAAAAAACCTCGATAAAAATATTTATTGACATTAATTTTAAGAGACTAGAATACTTTGATTGTTCTTCTCTCACAGTTTATGTAATGGTAAGCAGAACAACAGTTGTATCACAGCTAATCACTTGCATTAAAAGTTAATATTATTTATTTAGAAATACGTGGCATACTTACCGAATGGTAGTGATGGATGAGAAGTGAGTGATATAGATTTAAAATGAACATCAGAAATAAAAGTGTCAAAAGCGTTTATTATAAATGTTTATAAGTTTGAACATTAATCAAAATCAATGAATGGGGTCGAATGAAAAAGAGAACAGAAACCCAACAAGTGTACGAGCAGAATATTTTTCTAGTAATGCCAACTTGACTATGAAAGATGAGCTTAAACATATTGGTGTTTATGGTTTTGAAGAACGCGATAAAATTTCAATCTGACTACTTCGAATAATTGTTATGTGTTAACTTACCGAAAATCGAGTGAATGAAGTAAGATTATGAATTCAAGTATACTTTAGTCTTAGGCCTTTTAGGCTGTGTTCGAAAATGAGAATGATGACTTTAAATATTACTGACAAAACGTTTATTAAATAATCAGTGATAGTTGATTAAAATTAAGCACTGTGAACAGTTTCACGCAAAACCCGGAGTGTCATACCAAGTATCAATTTCAATGAAATGGTTTTTAACTGCTTTAATGGACATACAAAATTCACATCTATTCTTGAAATACCTTGAAAGCTAGAAATCTTGTTTGAAATCTCTTCTGTTAGTAGACCCATTTTTAAAAAAAATAACGCTTCGACTAAAGTAAGGAAATGACATTTTACTTTTTCAATACTAACTGAATGTTGAATTATATTTATACACTAAGCATTGTTAAAATTTCTATTGACTTGACGTTTTTCCTTTGATTTGAAATTATTAATGTTATGGTAGGTACTCTGTCAAATATCTCTAGACCATTTTTTTTAAACTGTTCAAAAAGCTTAAGTATCATTTTTAATATCTAATTTGCTTACATTTACTACTAATGTCGATCAACTGCATTTTTTACTCACATTTTCTAATAAAACACTTGTAAAATTATACCTATTAAATACTGTAGTACTCAAGCTCAATTATATCTTCTTCTCCCTTAAATAGTATATAGTAGAATAAAGAATCAAAGGTCCTTAAAAACTTGTGAAGAGAAGGTGAATAAAACAGTCGACAATGCACTTTATTATGCAAATGTTTACAACACTGAATCATCTCAAATTATTTTAATTTTTTTCAATTGAAAAATCATTTTTGTCGAAAAGTCACTTTGCTATTTGCTGTTTGAAAACTTTTATTTAAAAAATGTAACCTAAGAAGAATCTATATGTGTAATATGGAATGGAATGATGAATACACTTATTTTAACTGAATATTTTTATTTACCATTATGAACTATTATATTTTCACTGATAACAATTTTTCATGACCTGAATAAGGTGGCATCCATTGTGGAAGTTTAATCATAGACCATCTTGTCATTGTACTAGCCTCTGTTTAATGTAAGTACTAACTATTCAGGGTCAAAATGAATTAGTTCACTTTTAAAACATTCAGGTCATAAAATATCTATTAAGATTTATTTCTAGGAACTGATAAATTGAAGTGACACATTGATTATTTTCCTAGCAATAACTAACATAAACCACAAACGCTTAGATATCTTTAAATGGTTTCTTTAGAAAAAAGTGTTAAGACATCGCCGCAAAACTATTTAAGTCCATATTCCTAATTTACTAGTGACCATTAGTACCGAAAATCCTGACTGTTAGTTCTAAATGATTTAAATTATTTCAGATTAGTTCTGTTTTGATGAGGTCGTCACGAAAATACATTGTCTCAAAGTAACGTAATGAAACATAATAAAACTATTTCATCAGTAACATGTGTCAGTTATGCGGAAATAATCATTAAACCAGGTAGTAATGTTAAATGTTTATTTTGTGATCTTTTCGACAGTGCGAAACCACCATATTTAATATTAAAACAAAAATAAAATTTATCTTTAATCAATTCATTATGACCAAATTAAGTTTCGCATCGGCGAAATGAATATATTAGAGAGCAGTTCCACCTAAGAACTAGATCTCTTTAAATAACTATACTGATAGGAATATATGAACACATTTTTCTCCGATCTCTGATCGTTATTATCAACAAACAGTTTGAACAAGTAGGATAGTTCATTCATCAATTCAAGTCATACAATACAGAGAGTTCTGCAAAAAAACAGTAACTTACATTTGCAATGCATTAGCTGATTCATAAATATTTGATAATGTGAACAGCATCAAAAACAAAAGTGTGATTATTTTCATGTTCTCGATTGACTGCCTTTAATAAACAGCTTCACACAATAATCAGTGTACACACGGAAGAATGACTGCTTTATATTGTTTCAAACAATATATATATATATATATATATATATATATATATATATATATATATATATATTCACACACATTTTATGCTTCATTTGACTTTGTGAAATTTACATTTCTTTCTTTCTCATTCATTCATTAGTAAAATGTTCAAATACAATTGGCTAATTTTCAGTGAGCATTTATTTTATTTGCTTATCTCAAATGAAATGTAATTCTTATTTATTATGATTTTGTTGAAATTTTTTTTTCCCCTGATTTTATGAGAAAACTTTTGGTTAGGGAAAATAATAATAATAATTATTATTATTATTATTATTATCATCATGTATGCAGAAGATATTTTTGAGAGAGAGAAAGAAAGAGAAAAAAAATAAAAGAAAATTTTAAATAGGAATTATTTCCCACGTAATATATTATAGACAAATAATATAATATGACAGATAGATATGTAAAGTAGTTATTTGGATTATTCACCATGAAGAAAAAAGAACTTTGCTTGTAATGAGTCCACTAAATGTAAAACAGCAAAAAAATGATAATAATCTCTATTACTTTCATGATACCAATAAATTGAAAAGCTAACATCTTGGTATATGTTTAAGATGATTATTGTAAGCTGTGTTTGTTAATTGAAATATATATATATATATATATATATATATATATATATATATATAAACAGAATCTATACAATGCAAGTTGAAGAACTTTTATTCGGTGTTAACTTTGCTGTTAGCTTGATTTGTATAATTTGAGAGTTGAAAGCACAGTACCAATTGATAGACAGAGAGAGAGAGAGAGATACAACACAGAACTTCGTACGTAAGTACATCAGTTCAGGTTGCCATGCCCCATCAGCACAGAGACGCAATTGTCAGTTCAAATCCAATAGTGATAGCAATAATAGAAGTGTTAGCAGTAATGGAGAAGATTAGGAAGCGAAGATTTGATTCGAGAGGTATAATTCAGTAAGATAAATTTAAAAGGAGAAAGGTAGAGATTATGAGGAATGCAGAAGCTGAGAATTTCATAGAACACAAAGAGTGGATGCACCTGCGCCATTGCAAACGATTTTGAGCCATGTCGTTCAAGGTCTCTAACCACTGTTGACTATCGTCTCGCAAACCCCAACCACGTAGCCTACACCTATCAACATGACTCAATCCACTTATCAGTACCAACTGATAAAGAGTAATGATGTGACTTTCTAAAGACAACGTTGTTCGTCCGTGTTCAAAGGTATGGATTTGATTTTATCGCATTGATATTCTTGAAAATAATATATCAACAGATCTGTTTAACAAAATTGACACATAATCGCATTCACAAATTTTATACCTCTTTGATGACGAAAAAAAAGAGTGCTTAGTTTTAATCGCTAATGCACGTTTGCAGAAAACTAAGATGCTAATTTTCCAAAGTAGAAATCACTATAGTTAGAACAAACAATTAACTTATGCCTTCCTTTTTATTAATTCAAACATGAAACAAAGTAGTCTACAATTTCAGTGTATAATGTAATGAAGAGAAATATTTTTAACTGATCTAATTGAATTAGTTGATATTTATTTCTCAAAAAAGGTTGTGATAAACTAGCTTATACAGTATCATTATAGTGTTCCAATCGAGTCATTTAACTCATTATATGAATAGAAGTGATTTTGTTGTTGTTGTTGTTGTGGGTGATATTTTCACTATGCAAATCAATTATTCTGTTATTCCAGTTGATCAGTAGTTAATCATATTAACTAATAGATGAGATATTTTTCTATGAGTTATATTAGTCATTAATGAGAATTGAGATCACTTCACTTATCAGAAAGAAATTAGTTTACTAACACATTTCAATTTCTAGTATACTAACTGTCATATAACTTTGCAAGCAAATCATTTAAACCTTAGTTAGGCAGCATGTTACTTCTAAACAGAAGAGAACAAATTAGAAAACAGCTCGTGTTTACTCTTAGGTTTCATTACGGTTTTTTTAACTTTGACATAATATGCCAAATGATTTAATTTATATGAAAATATAAATTTAAATGAGAAGTGCATTTTGAAAAGAATGACAATATGATAATCTATGTATGCATAACAGAATATACAGTAAGGAACAGACAAAACATACTTTCTTTAACTAGAATACAGGTTACCTACTGTTTCAAATTATCCTACAAATGTATTTTTCACAAATAGTGTTGTTTTTGTTTAGATTTAAAGAAGGCAATTTGAAATGTCTGTTACATTGTTTGTTTATTTGACAGAAATTTATTCAGAACCTTTTTTTGGAAACAAAAGGAATGTTCTACGAGAATAACTATTCTGGTGTGACAATTTATTTTTATTTACAAAGATTACCTTTAGGAGATTTATTTGTTTTGAAAATTGTGCGTGCTTTTTAGCACAATGTGATATTAACAGCCATAGCAGGAATATAAACTAAGAAGATCTAAGTTCAGATTTCACCTCAATGTCCGAACACACGATACAGTTTCCTTTTCCACATTTCATTCAACAGTGTTTAATTATTACAAGCAGAATCAATGCTTACCTATTTGTGTGTATTAATGTAGTTCGATATGTGGGTGTGTGTTTTATAGGGGTTAGGCTGTACAGTCCATCTATTTATTTTATGATATTTTCGATACAAACTATTGATTATTTTGATAATTAAATCATATTGTTGACAAGGATTATTATTATAATATAACATCTGTATTATTTGAGTATTTGCCGTTCAATATTCATTTGTTCACTGATTCATTAGTTGTTATATGATTTGTCACAATAAGATCACTATCTACTTTCAGTCAAAAAGCAGTCAACTAATCTAAATATAAACAAATGTTATATATATAGAGCCAGGTGATAGATAGGTTTTAAGTATTTGCTCTACATAACTTATCTTTTGTTAGTAATCTAATTAGCACACTAGTATTCAGCTAGTTATCGTTATTTTTGGACACGTAGATTAAAATTCTATGTGGTTTTCAAGCCTCGTCTACTTTAAGTTCAGCAACAAACATGACATTAACTGATTAATAAGCTTGGATAGCAAATTATATCTGAGCAATTCAACAGTGTGTGTACTGTTTGATAACCAGTTCTCAGAACTGTAAAATCGTACATAACTTTTTAATAATATGATGATATTGATGAAAAAAAAACGCACCTTAAAATACCTTCAAATATGCATTCAATCTTTGACTATTAAAATCAAGTTTTTCAGTTTACATTTCACATTATTTGGAGTAAAAGATTTCTCTTACTATTTTCATAGAATACACGTATCAGATTTACTTGAACTCCGAGACTATAATATCACCAGATATATATGGATACTCAACATTAGTAGTGTTGAATATGGATCATATTTTTGTTAATTAACTGTAGTTATAACATGAGATTGATCAGAGTTCAAATGAACAACTAAAATTACTAAAGAGCTCACTTCAAGATATGTTGATGAATTTTTTTTTATCCCTAATGAAAATAGTGTTGAGATTGAAAACTTACTCAAAACTGGCTAATTGTCTGTCAATGATTCTCTTGGCCAGTATCAATTCATAATTTTAAAACTGATTCAAACAAAATACTGCTGTATTGAATTCGATGATAATAAAAGAAGAAAATTATTTGTCAAGTTTATTTATAGCAGCTCTGATTGTATGCCTGTGAAAGAATGTTCTCTTAGAAAGTGCTAAGCGTCTATTAAGAGATTATTTTTTTCTAAAACGGCGAAAAATAGAACTAAATTCAATTTGTATATTTTTATTATTTCTCACATGAAATACTCACCATACTTCATGTTACATAGACAATAAACTTATACAAGCCTACTGAAATAATTATTCTAGTAAATTAAAAGTGACTAGAATTAGATTAAATTAGTTTTAGCGTAAATTTCAGATCTGATTATCTAATTTACATTCACATAACTTTTACTCATCAAATACACTATCAAATACTGCCCTGAAATAGCATTTAACAAACGGAACAGATTAAAACTCAGGCGATACTTAATATCAGAGGCGTTTAGCTGTCACTAGTTGAAACGTCGTTCCACAGGTACGTGAAATAATATCAATTACAAATTTGCTGAAATAGTTCTGACTACCTACACGCATAATTCAACTATTCAAATATATATACAGATATGTCTCTTAATGCATAAATTAAAATGACTACATAGAAATTAAAACAGATTAATTCAAACATCCCATTTTGTGCATGCAAATAACATTTTCGAATTAAAAGTCTTCTCTAAGTATGAGTTGATTTTTTAGTACAGTTGTAGTGAAGGAGAACACAGGTGAGGGCAACCGAATTGTATTTCATGAAAATTACAGAGTTACTCAGTAAAATAGGGAAACCATATCGTAAACGGTTAATTTGCAAATCTTCAATCCATCATCAATCCATTGTCTGACATTTCACCACTATTCATGCGTTTCATACAAATTCCATTGTGTTCCTCCCACTCTTCCTTTCTTGATCTTCCCCCATCTTCTGCTGCCAGACATTACGTTTACACTAGCGTCATATACTACTTATAAGTAGCGCGCACCGCACAGTCACATTCGACGGCTAACAATTCAATTCAATTTATTGAATATGCTATTTAGTCTAAACATATTTTGTAAAATAAATTATAAACTTTTAAATTTGTTCTGTTTCTAGTTCAAAATGTTCTGATGATGATCCAGTTATAAGTCTGCTTTTCGTTAAATATGCAGAAAAGTAAGATATGATGCATACAACGAAGCAAAGCAATTTTATTCAACATGGACAAATTCATGTGGAAATGTTTAATTTAAATGAAATAACTGTATTTTCTACAACAACAACAAAAATTACATAAATAAAACAATGTTTTATATTTCGTTAGGGAATGTAATTTTTCAATTAAATAAATTAAACTAGAAATTTGCTTGTATTTGGCTAATTAACAAATGGAGAAATTTGAAATAAATCGTCTTGACACAAAATGTTGAGAAATTAAAAGTCTATCAATTTTTTTATTAGGATATTTTGATGAATAATTCATTTGCCCAAATCAGATCTTTACAATTAAAATTTGACACAAATATGCAATTGCTTGTAGATTTGATTTCTACTATGTTCAAGATGTGAATTTGAATATCATGAAAAAAATGATTAGTTTCGCATTGACAGAACTTTCAAAAAAAAAATGTTGTCTCCAAACATAAACGAAAAAAAGACTCTATTCAATGAATTGGAATGATTTCATGAGCAGAAAGTTTCACAGCTGCTTACTTATAAGTCTCGTACAATGTATGCATGATTGTTGATTACTGTGTCTTCTAGTAAAATTTTCAACTTGTACAAACTAGCAAACGGATTATTTGCAGAAAATGATTAGTTGAAAAGCGCTTCCAGCATACGTTTGACATTTTGCTATGTATCTTTTTTTTTAAAGACGTTAGCTTGATACATTCTTCTGTCAACATATTCTTATTATATCTCAATAAAAAATCGATACTCTGTGATGAATATTCAGTATAATTAAACATTCATTACAAAGATGTTAGATCACTTTGAATTATTGCACTGTTTTGCATAAACTAGAGGAGAATGTAGAAAGCAGTTGTGAAACAGGGTCACTTTATTCAATTGTTTTCAATTATTTTATATGCTGTTCACTGTTCTTATACACTAACAAGCGTAGTAGTAGTGTGGTGTGTGCTACTTATACGAACGATATAAGTAGTATAAGAAGGGACGTGAAAGAAGTCTCACGGTCAGAAGAGGAAAACGGAAAGCAAATGGAGCAAAAGGAAGAAGTAAATAGAATACCAACAGGAAGTAAAGGAAGCAACAGCAGGAATGGAAGAAGGATGAAGCGTTGGAAGTCACGACTCAAAGATGGTGTGTTTTAGTTCAAAAAATTAGTTTATCTAACCTTCTTCATCATTCAATCAAGTGTTTCAGTAAGTTTTAAAATAAAATCTAAACGTGATGATTATTTTAATTAATCACTAAAATATGCAGCCAACTCTTTACTTTCATTGAAGAATATATGATAATTTGTGAAGGCAAATGGTAATAGAGCCTACTCGAAATATGTCAGTTACAGGTTGTTGCATAACAATATTGATTTCTTCATTAAGACTTAAACTCGAGACCTACCGCTTTAAACTGTATTACGTAATCTACTGCACTATTGAATTAGGATGGCTGCTTACCTTATTAATATTTATCGCTATGTCAAATAGGTTTGTTAAACGTTTTAGGTTTATTTTTTTTTGTCATAGAATAAGAAAAAAACTTTCATAATTGAGTTTAAAACTTTTTTTAAATATATTACTAAACTACATTATTGTATATATAATTTCTTGTGAGCTTTTACTCAAGTTAGTTCATTTGTGTGAATACGTTTGTTTGATGTCACCATCAGAACTAATACTTGAGCGGTGATGGTTATTTAATGAATGCCCCATGCGAATTGATGTTCCATCAACTGGTGGTTGAATTTGATTGAAATGATCGGGACAATAATATGAAGGAAGATTTCAATCAATCAGTTCTATTCATTAGTTTATTGTTTTGTTAGTAAATAATTAAATTAGACATATATTTGTATCAATTATATTGTTTACATTCACATTGACATTAGAAATATGCTAACGGAACTGTTTATTTCTTTCTCGAAAATGTCGACTTGACATATTTGACATTACTTATAGGTATTCCTTTTTTTCGTTTTTATCCTGCATCACAGAAACACTAGTTAAATCTAATTCCTGGTTAAGATATTTATTTTAATGATTGATAAAGTTGTAGTATTGTTTATAAAGCTGAATGAAAAATACAAGTGATAAACAATAGTTAGCTATTTAATTAACATTGATCACTAATGGAAGGCGTAGGAATTTTTCTCAGCATCTATTTGTGAATCCCAAAATTTTCTAGCCGTGTTTACGCAAAACCAAGAAATTTGGTTTGTGTCAATTTTACATTACACAGAAGGCTCATTAAATAAGATTCGTTTTTTTTTGTTGTGTAAGATATTATCTGAATCAATCAATCAATCAATCAACATTTCAATTGCACAAATTAATTAAACAATTTCAGTAAGTAGTATTTTCGTCTATCTGTTTGTTAGGGCTGTCCACTTTCTTCGTTCCTTTTCAATTTTGTCATAGACATGCTTTTAGATATAGCTATTTCATTGTCTTATCCTACAGGAGTTGACCTCCTACCAGGAGACTCACTTGTTGACTTCGAATGTGCCAATGAAGACGCTGAAAAAATGTAGTCTTCTGGCCAGTCTAAGCATCAATGCAGGCATGTTCAGTATGCGATTCTCTCTATACAAATGCAAAATGTTACTTCAGAGATTGGCATGCGTCAGCACCTGAACTAGTGATAGGGGGTCAAGTAGTTGAGCGTGTTGATCACTTCACTTATGCTACGAGAGTCTCATCAGTCCTGGTGTCTTACAAAATCTCGGCACGCATACAGAAGGTTCGACTGGCTTTTGCTAACTTGCGTCAATTATGGTGTAGGTGAGATTTCCGTCTGCTAACCGTATAATGAGCAACCGACGGTTAGAGATCTTAGATGAAATGGCTCAAAATTGTTTGCAGTGGCGCAGATGAATTCACTCTTTGTCTTCTTTCAAATTCTAATCTTTTGACTTTTGCATGAATGTCTTTTATTTTAATTTATTCCACCTAATTACACTTCTTTCATAGATTTTTCGAATCCTGATCTCGATTACCTCTAATATTGCTACTAACTATACTATTAAAGGTTTTTAATTGAAGACTTCATGTCTCTGTGCTAATTTGGTATGGCAACTTGAAATAATGTACGTTCGTATGTACGAAGTTTTATGTTGTAACTGACTGAATAAATGACTTTTGTCTGCTTGACTATAAATAGTGATTGAAATTATATAGGATATCAGTTATACCTTTCAGAATCTCATATTGTTTGTATTCTTAAGTCATTAATCCAACTTTATGCTGTATTGTCAATTAAGTGCCACTAGTTAATTTTATCCAAATTCTACAGCAAAGTTTAGAACATCTCACGGAATTGAATGATAGTTTGAAGATTTAATTATTCCGACATAATTTACAATCGTATCCAGCAAAAACACATTGTGCTTAAAGTGTTTAATCATGTGAATACAACAAAATTATTAAATTAAAAAGAAAAATATCACTTACAAAAACACCCAATAAAAATGACATGAACTGTCAAAGCTCAAAAAAATTCAAAAGTTATTCTGCCATTTCATTAGCTGCCATATTATCGATAAGCGGTGTCAGATCCTTCACGTTATCCGATAGTTAAGTAACTTTAAATAAATTTTAGTTGTCATCCGTGTACACCAATAAGACATCGAAAAACTGCTATCTTTCATGTTACTTTACACATTCGACGAAAACCATAACTAGGACAGAAACCACTATTTGTTGAGTAGCCTGAAACAGTATGTTTAGCAAATATTTTCAAATATATACACTAAAACTTTTTTCATTCTCTTTTTGTCAGGTAGATATACGTAACAGTATACAACAATAATCAACTCCACCAGAAGCCCATCTAGGGTTACTGCCGATCCTAAGCCCGGATAGATGAGGAAGGTTGAGCATGGGGTTAGCGATTCCATCGCACAGAAATCCAACTCGCTAAAAACCCCAACCAGAAAAATATTTCTCTGGTCTGCAGCCTAAGCTCGATTAGGGGTAAGAAGCGTAAGTAAGTAAGCAAATGCAACAACAATCGTTGTGATATTTCGTCCTCTGAACTGGATGTTTTGGTTGTGGAGCTTTCATTGTTCTTCTGAACATCATCAACGCAAACTTCAGATAAAAGTGAAGTATTCGAATTTCTCCGCGTTTGACCTGTAGCTTTTTCTGTTAACCTCGATCTTGAATGGTTACTGTTGACCCTAAATCTGTCGTTGTTTGCACCCTTGTTTTGACTGTATCCCCCTTTTTGATCTGTTTCTTGATCCTATGTCGCCTATGATTTTTCTAATTGGTTAGGTCAATGTCAATGTGTTTGTTGATTGCTAATTGACCTGAGTGCCAAGCTTCTAAAAATTTTCTAGTTTTCTTTGTGCTCTCCCTATCCAGTATTTCCACACTGTTCCAATCGAATGTATGTCCATCATTGTCCGTAGTTATTGATTGAATTGTCGTGGCGTTTGACTGTTAGTTGTTGAGAACAATAATGAAAGTGCCACAACCAAAACATCCAGTTGAGAACGAAACACCACCACAACAATCATCCACCAGAGCTACAAATTTTCTCCATCATCTCAAAATCATATGTGTGTGGCAACAACAACAATCAGTTGACAAAAATGTTATGCTTATTGCTATTAATCGTGTACCTTAGTCATTGTGTTTCCAAGTGTTCTTTTAGTCAACTTCATTCAATGAGTCATTGTCACAATAGGAAAGTGTAAGGGATTTTACTTTCAGTGATAGAAAAAACAAAACAAATGTATATACATATATGAATATATATATATATATATATATATATATATATATATATATGTATATATATATATATATCACTGAAAAGAATCCAATTAGGCAAATGAATAAAACCGTATCTTGTATTCATTGAAAAATATTATCTTCTTGTTGATTAGATTAATTCTATTCAATATTGTTTAATGAAATATGGTCATTAATATTCTTTTGATTCAATAAAAAACGAAACATTAACTAACTAACTAACAAAAGGTTTCTCTCTCTTCACTAAGAAAATAATTGCAAAATTCTATCAATGGTAATACTGTATTCTCACACTGTTTTGCACTGAATAATTGCATTTCATTCAGTTAGTTAGTTAGTTAGTTACACAGTGATTGGAATTATTCTAGTCTTAGATGAACAAGACAGTTTCATTGAATCCATTAGTCGTAGAATGAGTAAGTTAATAATTCAGTGACTGTATACAGTTGAGTTAGCAGCTCGAGGAGATCAAGTGACTTTACTGTGTTAATTGGAAGGATGTGTCTGCTGAGTTGAACATTGGAGAGGTTTTTTGCGCTTTTTGATATCAAGCATAGGGTATTTGATGTGAACACATTCTATTTGTATCTTGTCATACAACCACGGGCAATAAGCTTTATTAATTAAGGAAAATATCTTTTAAAGCTAACATAACCTATGGAAAAGAGATGAACTATTATCCATACAAAATGAAACTGGCAACTAGTTGTTAATTTAGTTAACAAAATTGTTTATTTGAAAAAAACTCGCTTGAAAGATAATCGAATCTTGTGTTTGAGTGTTCAAATATAGTGTAGATTAATTTTAAAAAAAACTCTTAACATTGAAATCATTTTAAATTTTTGTCTTTCCAAATGATAGTTTGTGACCTGAAAATTTAATTTTTTTTCTTACTATTACCGATTATTTATTCGTAAGTCAGTATTCTGGCAACATGATGAAGGAATGAATAATTACGATAAATGCATATGCTATTTAAATAAAGCAAGAAGAACATTATTATTTTCAGAATAGAATGAATTCATTCTAGGCTAGGACTTCTCATCAGCTGCAAATGGTCTTCTAAATTGACATTAGTAGCATTATTATAAAAATGTTTTATTAAATCCAAACCATAATCAATGAAGTTTAATTTGAACCAACAACATAAGCAACAAAAGGAAACAGCATATTTAATATAAAACTATTTAAGACTGATTAGTATTTATACACTAAACATGTTATCATAGAAAGGAGAATAGAGATGAAGTTGTAAAGGATTATAAAAAGCCAAATGAATAATAGCAAATTGCTACGAAAAGCGTGATAATTAAGGCTCCTACTTAATAGAACTTTAAAGTTGACACCTTCAGTGAAGATCCATGGGATTTTTCGGAGGTGTAAGCCATCATGTAGTAGAGATAATGTCACTGACAAGCGTTAAAACAATCATAGTGAGACTATCTTACTAGGTCAATAATTAGCTTACCATAGTTTCTTTGTGTATGCAAAGAAAGTGTCAATACACTTGGTAGCAATGGCATATGCAAAATGAAGTAAAAGTGGTATGTGTCACTTATTAATTATTTTGAATGCCTTTGAGGCATCCACGTTGTGTATAGTGTGCACTAGATTTTTAAGAGCGCATTTGTGAAAACTCTTCTTTCTTTTTGACATAACTTGGATGGACTATGTCCCAAACACCTGATATTTGCCCATCTTTCATTGTTTGTAACCTCAACTCCTCACCTTTCTATGATAACATGTTTAGCATATAAATGCTGATTAGTTTTAAATAGTTTTATATTCAATATGTTGTTTCATTTTGTTGCTTAAGTTGATGATGGTTTGTAATAAAACATTTTTGTAATAATCATACTAATGTCAATTTAGACCGTTTTCAGCTGATGTGAATTCCTGGAATAGAATGAATTAATTTCATTTTGAAAATATTGTTCTGCTCGCTTTGTTTAAATTTACGTAAGGATCAGGTTGTATGAAATGTATTATTTGTTTGTTCATGGAATACTAATTTTGAGAGGACTTTCATCATGGACCACTTTTAGATGCAGAAGCAACAAAATCCAGAATGGGGCTCTTTGATAGTATTTACTTTCAATCAACCAATTTTTTCCACACTGCTGTTTAACTTTCAGATGATGACAAGTCTTTAGCTGATATTGTCGCAGTATATCTCAAAGTGAACGATGTTAAATATATGGACCATTGTGTGTTAAACGAGATGTGTAAAAGTGATGCACTCCATCCGAGATCTGGAAGTCCTCATTTGGACCCTACGTGAGATAATGAATGTGCACAACTATACACGCAAGTTCGCACAAAGGCAGTGTCTAATGGCCCTTCGGTTTTTCCGTTACTGCACAAGGAATTGGTTCATTTTGATAACTATTGCACAGTTGAACTGATTTCCTAATTACTAATAATCTGACCATCAGACATTGTATTCGATAATTGGTGGTTGTAACACTGACTTCCAAAATAGAGAAATGTTTTAAGGAAAACTCGGTATGATAACTGTGAGTTAACTTGAATATACTTTTTCAAAGTTTCCTAATTTTACACTTACATTTAATTAATATACCCAGCAGTGAGTTGCAACGAAGAACTTCGTACGTAAGTAAATCTGTTCATGTTGCCATACCACATTAGCACAGAGACACAATGGTCAATTCAAATCCTATAGTGATACATATTACTACTATACCTAAGTTGCTGCGAACCATACATGCAACAACTTTTACATAAGAAGCAATTTTCTAGGAATGAAAAATATCTCCACTGAAATAATCGATAAAAATAACTCTGAAAGGGATGTCTATATAATTTGCTACTTTTGTGTTTTTGGTACGGTGAAAAATAAAACAGTGAATCAAGAATGAATGATTGTTCTCATCTACGGTCAGAGTAATTAATAAATAATTTAAAATGTCAGTTAATTTCTCATTCATTAATCATATAGGCAAAAAGTAAAAAAAAAACATTTTATTATTGAAAAATTTAAATAAATTTAAAACAAGAAATATTAATTGAGCGGTTGGCCTTATTTTATGATGAAATTATTAAGATCAACTAATATTGTCATTGAGAACACAGTGATTTAACTAAACTTTTTGGCTACGTTTCATAAAAGATCATGCCCTCACTTTGAAAGTATTTCATACTAGAAAGCAATGTCATTCATTCATAAATCAATTAAGAATATCAGGAAGATATTCGTGAATAAGGGGAATGTTGGATGGAACATGTATTCGAGCACTGATCTGAATATTTTACCGAACTAGAGACTACAAATCAAGTTCAGAGTAAAACAAATTAGTATTCAGACCTATCGAATTGATCAAAATATTTTTTTATGGAGTTAAGTAAAATAAAATGTTAAGGACGGTTTCACATTAACACTGACTTTTTCTTTGATTGATTATTTGAATATAAATAAATATCCATGGCAATGAATTCAAAAATAATTGTAACAGTAATAACTATTCATGATAACAGTATAACCAGAGATAGTTATAAAAATTATGTCAATTAGTTACAGTATATTCATCAGTCACAATCATGCAGCATTCGAATCAACCAACACTTTAGGATTCTATGTGGAAGGTTTAATCAAAATGCATAAGTAAGTAGTACTGCTGAAAAGAAACTAATTTACTAAATAATATTTGGAATTTCTGCACATACATATTCAGAATACCAACATTAAATCATTGAAAATATTAAGATAATTTCCAGTCTTTAAGTGTAATTAATATATGGCAAGTTAGTGAGGTTTTACGTATGTTATTAAACAAAGCTTCTTATTATGAAAAGAAAGTCATGTTATTCAATTAAAAATGAAATTTCTTGCATCGCATTCGAAATGATACTGTGAAACAGATAGATATCTGAGTTGATTTATTCACTAAACGTATCACATCTGTGTAGATATGCACTAATACATGAGAATCATACATTGTTAGTAAGTACATTTGATAGACATGATAGTTGTATTACACGCTAAACATATTACCCAAGTTAATTTGTTACGATTAAAATTCGTGGTCAGTTGGTAAAAGTGATTTATTCTATGAGAGAATAATTTACAGGTCAAAAAATTATATTATTATTACTGCAACTTGATATTGAACTGATTTGAAATTATCAACTAAGTGTATAAGTATGTATAAACGTTATGCTTCGGCTTAATTTCTCATCACAGTCTTACTCTTTGTCGTCGTAATACGGCACTGTTAGTCGAGTCCTTTAATAACTGATTTTTGTAGTTAGTTGTTAAAAGCCTTATATATTGAGCCACTTCATTTGGGAACTTTCTTAGCAAAGTACAGTTTACTTTATCTTCAAACTTTATAAAAATACTAAAGAAATTATGTATATGACTGTCAGTTGAGTTTTTACTCAATGAATTTAATTCAGACAACACAAGATCACTTTAAATAAAGAAGTATTAATTGTATTGATTACACACTGCAGACGTCAACTATTAAATCTCTGTAAATTTTGCATAAAATCCCCGATATTTTCTCAAACTAGTTAAAAGGGTTATCTGTAATATTATTTCTTTGACAACTAACTAATACATCTAGTATACCATCACAAAAGCTAATCTTCATCTTTTACTCAGTGTGACCGGTTTAATCAGCACTGTAGTTGATATAACACTTACGTTTAAGTAAAAACTTCACACTGTATTTATTGAGTCGATTATGTCTCTTAACATCTTTGTGCATGTATTCAACTAGGAGAGAATGATTAAATCACCAAAGTATCAACATTCTTAGAAGTTTTTAAAGATAAATAACCGGAGAAAAAGTTGTACATAGAGTGTATATCTAGATACTCACATTAAGTCAAGGTTTTTATATCGTCGCAACTGTTGATCGATAAAACTGCTTATTCAGATAACTCAATGAACTTCAATATCGGACAGCTAGACACATTATAAACTATTATATAAAACCACTCTTTTTAAATGACACTAATAAAGTAATCAATAGTTGGTGTTTTTGGTTTCACATGTTACACTGCGTATTCATTTATTATAAGATCCGCAGAGTTTCAACTATCAGTTTATGAAGAAATTTTGTTCGAGAGTTACTCTCGTCACTAATCATAAACCCAGAAGATTTTAAAACACAATTCCACGTAGAACAATTCAACTTAAAATTCCATCCTTATGGGGAAGAAAATAGAACACAAATATTTTTAGGATGTAAGGGGTTTCTGTGGATTTTATGTTCACACGGGTTAGCCATCTAATCATGAAGACAGAACTGTGTTATTTGACCAGGTAGTTCGTTAACAAACTATTTGTTTTTAATATGTACTGATGATGTTGTCTAGATAGATAATGAAAGCTCTACAGATGAACTATTCATTTAAAAGAAATCAGTACATTACAAATCCTTCACAAATCAAGCTGTGACTGTACACCATTATTGACCTAAAGTCTGTTTTCAGTCTGCAATAATGGAAAGAAAATCATTATTAAACAAGTACACCGTTTCAAATACAATTCATTAAAATTTCTGTGAGAAACATACAAATGAAAACAGAATTCATCAAATTTCCAACAATAGTTAGACTTACTTACATACGCCTGTTACCCCCAATGGAGCATAGGCCGCTCACCAGTTTTCTCCAACCAACTCTGTCCTGGGCTTCCATCTCCAGTTCTGTCCAATGTTTGTTCATTCCTCTCATATCTTTCTCTATTTCTCGGCGTAATGTGTTCCTCGGCCTTCCTCTTTTCCTTTTGCCTTGAGGGTTCCATGTGAGGGCTTGTCTCGTGATGCAGTTAGGTGCTTTTCGTAGTGTGTGTCCTATCTACTTCCACCGCTTCTTCCCGATTTCCTCCTCCTCCACTGGAATCTGGTTTGTTTTCTCCCACAGTACGTTGTTGTTGATCGTGTCTGGCCAACGAATCCGAAGTATTTTGACAAATTAATTTTCCCACTGAACACTTGATGATAACTCCAAAGAACAAACTGAAGTTTTTTTTAAATATTAGTATTTAAAGTGTGAATAGTCACACCCAACATCTATGCCTACACAGAATAATTGGTCTTCCAGTTATAAATCATTTAATTACCGCATCTTATTATGCTCTGCTCTCCGTGATTCATTGATGATAATCAACTTCTAAACTGGAATCTTGGTTTCTAAATATTTTGTTCTTTTATCTATATCATCTATAAAAACTATCTTTGACTTTATATAAAGTAAGAATTTTAGCAATATCAAAAATTTATTCACTTGCCTTTGAAATTATTATCAACACAACAATAAAGGAGGATTTTTCTTTTTCATACTCACGTCAGCATCATACTGTCTATGTTTTATGAAGAAAAAAAGATTTGTTTTATGTATGACGGCTTGTTGCAAGCATGCGCATTTACTAATATTTGATGTTGAATTAAGTACTGATGATGTTTTGCACTATTTCAACGACCAAAACTTAAAATATTGGTTTCCTGTTAATTTTTTGTTTTTAGAAACTTGGAACTATATATCTGTATGCAGACATTCTTTTTCATGTTCTTCATTGGTTGTCGGTATAATGCAATTATCCTTCGTTGTTTAAAATCGGCAATTAGTATAAGTTGAATTTAGAGGAAAGTTAATTCTCTGTGTGCATTTTTGACACTTCTTAAAACCACTGATACATTTGTAGTGGAATACTTTTACGAAGAGAATGTAATTGGTGAAATGGAAACATTTATAATTGTAACTAGGTGTACCAGTGATTGTTTTCTTGTACTCCTTTGTCTAAATGTACTATAAACAATAATTACCGCGTCACGTGATGCTGACATTGTTCGGTTGTCTCGGCAGTTTCGCCCACGTCTCTTATTGTGATCTCGATATCTTTTCGATATCATGAGATCATCAGTAAACGTACCTCGACCTCCAATCACAGTTGGTCTTTTGATTTTCTGGCCGTAACTGGATTTAACTTGGTTATCTCGCGATAAGTAGTCTCAATTCGCTCGCTACATTGGTCTCTGACGACTCTGGACACGCATCAGCTGCTGCCAAATCTGCCAAAGCCAAGTTATTTACGGTGAGTTTGTTATTTTTCTATTCACATTTGATTCTATTTTTAACCGTTGTTGTTAAGATTATATCGATATTTTTTAAAATATATACTATATCCACAACAACTTTATTCAACGCTGGATAGACTGAAGAATGACGATGATATAACAGACTCCGAATTACAAGTTATCAATTTTTGACCTGTTGCTTTTATTCCTCACGGCCAAGAAGTCTGGTTCGCGGCACTGGACACTTGATTCGAGACCCGCCACATAACGAACCAGCGGCAGAAGTATGCCTACGCTCTCGAATTCTTTCCTGGAGACCATATTGCCTCTGTCCGTGAGGTAGTCCTCAATTCTTAAAAACGAGGCGTCTACGACCATCTCAAGCAGGCCGTTCTGCAACATTTCCTCCCATCAACGAAGGAACAATTGAGGACCTTATCGGCATGTCACCCCCTGAGTGATGCCAAGCCGAGCCACCACTTAACACGCCTGCACTCTTTGACAGGACCAATGACAGCCAACTCTGAAATAGTCAAAGAACTGTGGCTCGAATCCCTGCCAGCACACATTCAGCTTACGACCACTGCTCCGCTCGAGGATACGCCACTTAACCAGGTTGCCCTCATAGCAGACAAAATTGTCGTCAAGTAAATGTGGCCATACTCGCCGGCCCCTCACCTCAAGTTGGCCGCTTATTTTACGTACACGATATCCTCACTAATGCTAGGTACCTAGTAGACACATGTTTCTGTCGTACCACTTGGTAGCAGCAAGTCTCAACCTATGACACTTTGACTACGCTCTGCAAATAGCTCTTTCATTCCAACCTATGGTACACAACAGCTAACGGTCAACCTGAGCAACCAACGACAGTATCTATGAACGTTCATCATTGCCGATGTTCCCATAGCTATACTCGGAATCGATTTCCTACAGCACTACGAATTGCTAGTCGATTCACATAGGCTGCAGCTAATCGATACTTCGTCAAACAGCAAATTCATGGGCTTTCGAGCTCAAAAAATGCGCGAACCGCATCACAGGTGTATTTCATTCGCGTGATGACGTCTTTCACTTTTTACTCGAAAATTTCCCCCAGCTAACTAAACCACCAAAGGAGATCCTATCGGTGACTCACGATGTGGTACACCATATCGTCACCCGCGGACCACCAGTCACGGCAAGTCCTCACCAGCTGGCACCGGACAAATTAGCTCCCGCTAAACGTGAGTTTGACAATTTACTAGCTACTGGTGTTATTCGTCCTTGGGTCTCATCACTCCATATTGTTAACAAAAAGGATGGGATTAGTTGGCGACCATGTTGCGACTAACGAGTATTAAACGTAGCAACACGTTCCGATAGCTATCCCATCCCCCACATACACGACATCATGGCATCACTCAAGAGCAAACTATTTATTCTAAGACTGATCTGGTATCAGTCTGGTATCGTCAGATCCCAGTCTCTCTTGAGGATATTAAGAAAACTGCTGTCACGACTCCTTTCGGTTTGTTTGAGTTCCTACGAATGCCATTTGGATTACGGAATGCTGCTCAAACTTTCCAAAAGTTTATCGACAGCATACCACGAGACTTCGATTTTTTCACATCAGTATTGATGACCTGCTAATCGCATCATCAAACGTAGATGAACATTATCACTCTTAGGACAAGTGTGAACTGGGCAAGGTGGAAATAAAATTCTTGGGTCACATTATCAAGCATGAGGGTATTCTACCTTGTGAAGATAAAGTACGTACAACCATGAAGTACACTGTACCGTCCTTACTCAAGGAACTGAAGGCCCTTCTCGGTTTGGTTAACTTCTACCGACATTTCATTCCTCGCGCAGCAGAACAGTAACGGCCATTAACTGACTGCATTTTCAGAGAACAAAAACGTTGTAGCTCCAGAAACGCTCTTCGCTCATCCTGAACCATCAGCCACACTTAGTATAGTGGTTGATGCATCAGATTTTGCTATAGGAGCCGTTATACAACAGAACATCTATGGAAGTTGGCAACCTTTCGAATCGTTCTCACGACGCTCCACTCCCACGGAGACGAGATATAGCGCTTTTGGTCGCGAACTGCTAGCAGCCTACTGTACCATCAAACATTTCCAGCACGCAGTAGAAGGTAGTAACTTGATCCTTTTCACCGACCGTAAGCCTCTAACGTATGCTCTGCATACCAAGTCTGAACGCTACTCACCACGAGAGTGCAGACATATGGACTACATCTCTCAGTTCACGACAGACCTTCGTCATTTTAAAGGCGAGCCAAACTATGTTGCCGATGCACTGTCACGTATTCAAGTGAATGCAGTTACTTTACCGGTGCTTGATCTTCCTGCTATGGCCGTTGCCAAAGCAAATGATCCCTCCTGTACAAAAGCACAGCAATCTACATCCCTTCAGTGCTCCTAGATACTAGCCCAGGAACTATTATTTGTGATACTTCTACTGGTCTACCCAGCCCATCGTACCCTCTGCTTATCGTTGTCTCGTCTTCGATGCTCTTCATGCATTGGCTCATCCAGGTATCTCAGCCACATCAAGTCTCATTGCTACATGATACGTCTGGTCGTCCATGGATAAAGATGTTCGTTTGTGGGTAAAGCAATGCTTACAGTGTCAACAATCAAAAGTGCACAAGCACATAGCAGCCTCGATCGGCACATTTGCTACGCCTGATGCCCGATTCGCTCACGTTCATATTGACATTGTAGGACCATTGCCACCATCGTATGGGTATGATCACATACGCACGTGTATCGATGGCTTCAAAAGATGGCCCGAAGCTATTCCCATCACTTCAATTACGGCGTAAACAGTTGCTCACCGCTTCGTTGAACGATGGATAGCTCTGTATGGTTGTCTCTCGACTATCACAACTAACTGAGGACAACAATTCCAGTCCGACCTATTCTGGCTGCTTAGTACGGAGTGCATACGCACCACCGCCTACCACCCAGCTTCAAATTGTTTAGTTGAACGGTTTCATCGCCAACTTAAAGGTGCTCTTCAAGCACACGAAAACATTCTTTGGTACGAAACCTATTCGGTATCAGAACAAGCTTAAATGCAGATATCTAATGTTCCGCCGCTGAACTGGTATACGGCACGACATTGCGTCTGCTTGGGGAATTTTTTACACCACGCGGCAGTAATAACTTTAATAAATCAGACTGCGTCTAACGATTGTCTGACTACATGCGAACACTGCCTCCGTCGTCAACTCGAATACAACATCGAAAGTTAGCCCTCCCTCGAGAGTTATCTACCTGTTTTCAAGTCTTCATATGAGTAGATTCGGTACGAAAACCTTTCCAACAGCCTCTCGAAGAACCTTTTCGCGTGATTTCTCGTCATGAAAAGACCTTCACGGTTGATCGACATGGCCGCGTCGAGATAGTCAGCACTGATTGTCTTAAGTCAGCATGTCGATGACAGTGCCCTACCTGCTAATCTGAGACCCAGTGCTAGACCCATCAAACCTACTAGCGGGATCCCTACATCACCTTCGGACCCAATGCTATATACATCAGGGACCTCATTTATACGTCCCAGTCAACAGCAAGTGTCATCTGCACTATCTACGAATGAGACCTCCGTTGCACATCCAGATCAGCAGACCACGCTGCCTTTGACTTCGGATGAGATTGCAGACTCACGAGGCTAACGTCTCAGGTTCTGGTTGCCGCGTACGCCTACCTGTACGTTTTCGCAACTAATCACCCAATCAACAACGGATACCGTTTAGGACCTTATCCTCATAATACATGAATGCTACACCTTTCTCTTTTTCTTTGATTTTTTTATCCTGAGCCCATGTCTACGACCATTGTCCTGCTGGGTGTCGTAGAATATACTTTATACGCTTGCCAAGACTTCTGTTTTACAGTTTGGGATTGAAGGTGGCCTACCTGGACGCTGGTAATTATCTCGTTCGCGTTTATCGACTAAGGTGAACTCGTAATAGCTTCAAGCGTACCTAGTGACGAACATAATAATAATGAGATAAAGAAACAACTGTAAACAGTTTATTTTCGCCTTCTAATGATTATAGATGCACGTTTCCCAAATATTATGTTATCGTTTGCAGAGAATAAACATTACTGAATAATACCAGAAATCTAGGTCTGTTCATTATCTCGGCTTCCTAATCTATGTGAAACACTATTTCTACACGCTATAGCGGTGATTTATATAAATTATCAATTCAAATTGTCAGGTTCTTTCACGTTTGTTGTCCTTATTTTCTCCCCACTCATATTGTTTTTTGTGTTTTGATTTATATTACTTGTTTATATACAGTAAGAAGTTTTTTCTTTATTAATTTACAAGCGTGTAACTCCAATTATACTGTTTTGTGATATGCTATAAAAACAGCCTTTATTGCATTTGTTATAATTACTTTCTCTCAACTTTTGTAACGGCTGTTTCCTGTTTTATAAGTCCCGTGAATTTTATTCAAATGGAATAAGTTCCGCATATACTAGCTGTTGGTTACTTTTCAGTTGTTGATAAATTATTGTTAACATTAGACACTTATCAGCTGTTAGTTACATTACCGTAGGTTGTAATTATTCTTTAATTTTTTGTTACAGGAAGCCCTATTCTTTATAGAAATCCAGATGCGCTAATCGCCATAGACACATCGCGAGTTGAGGTTTGTACCCAATATATGCTTATTCATGAATGAAAGAACCGTTTTCTAGACAAATCGATTTCACGCATGTCTCAATCGTGTTGTTAGGCAGTTCGATAGACTTAACATAAATCAAAGTTTACATTTCAATGCTCAGAGTAGAACAAAGTGCTGAATACTTATCCTTTGCTCAAATAAACTTGAAAAGCAGAATCTAATGATTTTTACTCGTAATTATTAGATTGTAATTGTAGGTAAACAGAATCACGGTATAGAAGTTTTTCGGTTAAGATAACAATTAATGTTACACTCTTAACTCTTAAATGTTGAATGAGTTTTATCAGTTCTTACTACTAGATATAAGATTACTTTTCCTTTAGTCGTTGTTTTTATTCACTATTATGGGTTAAGATTTGTCCTTATGATTACATTTTATGCACGTTTTTCACTTATTATGCAAATCATTTTTGTATACAACTGACAACTACCTTATGAGATAAAATTATAATATCTGTTCGCCTAAAACCATTTTAGTAAATACTTGTCAACAGAGTAATATTTAAAGACTGCAGGTAACTGAACTTTTAGAATCCTTATATCTATTTTATGAAATGACTTTTAACCAGATACAATTGGTTTCATTTCAAGCCATAGGTAAAATAGAAAATTATTAATTTAGGAAGTTTGTGGAGATTTTATAATTTTCACAGTTTAAATCGCGAGGCTGAGTAGTCTGCTACGCAAGTCTAAAGGTCCTGGATTTGATTCTTGGATGAGAGGTCGTAGATGCTGGGGTATTCTGTACCAGGACAAAACGACAGTTCAGTGCTTCAACGTTTTCAATGGTGCTTTAGCTAAGATCAGCTCATTAACACTTTGAAAATCGAAAAAAGATTTAACATAACTAAGGTTGCTGTCACCTATTTATTAGTGTAATAAATGACAGAGTTAACAGTATGTGAATCTCTGTTTTTATTGATTCAAGGAAAATTTCTGAGGTTCAGCCGATTTTCGTTATAATAAACCACAGTAAGAGAAGCGGTTGTAAACTACTAGGGCCCAGATTCTTATGCTGTGGTAAGTGATGTTCGTTTCAAGGAAATTCTGTTTTTTGCTCAAACATTATATAAAACGAGCGACATACTACGAACTCTTGTTAAATTACTGCTTAATTAGAATATAATCTTCACCGTAATAACAGCGGTTATAACTCAGTAGAAAGTGGTTCGTTTAAAAACACAAAGAATAAACGAAAGAGAATGGAGAAAAACGCTCGTTTATTTGTTTTTTTTTTAAACAGACTGTTTACATTGAAAACGTACACCTGATTCGCTGATAAAAAATGCTGTTCATTCAATAATATTGATTAAAGCAGCACATTTCAGTTTATGAATGAATAGACTACTAATAGATGAAGCAGATGAGATTTTCGGTTATTTGAATATTTTTCATCGTTTTAGTTTCTATGTAATATGAAATATACATATGACATGTGTTATAACTTCTAATTTGAATCTGCATTATGATGCTTAAACAAGTTTATAAATTTGAATAATATAGTTACGACTCCCAAATAAATGAAAGTGTACAGCATTGTGTTTTCAGTCCATTGTATAAAATTGTCCCATGTAATCTCTGAAATGGATGCATGTTGTGTACAATTTAAATTTGATTCACATAATCGTACCTGAAGTGTGATGTAAAATTTAAACATACATAAACGCTTGTTTCATGCAAAATACTTCAAAGTATTTATTAGAAAACACCAAAACTACGTTTTTTGTTGTTAATCACCCATTCCACAGAAAAGCGTTTTCAGAAGGTTTATGTATAACTCACTAATCATTGTGCTTTAGCTTGGTTGAGAATAATCATGTACGAAAGAATGTAATGTAAAAAGTTAAAAGAACTACCTGTTCCAATTCACCTGCACAGTCCCCTTCGTTTTCAGATAAACAAAAGCGTATTCTTGTACTCTCTCCAGTAAATCCACAATCCGCTTCACATGATGTCCATTCTGACCACTCTGACCAGATAATTTTAGGTATATCACATTTTTCGCCGCCATACCCTTCATCACAATCACAGACACTGTTAGTAAGATCCTTAGAAAAAATTAATGATTTAACATTGAATTAAATAATCAAATGATAGTTTGAACACAATCAAAGACCTATGGCATCGGACAATTGAAGAGTTTAATGATAAATCAAAGTAAACTTCTTTTTTCTTCAGTCAGGTTAGCTCAACAAGTCTGCCATATATATATATTAGTATTCAGCTAGTGAAAATAAGCACTTCAGAAAGTGAGAAAGCCGATGTTCATTTGATTGATTTTAATGAGTTACATTCTACTATGATTAAAAACAAGACTTGTATGCCAGTATTGTGAATTGAGTTACATACTGATTATTGCTACTGGGACGACTGATTACTATCAGTGTAGAATGACTGCTACCTGTCATTTGTTGTAACAGATCGAAACTGCTATGTAAACGCAAGGAAGAAAGCAAGACTGTTTAAGACTACTGATTTGTTCAGTACTCATCAATAAAACTTGGAAGGGAGAACTGCTAACAGACTGATAGCATAGCTGCTATAGGTGGTCCTTGAGGACCAGTACTGGTTAACGTGTTTTTGGCATGTGTAAAATTCAGTCGAAAGACCAATTCAAAAGATATGTCTATATAAACAATACGTGGATGACATCACAGTCATAAGTGACAAAGGCAGAGGTATGAAGCTCTTGTTAAAATAACTCAGCACAATTCAAAAGCATATTTGTCCTACATGCGAAGCGAAGAAGGGATAAATAACAATCTTCCTTTTCTGAATGTACAAATTAGTAGGAGAGAAAATGGTCCCCGTCACGAGTTCTGTATTTAGAAAGCCGGTATTGACAGGGCTATGTCTTCGTTTTCACAGTATAAACGTAGATTAATAAAGGGCTTACGAAGTAGAACCGATAGCAGTTGCACTAGCGATACTATTGAGACACAAAAGATCTTGACTGAAACCTTGATGAATAAAGATTATTCATTGAACTTTATAAACCGTTGGAAGGGTGGTAATGTAATTAGACCTACTACGCTTTTGACACCGAAAAAGCGAACCTATATTATCCTTCTATCCAGAGGCAATTCAGAGAGTCTTATGCTGAAACAAAGGATTAATTCAGCGATGGATAAGACATTTGACACACCACTACCGAAAATTCAATCTATTTTTCACCGGGAACCTAAAAAGGATGTAAACGATAGGGTCACATACATGGCGTAGAACAACCATGATCTACAAGGGTGGCTGAGCATATAACTATATGGCTACAGAAACAAATGAATTCCAATAGTCAAATACGATCACACAATAGACAACTATCTGCATTTGTGTAGTTTAGTATCATTTTTGTTTCCGCGGACTTTCTGATTGCCTTTTAGAGGCCCGGAATCTGAATTGAACTTTTACGAACAAATGAATGTGCTATGAAAACGTGGATAACCCACTTTAAGTCTATTTAACAGGTACAATTAACTACACCTTGAGCCCATATAGGGTTACTTTCGGTCCCAAGCCCGGATAAAGGAGGAGGGTCGAGCATGAGGTTAGAGGACCCAGCACGCAGAAATTCCACTCGCTAAAATTACACTAACCAGAAAAATAATTCGCTGGTCGGCGGCCTATGCTCCATACATAAAAGTGACAGGTACAATTCTCACCACGGTAACCTTATGTAGTACATTTTATTTATAACGGAAAAATAAGGTTTAAAATCTACTCCTCATATAGAACAATGAACCTTGAGCAACAATTTTTTGTTGCAATAATAAAAGATTTTCAATACATAGTACTCTGTCATTAGTTAAAGTACTGAATTGTGTATTTCTACTAAAAGGCGTCAAGCAACAACAACGCTATGTAACTCACTATAGCATGCAGTAAAATGTGAAAATTATTTTTCCTCTTATTCGCATGAAAAACTTCTTGTTTCTTCCATTTTAGCAACAAATTATATATTCTATTGCAGCAAAAGATTCAATTATGATTGAGTTATTTGATGACAAGATGGATGGTTTTAATGACAAACGAAAAACAGTAAGCTGAAGTACTTACTATGATCACTGTTATGTTGAGTGATAAACTCTAAAAGTAATTATTTAAGCTTGTAACTTATGAATATTGATTACTATTTACTGTGATTGGACTAACAACCATGGCTACCAGGTTTGTTGAATGAGATGAGCAATGTTGGCTGCTTGTACATAACTAGAATTCAAAGCATTACTAAATTGCAAAGTTGAATTTTTAGACAAAAATATGGAAGTACTTAAAAAGGATTAGAGTAGTTAAAATACATCCATAAAATGATTCTCCACTCAGTGTTCCTTACAAGCGAACTGAAGTCTGCATGCTGTATATGATTTAATTAGAACAGCGAGTTTGATAAAATTGCCAGTTTCATCATCGTTGACTTCGAGTGGTCTGTGTTATCGTATGGCAAAAAAGTCAATATCTTAATTAATTTTAGGATCTATTATAAGATCCAATTTAATATACTCACCTTTCTATTGAAAGTGAAATTGCTTTGAAAAAATATGGAACAGTAGTTCTTGCAACTTTAGTTGACAAATGGTTACAGTGAGAGTTATCCAAATATTAGCTTTAATTCACTTGCTATCGAGGCTAAACATTTTGATGAAGTTGAAACCAACTACTCATTCTTTTAAATATATCTAGCGAACCAGCTTATAAAGGTAACAGATTTGACTATGTGCACACTAATCCGTGTTTGAACAAATAAAGTTATTAATAATTTAGGAAATCATGATTGAGGTGGTGTTTCCTTCTCTTAGCTATATGGTTTACTTGTGAAGCTATTATTGTTTTTTCAAATATAAGGAGAAGTGAGGTATTCGAATTTCCTTACAAATGACTGACTAGATTTTGGTTATTTTTGACCTTTAACCTATCTCTGTCTGAATATTGATTCTGATTGTCCACCACTTTTGACCTAATTCTTGATCCTTTATTTGTCTAAGGTTTCTCTAATTGGTTGAAAAATTAGGTTGATTTTGATGTGTTTATTGATTGCCGATTGACTTCAGTGCCGTGATCAAAAACATTTTCTTGTCTTATTAGTATTCTTCTCTCAAAATTTTCTCAGTCGAACGGGTGTCTATAGTTGCTGACGTATATTAATATCTAAGAAAATGTCATGGCGTTTGCCAACTAGTTGGTGTTCATGCAGACGAAAATCAAGAGGGTGTCCACCTTATTCGATATGATGTTTAAAAGTCTATCATACAAAGACGTGACAATAAAGTGTACTTTCCTGAAAAAAAAAAAAACTTTACTCAAACGCTAGTGGATTATTTTCTATGTAGAATCATCATCCAAATTAACAACAACAAGTGATATTCATTAGAGCTGCTCAAATTTATATACTTTTATTAAAGTTTTTTCATATGGACTGATTTAAGATTGATCTCGTATCCGAAGCTCCAAATCACATAGACGAGATGGAGATGCTGAATAACTCCAGCTTTACAGTTGACAATATAAGAATCTTTAGAATATACTTCTCAAGCTCTCAGTACCGGTATGAGTCAGCATCTAAGTTAATTGAAGAAAGTGGAGTAGTTTGGCTTGGAAGCTTCAACTGTGATACGTAGACAGCTGATTAAATCACTGAATGTATATGAACACGTTTTTTAGTTTTCGTATTTTCACTCCTCGTAGTTCACGCAAAAGATTTCTCTGTCTAAGCTGGGGTGAGTAAGCTGAACAAGTTTATTTTGTACTGTTTTACAACTAAATAAGTGAGTAATTTGTTTGCTTTCGAAGTATTGTTTACATATTGGTGGGACTCCCATGTTAGTAACTTTGAAGTTGTAGGGTATTAATGAAAACATGTTAAATCTGTCAGTGTGGCTTCGAAAATTTCATCGACTGAGATGGTTATGACATCTGCATCATGAACAAGCTATTGTTCATCTTAACGATAGAGGGGAAGTTTAAAGGAGACTATGGGTTGCTAGACTAAGTACATGGAGCGACTGACTGTTGAGGGGTATGGGGTGGTTACATTCAACTACTATCTGGGTCATTTAAAAAAGATTTAGAAATACTACAATTAAAGAACTTTGGAATGGTATCAGTGACCAGTACATTTAAAATTACATAGTATAAATACAAGTATATAGAAAGAACTAATAATCGAGCACTAAAATTTTTTTCATTGATGACGTGCAGTGAACAAGACTAAGTGAAAGTGGGGAAAGTAGATCTGTTAGCACTTGTTCAAGTAACTACATCTCATATGTATACAGAGGGAAAAGAATAACGGAAGAGTAAGTAAGTAATAGGTAAGTAATCAAAAAGGAATTTCAAACTGATGGACCTTTGGGTGATAGTTAATTTGATGTATGTATAATCCTTAGTGTTAAAAAATTCTGTCGATCGATTTGGATCTGTTAAGATGTTCGTCCAATATCCTAAGAGTATTATTGGTCACTTCCTATTGGTAAATTCCTACTGGTCAATATTATGGTCGTGCTAGATATCAATGTCACGTACTTCAATGGTGTTCTATTCTTTAGTACTTTGTACTGAATCTCGACACAGATTTGTTGCGAGTGTGAGTCAAATTACGATTGACTACACATTTCGTTGAAGAATGTTAGCTAACACTTAACTTGTACCAGTGGTTTTTTATTAACTGCTTTCAACCACCACATATCGAAAGAGTTTCATAATATTTAAGACTTAACAGAAAATTACAATTGCATCAAATTTCGAGTCTACTTGCCGGTAATTTTCACTCACTGATTTCTAAATGTAATCAAAAGTTCAATTTGTAAAAATTGGATTTTAAACGAAATTCAAATAAACCTTACTTTTGAATTAACACATTCACCATGTACACATATACGTGTATCACAACCATCTTTTTGTTTCAAACAATTGTCATATGGTAAAGACAAATCTTTTGTATATCCTGTACTGCACGTACAATTGTAAGTTAACATATTATACATTGGATTGCATTTATTAGTTGGATTTAACATAACGCCACATGCTTCATATCCTGATGGTACATAGGGACCGGCGTCTAATGGATTCATTTTCAATAATGTGTCGGATTTGCAAGCGTCGAATGGTTGATTGCAATTATATCCAATGTACCCCGTTTTGCAAATGCATGTGGCTACACCTAGTTATAAATTGAAATATATATATATATATATATATATATATATATATATATATATATATATATATATTAGTTAATCATAACTTATGAAGTACTAACTGACTGTATTATTCTATGTTACGAAGGGAATACTAGAAACTTAAAACTTAAAACGAATACACATAATTTTCAGACAGAACAAATAATAAGTATTATCACTGATTTCTTTGATCACATACATAATTGAATAAATGTCACCAGCTTGAATTTCTCATTAGGGCAGTGTGCGACAGTCAGTAATTTTATTCTTTATTGTCTATTTTACTTGACTGAATTACTTTAGTACTTTCTCCATTCTATTCCAAAAACATTTTATTGATTATCTAACTTAGATCAGTTCGTGATCTCAATGAAAGTCTACAATTTGCAAAACTCCATACTTATAACTATTGCACATATTATGTCAACAATTATAACACTTTGAAGTAAATATGTTTAAGATGAACGTACATTGGAGAAACATTGATTATCAGAGATCGTTTAACAAGAGCAGAAATAACATTTCATAAGCTTCGTATAGAAAGACCATGCGCGACCGGCCTCAGGCAGCGGTCCCTTGGGCTCTGCAGTCAGGTTCCTAAGTCACTGAGACCAATACTTACCCAGATTCTTCTTCAAGCGCCTCAAGAAGAAATACTGTGAAGTGACTACCGTCATTATATTACCAACAGAACACGAGATCACCAAGTTTATAATCGAATCTTTCGCGCTCTTTTTAATAAATCTCTTATCCCCACGGCTAACAATTCTGGCATATGTTTACCACATAGCGGCACTAATGATGATTATTGGAGTTCATGAAATGTAATCTCTAGTTTCTCAGAACCATGCTGCTGACTACCTGCTGAAATTTCTAATTTCTGAAACCTGTAATAAACAAGATGCTGGCTAAACTAGGACTCTAAGATATCGGGAAATCGATGAATGCTTCGTCACGGAAATGCAAACATTCACTAAGACTTATAATAAAAAAGGAAAGAACTCTAACTATTTACCTTTCATTTGTCCACAAACTCGACCGCTACAACCTACAGCCTCGCAGGTTTAGGTAAAACTCTAGGTTCAGAGGCGGAACCAAATCTCTTAGACTGGATCCCAGTCGCTGTCTGACTTACCAGGACAGTAAGAACTCTAAAAAAATGTAGACACCTAAATGGCAAGTGGATGAAAGCCCTTCAACTCCTAACAAAGTCGCGATGCTATTAGCAATTTAAGGCGAACGATAACAGCAGGTTCTAATAGATTAACCCCTAAGATGTTTAAGGATGGAGGTCCAGTTTCAGCCCTTAGATCGACTCAGTTCCGACCTCAATTCTGCGAAATGGAAATCATCTCATCTGACTGGTCGTCACCATTATTCATCCCAGTATATAGGAATGGACAAAATTCATATTCTGTCAATCACAGACGTGTCAGTCTAACTGATGTCTACAATGCGTAAACTACGAGCATCAATAACACTTCGACACCTAACTTGAACTCGTGAGGAGCAGATTCGAGAAAACCAGGTTCTTTTCAAACCTCGATGTGGATGTACAGGCTTAACATTCACACTTGGTCAGGTCCCACAACATAGACACACATTTCGACGAACTAGTTGTGGCCCGCGAGAGGATAGTAATCGATGGTTAGAAACTCTGAATGACATGGCCCAAGACCGTTTGCAATGGTGCAGGTGCATTTACTCTTTGTGTTCTATGAAATTCTAACCTTCTGAATTCCTTATCCCCTCTATGTTTCTCTTTCTAAATTAGTTTCACAGAATCATACTTTGAATAAATTCTTCGAGCCCTTATCTCTCCGATTACTGCTACTAATTCTACTTTGAAGTGGCAATTGCATCTTTGCACTAATTTGGTAAGGCAACTTGAACTGATGTACGTATGTAAGTACGAAGTTCTATGTTGTTGTTGACTGACTGATCCATCTGCTAACCGAATAACTAAATTTCTGCACAACAGTTCGCTCCGTTCTACTGTACAGATGTGAAACATGGTCATTAAGAAAAGAGGATATTCGCAGTTTACTTGTATTCGATCATCGGTGTATTAGAAACATTGCTCGTATATACTGGGCCAATCCAGTAAGCAATTCTCAGCTTGGGAATAGGGTACTAGTTAAGGATGGTAAATCGACTGATGTGGTAGTGAAACCTCATCACCTCAACGGACAATGATGCTTGATGTGAGAGTGAAGTGGAAGAAGACTAACGGTGGATGAACCGCAACCGAATTATAATTCGTCTGATAAAGTAAAGGTGTTCACTCAATGTATATTTACACTTATTTCTCGGGGTGTAACCGGAACCCGTTGTCACTGATGAGTTGCAGTGACTATGTCGTGCGTTACTGTAATAGTTCTAATATCGTCGCGACGATTAAAATGTCTTCAAGATAACGCGCGACCCCATAAATACCTGATAGGATGGAGTCCATTAGCTGCTGGAAGATAGACGGGGCGGTCTCGACTCCGAAGGGCAGGCGATTATACTGAAACAAACCACGATGAGTGTTGATAGTAAGCAGATCTCTTGATGCTTCATCTACATCCACTTGCAAATAAGCATAACCTAGATCCAGTTTTGCGGAAAACTTTCCTCCATCCCTCCTCTTTCGAAAAAATCATCTTTATGACACACGGCTTTACACTTCTTGCAGTTTCGCACATAGTGCCATCCAACACAGTAACAGCAAGGGACAGTGGGATTCGTCTTCGTCTGTCGGATTGAGTTGGAGGGAGGTGGATTGGGTTTAGCAAGGGCACATTTATTCTGATTAGGTGACCGTTGCACTACAAGTACGTCAGACTGACTAGATCCACTATAGTCGTGTCACGTTGCAGATTGGCATCTATCAACATCTTCATTAGTTTCAGCTGCTGCTCAGGTAATAATCCAAGTTTTGAAGGATCCATGTTTTCAAAACCACCGTCAACCAATAACAGTCAATGATTTTTCGATTGTGACATGCAATATCGAGGTCAACTGTGTGGATTATGCGCAAAAACATTAAAAAAAATCCAAAATTAGGACCTTTTCCAAGTGAGTTCTGTGGATCTAACGTCCCTAACATGCAGCTGACTAACTGACCAGAGGTTTGCTAATATGTCAGTAAGTTTTACGCTTTGTTCCCAAAAATCCCACGTTTATATTGTTAGTACTGCTCATTTGTTCTTTCAGCAGGCTGAGCTCGTGGTTTACACATATTTTCATAATAAAGTGTCGATTACTATACACTGATCATTTAAAGCACCTATGTAGCATAACTGTTTGACACAAACTAACAAACAGATTCATTAAACAATACTTTATCTATTAATAAAAATGATATTTTATTTTAATGTAAGTGGAGCGACTGAATAATAGCTCTAATTAAATAACTTTTGTTCAGCTTATAGCATCATTCAATAATTCTTTAGCCAATGAAGGGTTGTATGAGTAAATAAAATTATGATTTACAGTCATTCATTTACAACGTAGAACCTAGTACGTACAAAAGTTTGGATTTTCATACTACATTAGCAGAGAGACGCGATTGTCAATTCAAAGCCCATAGTAGTAGAGATAGTAGAAATATTAGGACGCCAACCACGTAGTCTACACTTACCAATATGATTTTAGTGAATAATTTATTAAGATCATTTACTTCACTCAACTATTTTGTTTAGTTTTTAAAATCTTTTATCTCTGTATTTAAATTCGAGCATTTGCTTTCCAAATAACATGCAGAAATTATCTAGGCACTAGACATTTTTTAAATTGGATTTTGTTTAAAAATTGCTTGTGCTGAATTTTTAATGTTCCCCCCACTTGGGTCAATTTAAATAATTACGATATTAGTAACCGTAGCAAGACTGTTGAATAACTATCCACTCGTATGGAATGTTCGAAACTGCTTCATCTTAAATATGATGTGAACTTTTATACTACCTTGCCGTCGAGCCAATAAAGTTTAAATCATACTGATGTTGTTGATAATTGTTCCATCAAAAGGGGGAATTAATTATGATCAAATAAATCACAACAAATTATAACTACTTCGACTGGGATTAAACTCCACTGTCGCTAGCCATGATGACTTTGTATCTGGCAACTAGTCAGAATGAGGTTAAAATTATTAGTTTCGATATCGAATGCCATTTTTATTCTGAGATTTTTTCATTGACTTATTATCAGTGTCACAGCAGTCTTCAGTGTACCCGTAGGAAGGAATATTGTAACTTATGAATGATTTAATAAAGTGGAGCTTATCCCTACTAAAAAATCACTAAATGCTGTTACAGATTCTTTTCTAATCATGAAAGAATTACTAACAACAATAAAAATCGAGAAATCTTTGTGTTTACCCGATGTTTGATTAAGCAAGCAAAGTTCAGTTGTTTCATGATTACATAACTTGCATGTATCAATTATGGCACATGTTAATAAGTCCTTTTCCCATTTATATCCCTTAAATTAAAGGAAAATAAATGTTAAAAATAGATAAATATATTTTTTTAGCTGAAACCTAGGATATATTTTTATAAAAATCTGAAGATTAAATTTCAAATCGGTGATCATAAAGCAGTCTAGTTACTGTAAAACCTGAGAGCATTATTTCAATCCCGGATGAGATGGTGGATGTGCATTATTAGAGTTTGGACAGTTATGCAGAAGATGTCAATTAAAGATGAACATTGTCTCCAACGTGTAAAAGCATTTCATACAGATGATTTGGTAAACAGAACAAATCAGTTGACCAAACTGAGAAGTCTTTCTTAAATCAACAATAAGAGCAAAATACAGAGCATAACAGGTTTTAGAAGACTTTTTCGAACTTTCGCAGTGTTGAAAAGTTTGAATTATTTTTTTCTGGTAAGCGTTTTCTTGGCAAGTTAGTTTTGGTTGGTATGAGGGCGCCAACCCCATGTCCAACCCTTCCTCCTTTATCCGGGCTTGGGACCGGCAGTTGCCCCGAATGGACTACAGGCGGAGTTAGTGTTGAAAAGTTGGGCAGAGAAATTAGTCATATTGTAGATTACCAAGCAAAATGAAATATTCGTATCTATTATTTGAATTCTAAGTGTGTTAAATGTTTTCACTAATCTTTCGAAAATAACACATCCTATGTTGATAAAAAATCTAATACCATTTCATCAATAGTTGTATGCGATTTTTCATCAACTCTGTAATCCTAAATAACTCCTGATTCTGCTGTCATAGATTTTGTCATTTATTAAGTAAGGAAATGTTATATGTCTCATGCATTGATATACTGATAATCGATCAACATCACCATACAGCTTTCTGATATTCGTTAACGAAACAGATTTATATGAATCACTTGGTTATCGCTAGACGTTAGAGTAGACGATTCTATAAGCCTTCACAACCGCCAACAAGTGTTTTCTCGGAATTCCGGATTTGTTTTCTCTACTGATCTACTATTCAATAATTTGATAGAGTTAAAAGTCAGTAGCATCTTACATTTTTAAGATTGTTGTTGAAAGACAGACCTTATAAATGACATAGATAATTAGATGAACAACATATTCCCACCACTCCTGCGTTCAACGATTAGGCAAGTTAAGAGGAAAAAAACAACTAGCATTAGTTTACAAGTTTTCATACCACATTAGCACAGTGAGATGCAAAAGTAGTTTAAGCGGTATCCCTATTAATGACAGTACATAACCTCTGGCTAGAAAGATATGTATGGTTTAAGAAGAAAATACGAATTCGTTAAAAAGAAATATTTTAGAGATAATTAAAAAACTTGTAATTTAAAGGTACAAACAGTGAATGCACTAGTGCAGCTCCAAACGATTCTGAACTAAGTCATCCAAAGTATAATCAGCGATTATGATAACCACGTGAACCCCAAACAGACAGTTTGTATTTATTTATGTAGGTAAGTCCAACAGACACTGACTTCATGGATTAATGCCAGGTTTGTGTTAGGCTAACTACCAACCTACTCACACTAGTCATCACTGAGCATTGAGATGGGCGACAGTTACGCATTTACAATGGAGGTCTCAATCACTTCACTCAATCAAGATTCACTATCTCGTCAACAGATTTACCATTCTTACTTGGCATCCTATGTCTAACCTCAACAGTATTAAATCAGTGGTTTCAACATACACGAGTAATGCTTTAAAGGCGATTTCAACTAACACTAGTAA
Organism: Schistosoma turkestanicum; assembly: GCA_944470395.2. NCBI lineage: Eukaryota > Metazoa > Platyhelminthes > Trematoda > Strigeidida > Schistosomatidae > Schistosoma > Schistosoma turkestanicum. The sequence continues at coordinate 11,733,552 of OX103979.1, read as the reverse complement.
CCTGAAAATATGCACCACTTTTTAAAGCTATATTTCATAGACATAAAAAAGGAGTGAACTGTTGTGTAGCATACTCATCCTTCACTGGCTAGACGGACATCGAATCAAAAATCAATCGAATCGAAATCTACTTAAAAATGACTTAAAAGCGGCGATAGACAACAGTAAGCAACTATTCAGACTCATCAAAGAAACCGGTATTAGGAACCCTTCTGTCAGAGAAACTACATCAAAAAAGGATGCGCTTATAATTCATTCTCAATCCAGGAGATTGGACTGATGGGCAGAACACTTTACGGATTGGTTCAATTGGCCCTCCCTCAGACACATTTCGGTTGCCCACGATCTCTGGTCATCCTCAACGGCAAATCGACACAACTTTGAGATTAGCAGGCTGGATCCCGTAAAGATCGATCGTGCCATTGGCAAATCGTGACACTACGGATCATTGTGGAACAATCAATTGCGTCGAATCCACCGATATACACCAACATTTCGGACTATTGCTGTTGATTGATTGAACTCTTTGGACTATGAGAAAGCAACTGATGGCGCTTCCTCGACACTATGGCGTGCCTCAGAGGATAGTCAACATCATATCGAATTCTTATAATGGACTAAACTGTAAAATCGTGCATGGAAGACAGCTTGCAGACTCATTTCAAGTATAAAGCACCATGTCAGGCAAGGCTGTCTGCTAACGACCTTTGATCTACCTGCTCTATGCCACACAACAAGGAATGCAGACGAAGACGACCAGTGTAGCAGCAGCATCTGCAGCAGTAGGTCCCAACATATCCAACGAAAAAGCACGATCCTCTAATACAACACAACATGCACCAAACAAATCACACTTGAAGGAGAAGCTCTGGAAGAAGCGGAAACCTTTACATACCCAGGAACGACCATTGATAAAGAGAAGGTGCATCTGATGTCAATGTAAAGTCACGAATAGGCAAAGCAAGGGTAGCATTTCTACAATTGAAGGACATCTGGAACTCAAAACATCTGTCAACAAACACCAAAGTTAGAACTCTCGGTATAAATGTCAAAACAGTTCCATTGTATGCGGCCGAAAGTTGGAGAACTACAAAAGCCGGCATCCAGAAGATACAAGTGTTTACTAACAGTTTTATACGCAATATACTGCAGATCCGTTGGCTAGGCACTACCAGCAGCAACCTATTGTGGGATAGAATAAACCAGCCTCCCACTGAGGAAGACATTAGAAAAATATGTTGGAGGTGAATATGACAAACATAGAAAATGGGTAGAACTGGAAAGGAACGCCCAGGACAGAGTTCTTACGAGAATGTTGGTTAGGGGCTTATGCTTTATCACGATTAACGGGCTTAAATAAGAAAGTTAGATCAGTATTGAAAACGTATTTTATAGGACAATAAATTGCAAACGAAACATGGGAACCGATGAATTGAGTTCATACGACACCTTTTCTTTCAGGATGCTGGGTCTATTGACACTTTTCTAAGTGAACCAATCATATGCATTAATTCAGATTATGTGCTGGACTGTCAATTACTGGGAACACATTAACTACTTTTAAGGGATGAGTAGGGCTTTCTCGAGGGACAGCAGAAACTCTGGGCCGATTTAGAGGAAACCTAACTCTTCTCTACTTTTTATATACCAGCGTCCAGGCCTATTTTATGTTAGCATACGACAATTCAAAGGCACTTAGATTTTATTTTTACTAAGAAACTGATAGGTGTTTGATAGTTTCAAAGTACGTGGATATATATAATGTCTCCTGAATTATTTTCTTCAGTCTATCTTTTCATATCATTCTAAATGCCATAAATATTAAAATATGTTTTCAGACATACCGATTCGCATAAGCATTCATAATCATCCTTATGATAGCCACGACGTCTACAAGAATCACCAACTGCGTTTGGAATATAACGACAAGGTCTTCGCTTACATGGATTTGGACATACCTGTGTTAATAATAAACAGAGAACATTTGAAAACTGTTTTCATAAAGAAGTGTGATGATTAAAAAATGTAATTACCGTACATTTTAAATATTCCAGTGACATCAGCTGTCATATGAAGTATATTTTTAAAAAGTTACGGCAGCTAAATTGTTTCTCTCTTCAAATTTAAACATACTTCCATGTGAGGATCATGATTAAAATTAGCTGCTGTTGAATCTGATTATACATTAATGATATATTACTGATGTTCCAATGACTGAAAATTCAGATTGACTAATTGCACATGTTTAGACTCTAGTACGCACGTGTATTCCGAAGAAACCCCTGAGAGTTTTACAGAACAATAGCAAAGCCAAAAGAATGCTTCGAGAGACACTAGAAAAACAGTAAGCCAGTCAAGTAAATTTTGCCTACACCGAGGTAGCTTGAAAAGATATCCGAAAATCTGTAGAAACACCAGCAATATTTACCAGTATGCTAAACCAAAAGGTTAGTGAAAAGCAGTAGATTTTAGTAGCATCTACAGAACTGATAGATGCTCAGAAACTCATCCAATCTGGCTCTGAACATGATGAAGAGCGAAGTCAGCTGAAGCGCAGGCTGATAAGAAGCCTACGCAATGATCGCGACCAGTGGTGGGTGGCGAAAGCAGGAGAGACGGAAAAGGCGGCGAGCCGCAATAGGTAACAGTCGACAACTGTTCTGACTTATCAAGGAAACCGGTATTAAGAAATCCGAGTGTCAGTGAAACTATCTCGGATTGGATGAGCATATTACTCATTTTCAATCCAGGGGATTGGATCGATCGGTAGGATATTTTGGGTAGAAGTTCAGGTGACCTTCAGTCATACTTCAGTTACTCACGAACTCCAGTCGACCTGAATGGCAATTTGATGGAAGCCCTTCAACTCGTAACGAAGTCGCGATGCCATTGGCAATTTAAGGCGAACGATAGCAGCAGGTTCTAATAGATTAACCCCTAAGATGTTTAAGGATGGAGGTCCAGTTTCAGCCCTTAGATCGACTCTCACCCTTGCTCTTTCTCCTGCCCATCGACTGGATTATGAAGACGTCAGAATCTGGAGGGAAGCACGGTATCAACTGAACAGTTACGACGCAGCTGGACGATCTGGACATCGCAGATGACCTGGCTCTTCTATCGCACACGCAACAACAAATGCAAGAGAAGACGACCAGTGTAGCAGCAGCCTCTGCAGCAGTAGGTCTCAACATACATAAAGGAAAAAGCAAAATCCTCCGATGCAACACAACATGCACCAACCAAATCACTCTTGATGGAGATGTCTTGGAGGACGTTAACACCTTCACATATCTGAGCAGCATCATCGACGAGAAAGGTGGATCCGATGCAGACGTGAGGGCGCGGATCGGCAAAGCAAGGGCTGCATTTCTACAGTTGAAAAATATCTGGAACTGCAAACAACTTTCAACCGAAACCAAAATCAGGATTTTCAATACAAATGTCAAGACAGTTCTACTGTATGGAGCGGAAACTTGGAGAACTACCAAAGCCATCATCCAGAAGATACAAGTGTTTATTAACAGTTGTCTACGCAAAATACTTCGTATTCGTTGGCCAGACACGATCAGCAACAACCTACTGTGGGAGAAAACAAACCAGATTGCAATGGAGGAGGAAATCAGGAAGAAGCGGTGGAAGTGGATAGGACACACACTACGAAAAGCACCTAACTGCGTCACAAGACAAGCCCTCACATGGAACCCTCAAGGCAAAAGGAAAAGAGGAAGGCCAAGGAACACATTACGCTGAGAAATAGAGAAAGATATGAGAGGAATGAACAAGAGTTGGACAGAACTGGAGAGGGAAGCCTACGACAGATTTGGTTGGAGGAATCTGGTGAGCGGCCTTTGCTCCATTGGGGGTAACAGGCGTAAGTAAGTAAGTAAGTAATCCAGTAAGCAATTCCTGGTTTGGGAAAAAGAAACTGGGTAAGGATGGAAAATCGATTGATGTAGTAGTGAAACCTCATAACCTCAATGGACGATGCTGTTTGATGTGGGAGTGAGCTGGAAGAAGCCTAGCGACGACTAAACCATAACACGGCGCGAGTCCATGAAGTCATTGACTGTTGGACTGACCGTGTTTTTCGGTTTCGACTACCTGGTTGCGGTACGCGAGATAATATTGACCGGTTATTACACTGAATGACAGCTGGATATCGTTTGCGAGTGAGTAGATGCACTCATTATGTCTTTCCCCAAGTTCTTAGTTGCAGAATTTCTCAGTATCTGTTTGCTCAGTTTTAAACTAATTTCAATGGTTTATAATTTCTCGAATCATATCTTCGATTCCTAATTTCTTCCGTTACCACTATTACTACTACTCTTGGGTTGGAATTGATAGTTTTATCTTTCTAAGCTAATGTGATATGGTGACTTGAACTGATGTATTTACTTATCAAGTTCTATGTTGCACCTGACTGACTGACAGTTTGATTCTATGGGATACATCAGTGTGCATTTGTATGTACGATGGTTGTGATAAATGGAGTAGCTAAAATTTGAGTTTTGTTTAGTTGTGAGAAATGAAATAATGAAACGTAAATGCTTGGATAAAAAGTTCAAGCTGGATGGATAGTCAGGCCTTCTTTTCTATGCGAAGTATGGAGATTCAGCATTATATATCAGATGATAACGCATCTGACTTGGATATGCTTCACTATAAAAATACTTCTAAACGGATAGACAATTCTTGACACCATGACAAATTCACTTTCCAAAAGGAAAACGAATGTAATGAATTGCGATTTCGTTTAAAGAAATGCCAACGGAAATTCAGATTAAACCGTAAGACGAAAATCGATAGATTGATACCGGTACGTCGATTTCTACTCTGTACATTCATTCAGCACAAGCTCACTTCTGTATGAAAGCTACCAAGATATCCAGAATGATAATTAAAGTCTTGCAATTAAACCATCTAGCTCAGAGAACATAACATCACCGAAAGTATTCAACTGAACTGCAATCTTTTCCGCTCAATTTCACTGAAATATACAAACTAGGATTTCTTTCATGAATTTTATCCTTGTTACAGACAACTTTAAACTAGTGAAACTCGATAATGACATTTGTCGAAATAGTTCATTACATCAAACTTGAAAGTTGTTATTCGTTTCTTAAAAATTATTCCCACGTTATGTGGAATATCGAGAGACAGCGATGACGATTTGAAAAATCTGCAATTATTAGAACAAATGACTAACGGAGTTTTATCCATGGAAACACCAGTTCAAAGAGTAACAGAACCACAGAAAATACGAAAACTTACATATATGTAAACTCACATCTAAGTCAGGTACAGTTTCTCTTATTTTACCATAAAGATGACATATAGTATATATGTATATCAAACTCATTTGATCTATTGTTCGTAAGCGATAACATCCACCACGTATAACTGGTGTGATGAAATGTTTATTTGACAATGTCACAAACTTTTCACCAAATATTTGTTGTAGCAAGTGTGGATTATTTGAAGTGGGTTGCATTAATGCCAGAAAATAAGCCCATGAACATCTTGGATGTTTGATTTCATCACATAATGTAACTATGTGAGGCCAATTGACATCAGCTAAGTACATATTTCCATTATGCGGAAACATATCTGAGTTGACATGTAGAAAAATTAAAATTTGATTTCAATCAATTGTTTAAACTACAGTTGATTAGTATAGTGGAAATAAGTAGGAATTTATTTAAACTGAAATAGTCAAATTACTTTTTTTAAATATGAATATTAAGGTCTTGAAGGTGGAATGCATCATGCTTAGTTTGATGACAACAGATGCTTTAGTGATTTTTTTTCCAGCATGCATCATTTCTATTTCACTAAATATTCCTCTCTAAGATCTTCGAAAGTGAGAATTTTCTAAGTTCGAATTCGATCTGTTTAAAATGATATTCAATTCTTGTAAAGTCAATAAATGAAACACTAACTTTTGTAATCATATCTAATTCATAGATAACAAACGGTAACATGATAACTCTTAGTATCCGTACCATAAGTGGTATTTAGAACTTTTATACATATAATCAATCAGCTTGTTCGATAACATTTAGCATTATTTATATTGTCCTCAACAACCTTCTGATCATTATCCGAACATGCATTTCTGACTTAAGTAATTTAACGTTTGGTGTATATGTGGCTGATAGCTAAATTCAGCTTACATCAATATGTGAACGGTCCTATCCAAGATGAAAGTCAGGTTATTTTAAATGTTTATCTAATTTCATTTCCTCATTTGTGTTCAAAGTTTCGCATATTCACTTGATTTGAGACAAAAGAAAGCTCATCTAAACTATGACCAAAGTAAATTGGTATATCAGCAGTATAGCTAGATAAGTCAATCAGATTAAGCCTAAAATATTAGGTCAGCTTTGACGCAAATGAAGCCATAATATTGTTGTTTTTAAAATAAGATTGATGTCAAAGTTCTCATGATACAATTGCTCATAAACAAATAAATTATTCGTACAACTTTGATATACAAAGATACAGAGGTTTACTGAACCTCTATTTCAACTAGATCTGCTTTATGATCTATCTTTAATGAATTTCACTAAATCCCATCGATTTAGAAATTCAACTTTTTTGTATGAGTATATTCCGACAGACGATATATGATATTTTTGTGATCACCGTTTGCTTCCAACGACATCATATCCGCTAAGCTATTGAATTCAGATAATCACTGGGTTGTGCGACGAGGCGAAATTCATTTCATTTGTACTGGTTATTTGAATCTTTCCATTGATGTTTAGAAGTGCAATCGATCAGTCCCTTTAAGTTTATGCGCAACTTGTGAGGATTGCTTCGATACTGCCATAAGGTCGCAAGCATTTTTAAGCTAAGTGGATAACCTGTTGTGTTTCGAAGCGAACGCTTATGGATTCAAGTCGAGAAGTGAATATCAACCCTAGGACGCATATATATTCAGCTGACGAGACGAAATGAGTGTTCTAGCTTTCACTGATTGCTGCCATCTATCTTTGCCATTGGTTGGCCTCGGAGAGGGCTATCAGAAATGAAAAAAATAACTCCCTTGGATAGTCTCACATCAACATCTAAAGAAAGCATGATTTAATGTCATAAATGGGCAAATAATCCCTTCCTATCCTAATATGAGTGGCCTTAATGTTCAATCTCCTAATAAAATTCTTTTATACTCATCCAAAAGCCAATCGATCTTAGTTGACTACAACCTCACTAGGAACACTTCTGGAGTTACTGCTAGTCCCAAGCATGGATAAAAGAGAAGGGGTTGAGCATAAAGTTAGCGAAAACCAACTCGCTAAAAAACGCCAACAGGAACAAATAATTCAAACCATGTAAAATCTGCCCTGGTAGTTGGGAAAATATCATTGAGAAGAGTTATGAAAACTCATGATGAAAGTCGAGTTTCTGCAGAAGTCAATACGCTGATGCCCCTTTTGACAACCACAGCAACAATTAATACAGGCATAGGAATGTTCGCTTAGAAAAAGAAAAAACCAAACATTGTGAGTAAGCGAAACCCATTACCTACAGGCTAGGCAAAATGAGTTGTTATACTCCGGTCATGAAGAAAATGCTTCACAACAAACGAGGAGTTGCACTGATGCTATCCAAAGAAGCTCATACAGCGCTTATATAATGAGAATTCATTGTTATAGTTCTCCCTTATTACAACCCAGCTATTCCTAAGGCTTAGTATTCTCGGACACCAATTCACTCGAGACGTTCTCACAAATCAGAACACGGTTGAACAGGAAATAGATTATATTCCTGTTACGCATGCACGCAAACATGTCATTTGATATGCTTGAACTATTGCGAGTTTACCTTAGCCGGAAAACGAGAGTGAGGATCGAGGATCCGGCGACACGACATACTGCTCTAATCCGAACGTCTCACACCCCCACTGAGTAAAAGAAGACCTGATATGAAGTAGAACCTGTATTCTTCAAGCACCCAGAAAGTACGAGGTCAGAGTCCAGAAGAGAATCAGGATTCAGCACTAGGGATCCGTGTCCGGGTCATAAAACGTTTCAGATAATCCGTATTTATACATTTAGGTCGGATAGGAAACAGCATCGAATTTTGTGACATCGGCAATTAAGAAAACCAGTATTTTTTTTCTGGTTAGCATTTTTTGGCAAGTTAGTTTTTGACAGGATGGGGACGCCAAATCCATGCCCAACCCTCCTCCTTTATTCGGGCTTGGGACCGGACAACCAGTAGGAAACAACAATTGAAGTGTCATTGACAGTCAGGACGACCAATAAGAAACAACACTGGAGTACTTGACATTGATAGCTAGGACGACCATAATATTGACAAACAGGAATCGACCAATAGAATTTACACTTACAAAATGATTCTTCGTCGGATATTTGGTGAATATACTAACAATTTCGATAACAAGGTTAGAAGGGAGGCAGAAGATCCAAACGAAAAAGACGTTAGTATATTTGTAGTTTTCTTACATGAGACGATTCTAGATTGTTCCCTCAGTATCGGCTAGCGCTGATTGGATAGGAAAGAGCCAATCTACCTGCAACTACGCAATCATGCTTCATTCCAATCTATGTCCCACGAACAATCATGGCACCGAAATCATCAAAGCATTCTTCAAAATAAAGAAAATCAGGATTACTATCTCGTCAACAGATTTACCATTCTTACTTGGTATCCTATGTCTAACCTCAACAGTATTAAATCAGTGGTTTCAACATACACGAGTAATGCTTTAAAGGCGATTTCAACTAACACTAGTAACCTGAAAATATGCACCACTTTTTAAAGCTATATTTCATAGACATAAAAAAGGAGTGAACTGTTGTGTAGCATACTCATCCTTCACTGGCTAGACGGACATCGAATCAAAAATCAATCGAATCGAAATCTACTTAAAAATGACTTAAAAGCGGCGATAGACAACAGTAAGCAACTATTCAGACTCATCAAAGAAACCGGTATTAGGAACCCTTCTGTCAGAGAAACTACATCAAAAAAGGATGCGCTTATAATTCATTCTCAATCCAGGAGATTGGACTGATGGGCAGAACACTTTACGGATTGGTTCAATTGGCCCTCCCTCAGACACATTTCGGTTGCCCACGATCTCTAGTCATCCTCAACGGCAAATCGACACAACTTTGCGATTAGCAGGCTGGATCCCGTAAAGATCGATCGTGCCATTGGCAAATCGTGACACTACGGATCATTGTGGAACAATCAATTGCGTCGAATCCACCGATATACACCAACATTTCGGACTATTGCTGTTGATTGATTGAACTCTTTGGACTATGAGAAAGCAACTGATGGCGCTTCCTCGACACTATGGCGTGCCTCAGAGGATAGTCAACATCATATCGAATTCTTATAATGGACTAAACTGTAAAATCGTGCATGGAAGACAGCTTGCAGACTCATTTCAAGTATAAAGCACCATGTCAGGCAAGGCTGTCTGCTAACGACCTTTGATCTACCTGCTCTATGCCACACAACAAGGAATGCAGACGAAGACGACCAGTGTAGCAGCAGCATCTGCAGCAGTAGGTCCCAACATATCCAACGAAAAAGCACGATCCTCTAATACAACACAACAACACAACACAACAACAACACAACAACAACAGCTCTGGAAGAAGCGGAAACCTTTACATACCCAGGAACGACCATTGATAAAGAGAAGGTGCATCTGATGTCAATGTAAAGTCACGAATAGGCAAAGCAAGGGTAGCATTTCTACAATTGAAGGACATCTGGAACTCAAAACATCTGTCAACAAACACCAAAGTTAGAACTCTCGGTATAAATGTCAAAACAGTTCCATTGTATGCGGCCGAAAGTTGGAGAACTACAAAAGCCGGCATCCAGAAGATACAAGTGTTTACTAACAGTTTTATACGCAATATACTGCAGATCCGTTGGCTAGGCACTACCAGCAGCAACCTATTGTGGGATAGAATAAACCAGCCTCCCACTGAGGAAGACATTAGAAAAATATGTTGGAGGTGAATATGACAAACATAGAAAATGGGTAGAACTGGAAAGGAACGCCCAGGACAGAGTTCTTACGAGAATGTTGGTTAGGGGCTTATGCTTTATCACGATTAACGGGCTTAAATAAGAAAGTTAGATCAGTATTGAAAACGTATTTTATAGGACAATAAATTGCAAACGAAACATGGGAACCGATGAATTGAGTTCATACGACACCTTTTCTTTCAGGATGCTGGGTCTATTGACACTTTTCTAAGTGAACCAATCATATGCATTAATTCAGATTATGTGCTGGACTGTCAATTACTGGGAACACATTAACTACTTTTAAGGGATGAGTAGGGCTTTCTCGAGGGACAGCAGAAACTCTGGGCCGATTGAGAGGAAACCGAACTCTTGACTCCATTTTTTGATGAAGATGAAGAATAATGAATCATAGTTTAACAATCATGGTTCTATATATTCATCGAATAAATTACGTTAGTGAATAATGGAATAAAATAAGTCAAATATGAGTGTCTGGGATGTAAATTTTATTTATCCGTTATTACTTAGAGAAAATAAATGAAACCTATGGCAGGGGTAGGTTTTATCGGCTCAAAATATTGCTCGTTACAATTATTAAAATATTCTAAATAAGACGACAAATAATGTAGGGACAGACAGACAGACAGAAACAACGCATGAATTCGTCAATAAGTACATCAGTTCAGGTTGCCATGCGACATTAGCATAGAGACGCAACTGTCAGTTCAAATCCAAGAGTGATAGCGATAGTAGAAGTATTAGCAGTAATGGAGAAGATTAGGGAGCGAAGATTCGATTCGAGAAGTATAATTCAGTGAGATAAATTTAGAAGGAGAAAAACAGCGATTATGAGGAATACAGAAGCTTAGAATTTCATACAACACAAAGAGTGGATGCATCTGCGCCATTGCAAACGATTCTGAGCCATGTCGTTCAAGGTCTCTAACCATTGTTGACTTCCGTTTTGCCGACCCCAACCAGTTAGTCGACACCAACCGACATGACTCAGTCCACTTGTCAATGACTTCATGGATTTCTGCACTGTTTTGTTTTGGCCACCCCTATCTTTCTTCCAACCAACTTGTACATCAAAAAACATAGTTAGTGGTTAGGCATACGCAGCACATGTCTCAACCACCTCAACTGATGAAGTTTCAATATATGATCAATATTGATCTGCCATCCTTATCTAGCACTCGTTTCCTAACAACAGCATTGCTCACTCGGTTGTCCCAGGATATCCGAGCAATGCTTCGAAGACATCTGCGGTCGAAAACCAGTAACCTACAAATATTTTCTACTTTCACTGGCCATGTTTCACAGCCATAAAGTAGGATGGAGCGAACTACTGCACAGTACACTCGTCCTTTGGGTAACAAGCGGATATCTCGTCTACGCCATAAGAGCAAAAATAATATGCGTGTCAATAGGGCAAGCAAGTGAATGATTGTTAGCGAATGAATGAATAGGATTAAAATGCACATATATATACATAGGAAAATGGAGTAGTCGAAATATTTAAGCAGTCAACATTAGAGAGAATAGGCTGAATATATACGTAGGCGGTAAGCAATGTTCAGCCATAACTAGTTATGCAAACCCGACAATAATAAAAGCCAAAGGTACATACAAGTTATTGCTATAAGAATGACTCAATCAAATAAGTTAATCGAAAAAGCTTAGCCAAATTAAATATGAACAAAATCAAATGTGTGCGGAGATACTACAAGGTATTGTCAATTAGATTCTCATGACAATACACGGTTAATAGTTTAAAACTCATTGCCTGATTTCGATTACAGTGAAGGCAAGTTAAATATTAGTATGAACGATTTTACAAATAGATGACATTATTACAGTGAGACGTGTTATTTCTCTACTTACTAAGGTGATACAGAGTAAAGTTAGAGGCAATGAATAATAAATGCTACAGAAGTCATATAGTTCCATAATTGATTATGCAAAAGTTTTCGTGACGAGCTAATATGAATAAGAATGACTGTTGGGTATAAGAAAGCTGAAAGGTCTAACGATAGACAACAATTAAACGTAATTCTTGAATATCATTCACTAATTCAGTTACTAAAGTCCCAACTCTGGAATTACAGAGTATACATGAGTTGAGACTAGTAGTGTGGTCAAGGACGTGCATCTTTTCTATTTGGGGATCTGAAGTTATTACGCTACATCTTCGATGGAGTAACGGTCCACTAACTAGCTTAGAATTTAATTCAAAAATAGTTATGAACAATAAATTACGAAACCCCATGTTCGTACGTTACATACCTTCATAAGTATTCCGACTCCAGTAATGATACCATATGGTAATAGGTATAATAGAAGACCCATAAATACCAGGTGGAAAACCATTTTCATATTCTCTATATTGTGGATTATGCATCTGTTGAAAAGTTCGAAATCCAACATTCTCTTGCATTGAATATTCTTTCCGATAGCGTTTAGCGATAAAATCATAAACTCTTTCTGAATTGGCGAAAATAATAACAAGTAAGAACACGCTAACAGGACATATAATTTTATCCATCAATTCATACATGATTCATGAATTCAACCCAAATACATTGGATATCATTAGAAGTCTGTTAAATCAATATTATCAATTTGAAAGTCATTGACAGTGTATTTAAACAGATCGATAACATTATTTTTCATATTAGATAAATTATATGACTATCCCAAAAAGGAATGAGTAAATAAACATGAAATTAAATCATATAGACGCATAAAACAACTGAAAGCGACCTGGCTGGTGTTCTACAACAATTAGCTTAGTTCACAAACTCAGGTCTTCTGTCAATATTTTTGAAGAGAACCGCGCTCATCCGACAGAGAAAGATAAATATAGGACATAAACACAATGCCTTCTCACTATCTTTATGGGATACAATGTCGAGATGCTAATGACAGTGCTAGGATTTCTACATCACCTCAGTTGTTTCACTTGAACTGTATTTCTTGCTTGAATCCTACAGAGTTTACGAGTAGTAATCCATAATTAGGTAGAGGGGTATCGCGCAATCTGCGAACGTCACAAAAATCAGGGCGGTCATTGAGTAATAATGTTCCAGTATATCTAAAACTGTGGCGTTACTGCCTAGTGAAAAAATGATGAGATGAGCACAGCTAACAGATGTGTTCACTTCTATTTATTATGAAATGCTTGTTGTAAACACTATAAGTTTGACCGTACGGACTGAGTAGGTGATATAGTGGAAAAGAAAGTTCTTTGCCAAACCATATTTAAATCGTTTTTATCAATGCGATAGGTTTTTTTCACTATCGATTCTAGTTGCGTTGCCTCCTAGGCAAATAATCTAAAAGAAGTTCGCTAGTTAGACAAACAAACAGAAACTTTATATGAAAGTGCAAGGAAAATCACTATCGAAGAGTCAAGTCAGTGATCAAACCTGAAGGCAAGAACATGTGAAGGAACCACTAGCTGAAATGTTACAGAACTACCTTCGTTTGGCTTCTTCTGCAACGTGACTAAATCTAAATTACAACTGGAAATTTACATCTCATTTTCAAACCTCGGTGAAATGAGGCTTATACCAAAGCTCTTGTCAACTTATTTAACAAAGACTTTGATGAAATGTATGCATGGTACTTGAAAGCCTCGTGCTTAAGGGTACTTTATGAAAATTACGGTAGATTGTCATCAACAACTTATCATATACCATCAACAATGAACTTTCACCAGTTTTCATCCACCTCAGGTTTTTGTTTGCTTACTTTGTCTTACGCATGGTGATTTAGATACCGAGATCACAGCTACGATAATTACGTTTACCACTCCTTTGAATACTTTTGTGACATTCAAATTCGCAATGTTAACATTTGACAAGGATAGTTCTTTAATGATAAAATTCCAATAAATGAATCAGGCAACTACCATAACTGAATATTTCCTGTAGTAAGAATACTTATGAAAACATACAAAGACGATATAAACACCTCCTAATTTCAAGTTAACATAATTAACACCTACCAATATACTATAAACATTTTTCGAAGTAATCGATCAACATAAAATATAGATATTTTCGCAATAAGAGCTTTACCCTGAAAGTACTATTGAGAAGCAACTACGTCAATATTTTTGAAGGAAACAACTTCCAGACTATTTGGCAAGATTAAAATTTGTGCCTGCACTCTAATTAATTCGTATAGCAGATAAATACAAGATAGGTTACCAGATTATGCTAACTCGAAACATCCTTTTCAGATACTGACCACTATGGGATAAAGAATAAATCGGTAATACATATAGTTCGTGAGTCCTTTGACTCTCTATGTTATGTCCATTACATTACAACGATGAAAAATGTCAGCACCAGCATAAGCGGCGTCAGGTTTTCATCATACCAAGTAACGAAGTAAATCTAAGCGTAAAATGAGTACCCTAGATTGTATAATCCATAAATCTGAATGTCATATGAACATTTTACAGAAAATTTTGATGAGCTTCAATCACCAGATAATTACTTTATATTTAAGCGTCTAAATCCCATCAAATAGTTGTTATCTGATGCCACAGCAAAATTTCTCGGTTAGAAACGTCATAAAAAAAGATAGAAACTAGTTTTATATGCGTTAATTTAGATATTCCTCTGAAAAAACCGTTTAATTCCGAATTCAAACGAAAACATCAATGCTTTTCCAGAAAACTATTACTGAGGTAAACTTTTCGATTACTTCATATGCAGAGTATACGGCCAACAAAACATGGACTTAAAATCTAAACAGTGGGAGGAAGGAATCCACCATAAACACGATATTGAGAAATACATTGGGGCATACGTTTCGAGTCATAATAATCTTATTCGGTGCCTAGGGAGTCATGACTGGTTCAATACGAATCCCAATAGAAAACAAGCAGTTAAATCACATTACCTAAAATAACCAGTTACACGACCTAGTCATATAGTTGGACTACGTTGTTTTAGTGACACAACCGTTGAATAATCTAGTCAATGTTTCTAGAAATACTTACGAAGCCGCAATAACCCCGCCTTAAAACGCGAAATCGGAACATTCCTGCAGATACTTTACATTTTGGGTGATATCCACACGACAATACGAACATGACATTAACGCATCAGGATAGACTTTATAAGGTTTCACAAAACAAAAGTCAACATGCTTTTAAAGGATTCTTGGAATATTTACAGTACAAACTGAGGTTTTAAATAGCGAAAATCAGTTTTATTTACATTGTACAGTGTGATCCCGACGTGAACGAAACCAATTCACTGAGTGGGGTTAGCTGATTCCGTAGCGGCTGACATACGTTCGGTAATAAATGGGTGTTGTAGAGCTTCATTTAAGGAAATACGACGAGTAGGATCCAGCATCAAGGTTTTTTCAAGAAGGTCACGAAACTGTGTTACTTTACGGAAGATTGGTTCACTTAGCTTTGACTGACCAATAAGGTCTGTCATTAGGTCCCTTGTTGGTTGTAAATTACGAATTACTGTCATTTTCTCCTAAAACAAAATAAGCAACACGTAGACTACTGATAATGAATACAACGGGGTTCTCATTTCAGCTTAGGAATATTGAAAGGTTATTGTGTTTAGCATTTAGATATAGAACTAAGTTTTCAGAACATTCCATACAAACGAATATCCCGTAGGGGGGATAAAGGTCTATAAGCGAACAATAAACAAAAATTTTTCAAAACACACTCCATATATATTTGACTTTAAAAAACCCTGAATCCGCAGTTACAAGATACAGGACGATATTAAAAACATAATAATGATTGTGGTGAATTCATCTTAAGTCTTATAATTATCCAATTTTCGGACAAACAAAGAATAGGATATGTAAGGTGGGAACTACTGTTAGGTTTAAAATGTAAACACAGGCGTTAACAGCTTGCAGCTACGTAATCTGGTTGAAATTACCAAGGCTTTGGGTAGATTAAAATTCAGTATTTATAAGAACCATGATCTGAACATCCTCCCAGTGCATCAAATAATTGAGATAGGTGGAAATAATTATCGAATTAATTACTGATTCTCATTAACCCGAAAGATTACTTGATAATTGAGACAACTGAAAATAGTATATAGCAAATTTATAGACGTTTATCCTAGATGTCGTTTGTAAAGAGTGAATGTTTCGTATACAACTTTACATTATACTAACACAAAACATTGACCAGCCGAAAACGAGTTGTAGCACTTATTCCAGTTATACGCACCAAAATGATAACCCATGTATTGATTATTCTCTGATACAAATAAAGGAATTAAATTGTATAAGTAAACTGAATTCCAATAGATCTGAGCAACTGGATAACTTAGATATATCTGCATGGGAAGCGATAAAAACGCATTAAAAACCAGGATAAATGATAAAAACTTTTTTAGTGCTTGTGAGAGATTATGAAATAGACATACGATAAAAATAAGTGTTACAACTTTTAAAAATATAGACACCGATCTTTGAATAAGTCAGCAAACCTTTTGTGTTACTTTATCCACTTCATGATAAAGGAAATTGCACTGTTCATCAAAATGTTGTGAGCGAAACATTCCACGACGGATCACGCGACCTGGTATACGACCTTTGACTTCCATCATTAAACGTAACATTTCATTGTTAGTCTTTCCTGGAAACATAATCTGTCCAGTATGTAACTCAAATAGAGTTACGCTGCTAGACCACAAATCCACATTGTAATCATAAGGAACACCTAAGACTAAAACAAATGTCAAACACCAAGATTTTAAATGAAAATGATTTTGAAAAACTGAGGATGACTCAGTTATTATGAAAACATGTTCATCTGGTTAGAACATTTGCAGAATTAAAAGTCTATCTCACATATTAGGTGAGATGAACAGGCGATTATTCATTGATTTCAGTGTACACCACTAAAGAACCGACCCGAGTATCCGACTAGAGTTGAATTTTGTGGAGGCTAGCAATGCCGCTTAGTTGCTCAAAAAGAGATAAGCGAAATGGAGTTAAATCCCCCTTATCCAGATGTCAAAAGTTGAGTGTCTTAATCATCAAATTGTGTTGAAGTCATGTTGAACGATCCTAAAAATAGAGCTATTAAAGTTTTTGATAGTGAAATATCGGAGCGATTAAAAGGAACACACTTTTTATTTGAAGGTATTTCAGATGATTTGGTGAAATAATTCTTGCTATTCTACATAAAATTGAGTTGGGAAATGAAATGTTGATACAGTAATCTATGAACGTACTGAATAAAGAGATAAGCCAAAAATTCGACATGAAATGCTATTACCAACCGCAGACTCTCAATATATTAGGAGGTAGAAACAGTAGTAAAGCAAATAAAATATAATATTAAGTGTCACTGAGAAATTCTTTACCAATGTTTACTTAAATTAAATGAGGGATAAAGGTCCTTCATAATCACTGTCAGTCAAATGTAGTTGTTCGTAAAGTATTTAAACCTGTGGTCGCTATTACCATCATACATGAAATAAATATGATTAATCATCACACCTCCACGAAATAGTACTGTATGTAACTAAGGGTACCAAACGAACAAACTAATTCTGAAAGTAAATTTATGACTGAAAAGCCGATGAGAACTAACTAGTATATGCATAGTAACCACCTATAATCAGTGACATTTAGCAAACTTTATTTTTAAAAGTACTTATTGTGGACATATGGTACATACATTCATCACAAAGTTGCGACGAAATACAGACTTAAAATAAGAGATGTCTTGATGCTCCTCAAAGACAGTACATTTAATACAGATTCACTATGTTTCAATGGAAGTTCTTATTTGTAAACTAGAGACGGATTCGTTTCAGAAAACCCAGCAAGTATCATGACGTTGATATCACAAGCCAATAGCAATTTAGCTAAACTAACCTACCCGCTAAGTTTGACCCTCACAGCCTTTTGCATAGTGGCTCAGGAAGGAGTCAAGCAGATTCAAGACAAAAATATATAAACCGAGATCCCTAGTAGTTTGAACTAAATAAGAAAATAAAATGTTTTAAAAAACGTAAAATTCACTAAGGAGCGCATAAGAAAGATTACCCTCACTAAAGGTAGCAAGATGACAGCCCCACTAGTATCGTCACAATACTCCATATCTTGACCAGGATTATTGAATAGCAAGTTCATGGTGGCGACTGATTTCCATTGACTGATATAACGCCGAATACGCAAAAAATGCAGAAAGTAGAAGAATGTCAGTATTCAATTTAAAAATTCAAAGGTAGTATTGAATAAGCATGTTACGGCATACCATATAACAAGAAACTTACTTATTTCTGGAGCACGATAAAAACGTGAAACAAGATAAGGAGTGATATCATTATCCTGTATAGTAGATGCTGATCCGAAATCAGACAACTTAAGCAGGATTTTGTTTTCATTTACAAGTATGTTATCAGGTTTGATGTCCGCATGCAAAATACCACACTTGCGCATTAGCTTCAAAGCCAACAGAAGCTGCTGAGTGTATGAACGTATAGCAGCGATATGCAGCCCAATGTTACGTCCGTACTTTTTCAAAACTTCGCGAAGATTTAGACTCATTAACTCGAATACCATACATAAATGATTTTTATGGAAAAAGTGACGGTAAAGTCGCAGACAATGAAAACGATCTTGCGGGTCGGCATCATTGAGTTTTTTCAAGACTTCTAATTCCTTTAGCCCTGACTTGTGCCTAAAAATAGGAGCAGATTTAAGTAAATATAGTGAAATTACATGATTGTCAACGTACTGCCAAAGGACCTCAACAACTACATTACATAACTAGTTATGCAATAAATACGGCTACGATGAATTCAGGTTACATTTATTTTATGTTACATGAAAACCCTTAGATTAAATAAAACAGAAACTTACATTACATCGTTGTTTCTTATTATCTTGATCGCCACCTCTAAATTACCCCGAGCACTGTCTCTCGCCCTAACAACGTTAGAAAACACTCCGTGACCAGTATATCCATAAACAGCATAACGCTTATCCAGAACTTCACCAATACGAACACCTGGATATTAGAAATTGTCTTTATAATACTCATCAAAAATGTAAACTGCATATGTTCTTTTTTTACCGAAAAGCACTTACTATCAGAACCCGTGATGAACAAGGTCCTGAATTTATAGATTCTACGACACTAAAAGTGTAAACATATCTAAATTAAGGGTCGGCTACTCATGATACTGTAGTAAACATTAAGAAATGAAGCCACATCAAATTATAAGGGATTCACATGAAAATGTTTCATGAGTTTTAACAACAGTAAGCTCACTATTTTATTTTTATGTGAATTGAGACTATAAAAATAGATAGTAAAAAAAACTACATGTTTATAAACTTACGATAATAACCCTCAGCATCATCCCAGTTGTCAGATAAGGCATGATTTTCAGATGCCATAGCCCCTAATGCCATAGTTCCAGGAGCATGATGCAGCTCAACTTCGAATTCCTCAGCAAACATGTCGAATGTAGAAGGTTTGGAATTGTTTTGTTCAGAGATATTTAGGTCATTTCTTTTTTTATCCTGAAGTGCCATTGCAGCTGGAGCTTGAACACCAGAGAGACGACCACTTGGTGAGCAGGGTTGTTCTAAAATCATAAAATAAAAGATTTATCTGAGAGTAACAATCCAAACGTATTTTACACTGTGGCAGAAAGGTAGGAGTTCTAAACGGCTTACAGTACACATACGTAAAGCAGACTTTTTCGACGGATGAATTATTCAAGCTAGCTTCATTACGGAAATAAGCTGAAGTTAATAAAAATACTGATTTTAACATCTAAACCCATGTGAACAATAAACTGAAAAGATTTTTACGACTACACTTTTAAAGAGAATGGTTGAAAGATATATTATAATCATGTAACTTTAATTCAATTTATCATAATTTTATAATAACAAATCTCTGAAAACTACTCGAAGAAAATATGTGAACAGAACCTGAGAATATTGCAAACGTAGCAAGCGACAGTAGTTAACAATTTGCTGTGAATATAACAAATTTTTAGTACTTATTTTACCCACCTGAATTACTAGTTGGAGCCATTTTAATACATTCTAACTTAGCCTGGACAAAGCTTTCGAAGTCAAAGTCCTCTGTGTCGTCAAATGTACCCATATCCGTTAAACTATCTACCTGAGTAACTTGCGGATTGAGATCGATTTCAGGTTTATTAATTGGGGCTTCTTTACTTTGATTTCCAATTTCTAACTTCTTTAATAAAAAAGACCAGAAAGTTAGACCAATCAAATACTAACTTCCAGTAACTTTTGTCTCTCAATACGTCTTCTTCTGATGATTTCTTCCTCATCTTCTTCATTTTCAACTACTACCAAAGATTTGTCTCTGTACAAAAATAAGGGAAGATTATGACTTACTCGTGGCCTGAGGTGGATTTGTGACTATCTTCGGAGTGTTTCCGAGTCTTGTGAGATTTTCTCTCATGATGAGATCGTTTGGATTCATATGTTTCATAGCTGGGGCTACGGTGTTTAGACTTTTTACGACGACGAATGTAGTCTTCTTGTTGATCGTATGACTTTGGGTATCTATTTCGGTAGTTATTATCATCGTGTTTATCTACATGTCCCGAGTGGTTGCTGGATTCTTGATAATAATAACTAGGACCGTAGTGATAGTCTGATTCCTCTCGATGGGAACGACGTTTCCGATGCTTTTCTTCTCGGTGATTTTTTAGTGAAAGCATAGATAGTCTGAAAGTAAAGACTACTTGATTAAATCGCTAAAAATCTCTAATATGCATAAAAGTCATAAAAACAAATCCCATTAAGGTCACTTTACCATATCATTTCGATTGAGAAAAATCACATACGCAGAACTCATCTTAAGCAAATAACCAGTTTTTGAGGCATTTCTATGGAAACGGAAGTAGTAAAGCTTTTCACTCTTGGGATGTAAAGCTTGTTTGGTTGATGGTTCAAATTCTACCTTAGATTACAATATCTGATAACGGAAATAACAAATTCACTGAATACAAATCCGGTACAACAAGAAACCAAAAATAGAATGTGCCACATAAATGAAGGGATAATATTTTGAAGGGTACATTCGAACAGGTTGGCATAAACAGCTTCAGATTTTACTCACAGCTATCAAAGTACACAAACTTTCCTACTAGTATTAATGGACTACAGAAAGTTGTCGTCATTTCGATAAAAACACTGTATTTATGCATAAAGTACACCATACACCTACAGGCAGTGGTTGGTCACTTACTAAGCACGATTTGTGCAGATTACGCGCTGTTGTATAGTTGAGAGTGAGCAAATTTGTCTGTTGGATTGCAACGGAGTAGAAAGGTAGATGTAAGATCACACTGTCTGTGAACAGGGCATTCGTGGTACTAATACACTCTTCAGACACCTTTCCACACTATACAAAACTAGTGTACAGTTATATCCAACGAAAATCAGGCGGCCGTGATACTAGCAAACAGGTGGCGGTATCCATTTGGCAGAGGAACATACAGTTAATAAATAAATTTTGTTAGTCTTCGGTTTATACAACGAAAACCACAACTTTTGAGAGCTATTTTACTTTAGACAAATAAACAATAGCTACAATGTAGAACTTTGTACGTACGTACATCAATTCAAGTTGTCATACCACAGTCTCAAAAATAGAATGGTCAATTCAAAGCTCATGGTAGTAGATGTAGCAGAAGTAATGACAGTGATCGAAAAGATAAGGGTTTAAAGATTATATTCAAAAAGTATATTCCAGTGAAATAAATTTTCAAAAAGACGGTGGAGATTTCATATTAGAATTTGGGAGAAGACAAAGAATGGATGCACTGAGCTATTGCAAACGATTTTGAGCCATGTCATTTAAGGTCTCTAATCATCGGCTACTAATGTCTCGGGCAGTAGTCTACACACACGAACACGGCTCAGTCGGCTTGTCAGTGACTTTATTGATTCGTGCAATCTTTCAGTTCCGCCACCCACAGCTTTCTTCCATCCTGACCCAACATTAGACAACACCGCTCGTCATAGCATACATAACACATGTCCCAACCACCACAGCTGGTGAAGCTTCACTAATTCATCAATGATCTACCATACTTATTTAGTACCTTTTTCTTGACCCCAGTATTGCTTACTTGGTGGTCCGAAGATTAACGAGCAGTGCTTCTGAGACAGCTATCATCGAATACAAGTAGACTACGTACGTTCTACATTATAAGAGGCTGCTTCACACGTGTAGAGTAGGACGGAAGACTGCTGCACCCGTTCCTTGACGAATATTTAACCTAGCCCACAAGTGACGTAGGTTGGAAAGGGCCAGTAGAGTCGTCTGTATTCACACCGAAATTTCGTCAGTCAGCAATCAGGACTTATGAGCCCCTTCCGATAAGTGGAGCAGTAATGGATGTCCAGTCTCTCAATCCTTAAGTTTGTCGCAGACATACTTTCAGAGTTAACATTATCTTCCTCTGACTTTTTAGGGGTGGACATTCTACCAGGGGACACACTTGTTAACTTAGAATATGTCGATGACATAGTTTTTTTAAGCGAAGACGCTGTAGTTGCCATACCACATCAGCACAGAGACGCAACCGTCAGTTCAAATCCACGAGTGATAGCGATAGTAGAAGTATTAGCAGTAATGGAGAAGATTAGGGAGCGAAGATATGATTCGAGAAGCAAAATTCCGTGAGATAAATTTAGGAGAAAGATACAGATTATGAGGAATTCAGAAAGTTAGAATAAAAAACAGCAAATAAAGAGTGGATGCACCTGCGCCATTGCAAACAATGCTGAGACATGTCGTTCAAAGTCTCTAACCATCGATGACTTTTGTTTCGCGGACCCCAACCAGTTAGCCGACATCTACCAACATGACTCAGTCCACTTGTCAGTAACTTCATGGATTTTTGCCATGCTTTGCTTTCGCCGCCACTAGCTTTTTTCCTACCTACTCCTACACCACAAAACATAGCTCCTATAAGCAGTCGGTGGATAGCTATACGAACCACATGTCCCAACCAGCTCAACTGATGAAGTTTCAATGCTTCATCTATTGAGTTGCGAACTGCTGCGCAGTACACTCGTCGTTTGGTTAACAAGCGGATATCTCGCCTGTGGCATAAATGACGCAGATTGGCAAAAGCCAATCGAGCTTTCTGCATCCATGCCGAGATTGCGTAAACGCCAGGCCATCAGCACTGATGAGACTCCCGAGATAAGTGAAGCGGTCTACACGCTCGACTACTTTACTCCCTATCACTAGTTCCGGTGCTGACGTAAGCCAATCTTGAGGCAACATTCTGCATTTCAAGGGGGAAAACCGCAGCTCAAACATGCTTGCATTGTTCCTTAGGGTAGTCAGAAGACTGCATTTTGTCAGCGTCTTCATCAAGTAGAACCATGTCATCGACATATTCCAAGTCAACCAGTCAATCTCCTGGTAGAAGGTATAGTGAAAATTCAGACGTCGATAATGTTAACTGTAAAAGCATATCTACGACAAAGTTGAACAAGAATGGGGAGAGTGGGAGCTTTTATAAGGTTAATGTACTTCTCTGGTACTCCGTTAATGACAGACTGCCACAGAACCTCACGATCCACAGAGTCAGATGCCGCCTTAAGGTCCAGGAAGACAACTATTGTGGGACCCCTAAATGTGTCTGTGTTCCAGGACCTGTCGTAGTGTGAAGATGTTGTCTACATATCCACGTCCAGGTAGAAAACCAGCCTTATTTTCTCTAGTATGCTCTTCACGAGCTCTAGTTAGGCATCTAAGGACAATCAAGGCTAGCGATTTAAAAGCTACATTAGTTAGACTGATTCCCCTGTGACTGCCATATGAGGACTTTTACCTTTTATTATGAATTGGAACAATCAGCAATTGAGACAAGTCGGATAGGATTACGCCTAGTTCCCAGATCCTGCTTAGGATCTCAGTCAATCTAACTGTTAAAACTGGACCCCCATCCTTAAGAGTCTCAGGGGCAAGCCTATCAGTGCCCGATGCTCTACCTCGCTCTAGATCTATAGCTTTTTCAACTTCACACAGACTCGGAGGACTTATATCGATTTGCCATTCAGGATGACTGGAGACCGTGGGCAACCAAATTGTGGCTGAAGGCCAGTTGGACTAATCCCTGAAGTATTCTGCCCATCGATCCAGTCTTCTGGGTTGAGAATGAATAAGACCATGCTTTTCTGAGACAGTTTGTATAACAGATGGGTTTCTAATACCGGTTTCCTGAGGAAGAGGAGCAACACTTAAGAATGCGTGATCTGTCTGCAAAAGTACACTACTTTTTTACTTTACATTTACTCGTTATAGCCATAATAACATGAATAATGATGTGTGAAGTTGGATCAGGCCGGTGATTTTTAATTGTTTCGACTAGATACGTTTCGAACCAACTGTACCCCCAAATTTCTGACACCCAATAAAATAATTAGACATACACTTTTGTGGGAACGATTGCTTGCAACTGAGATTTTTAAATCACTATTAATTGCTCATGTAGTTGTTACAACTACTGAAAAATAAGTCATTAGGGACGTCCGCAACGAACTCATGTAACTGTTTTCAGACCAGACTTCTATACTAATATGGATAAAACTCTGGGAAACTAACGTGTTTAACCAGCTGAAGGGAGAATATTATGTTTCACACTGACAACATGAAACCTGTTGTCATGTGTTATTGTCAGGTATCTAACAAGATACCCGTAATTCTCGGCAGAAATGGCAGTTAGGGTGTCAAAGCAAAAGTGGTGTTTGGAGGTAGCAGCACCTTAACATAAAAACTGAGTCAGTATCGAGAGCCCTTACTGAAATCTTATAGATGGGTGGTACTTCCGTTACCTAAGCAACACAGTATGACATGGTTGCTCGTCAAATGATATCAACAAAAAAGGACTAGCACTAGTTAGACAAAATACAGACCGTGGTTAGAAGACAGACTTCAAGGACAATCAGATACAAACTACTCTTTGAACATAAACCTACATTAGATACAAATTCGACATAACCACACCCCTGTAACATTTGAAGATAATGATCATCATGGGTGAAAATAGAACAAGTATTATAGTTACCGCCTTAACCATTCATACATACCGTCCTGAATTGCTTTAGTACATATACTGACCTCAGTGTGGAGTAGTTTATCAGGATTTATGATGTATGCAATGAGGTTGAAAATACAACAGGGTGAGTACGCCTTATTCGGTTAAAATACTTCAGTAAATGGTTTAATAACACTTTAGTCGATCAATTTCACTTAGAAGAAGAATATTATGCCTAAATTTGAAAAAAGTTGCATATTTGTAGTTTTTGCTTAAAATTTGATTTCCGGGATAGTCGGTATGCAGATCTGAGTTTAATTAAGTAAGTATCTAAATTAGTTAAGTACCACACAAATTGGAAGGCAGTTGAAGTAGCTTATTCTACACGTAGAAACCAGCGAAAAATACCTTACCTGGCAGAATCCTCCATTGTCAAAAGAAGCACGTAAACGCAGTTAGATAATTACATTAAAACAAAGTCGGAGAAACACTGTGTGATCTCCTCGATCAACAGTCCGAACTTTCTGTATTTGTGAATTCATTGCCGGAACTAATGTCAGTGTTTAGAAGCTCTATTTTTTATACTCTAAAATACCTCTTCACAATATCTATATATTGTTGTTGCGTATGCGAAAGAAGAGCTATGTCATCTGCGAAGTCCAAATCATCCAGCTATATTCCAACTGTTCACTGTACACCGGACTTCCCCCCAGATGTTGACGTCTTCAAAATCCAGGCAATCATCTTAGGGAAAGAAAAAGGGCGAGAGTAAGCAACCTTGCCTGACCACTGGTCTTCACCTCAAACGAGTCTGTCAGCTGTCCTCCGTGCACGATTTTGCAGTTCAGTCCATCACGAGAATTCTGTATGATTTTCACTATCTTATCAGGCACGCGATAGTGTCGAAGAAGCCTCCATAGTAATGCCTGTCCATGTTATCAAGTACTTTCTCGTAGTCAATGAAGTTGATATATAGTGGTGAGTTCCATTCAGTTGATTGTTCCACAATGATCTGTAATTTTGCCATTTGGTCAGCAGACGATCGATCCTTACGGAATCCAGCCCCTTGATCTCAAAGTCGGGCGTCTACGAAGTCGTTTGTTCTGTTTAACAACACCTTGTTGAAGACTTTGCCTGGTATCGAGAGAATAGTGATTCCTCTGTAGTTCTCACACTTACTGACCTCTCCTTTCTTTGGTATTTTGATGAGGTATCCTTCTTTTCAGTCTGATGGTGCTTGTTCGTCATCCCAATTCTTGTTGAAAAGTATGGAATATTTTTGCAGTTACTGTTACTGCTTTGATTGCCTCTGCTGTAATGCTGTCTGGTTCCGCTGATTTTCTGCGCTTGATTTGTCTGATGGCCATGCTAATCTCTTCAACTGGGGGTTCTTTGGATGCTGCTTCGATGTTGGGTGGGTTCAGTGGGGCTGGTCTATGCAAGAGTTTATTAAATTTCTCTACCTACCTGTTTCGCTGCTCTTCAGTGTTGATGATTACTTTGCCTTCCTTGCTTTTCACTGGTCGTTCTGGTTTATGATAGTTTCCAGCGAGCTTCTTTGTTGTATCGTACAATTGTCTCATTTTTCCTTCTCTTGCAACCTTTTCTGCCTTCATTGCTCAATCTTGCACATATTTTCGTTTGTCGGCTCTGATGCTCCTCTCCACTTGCCTGTGTGCTTCTATGTATTCAGCTTGTGCCTTGGACTTTTATTCTCTTGTTCGGTTGATGTTGACTTCTGCCTTCTTGTTCCTCCTTTATTGAATTTGTTGATCAGCAAGTGGTGATCTGAGGCTATATCAGCTCCTCTCTTGATTCTCACGTTCTCCATGATCCTTTTGAACTATTGATTGTTACAGATATGGTCGATTTGGTGAAATCCATGTAGACTTGTGCATGAGTTTGTGTGGGAATATTGTGCCACTGATGACTAGTTATTTACAGGCGAATCTCTCACCACTTTCGTTCGTTTCTCCAAGACCATGATGTCCTCATATCCAGTGTTCCCTTGCCAACCTTGGCATTTATGTCTCGCATCAGAATGGTCAAATCCTTTGATGAGCATCTATCGACTATTGACTGCAGTCTTTCGTAGAATTGATCTTTAACGTCTTCATTGTAATCGTTGATAGGTGAATATCGTCGGGTGACGTTCATAGTAATGTCCTCTTTCTTTGTTTTGAAGGATGCCTTGATGATCCTGGGTCCATGAGATTCCCATC
Organism: Schistosoma turkestanicum; assembly: GCA_944470395.2. Taxonomy (NCBI): domain Eukaryota; kingdom Metazoa; phylum Platyhelminthes; class Trematoda; order Strigeidida; family Schistosomatidae; genus Schistosoma; species Schistosoma turkestanicum. The sequence goes on along the minus strand of OX103979.1, from coordinate 11,706,236 downwards.
CTATCCGTTCCTTTTGTGCTTGTTTAGACAGCATCAGTGCAACTCCTTGTGTGTGAGGCGTTTTTCTCTTCATGTGTGGAGTATAATAACAGCTCTCCTGAAGCTAGTCTCACTTGTCCTACCTGCGTCCAGTGCGTTTCATTGATTCCAAACACCTCCAGGTTGTATCTTTTCATCTCTACAGCAACTTGGAATAGTCTTTCAGTCTCTCGCAATGTTCGGACACTCCATGTACCTGAAAGAATGTTTGTGAGAAGGAGCATCGGCCTCGTGACTTCTGAGGGAACTCAGCTTTCATCATGATACGTCATAACTCTTATGAACGGAAACCTTCTAACTACCAGGGCAGAGTTAAAATGGTTTGAATTGATTTTTATGGTTAGCGTATTTTAGCGGCTTAGTATTCTACAGGATGGGGTTGGCGACCTCATCCACAACCCATCTCCTTTATCCGGGCTTGGGGCCGACAGTAGCCATAGAGGGGTTTCACGCAGTATTGTATGACTTAAAATGGAAATGGAAAATGATTCGAACTTCCATTTTACTGGTTAGAGACCGAGTTTTTCAATCATTAGTCCACCACTATTATACGCCGGTCAAATCTATTTCGTATGACATTTTGAAGTAATGTTTTACAGTTTTTTCATGAGGTAATGTTGCTTATCTCCACTCCATTGCTCACTGTACAACAACAATAAATCCATTAAAAAATCATTCTTAAATCCTTAGAGATTTTGTGTTCTCATTATTGTTAGGCAATTACAGCGTTTTTAGATTACTAGGTGTTTGGTATATCCATTATCCGAACTTAGTATTGACCTGTGGTGTAACACAATTAATCTTATTTTCGTTCATTTGAAAACCTTATACGTTTTTACGGAAATGGAAATATAGTAAAAGAATTTTAGGCCAGTCACATAAGATGGAGAGAAAAAGACTGATCATTTTGTACAGAAAAATGTAATTTTAGTTTAATTTATACCGGATTTGATATTTAAAATTTTGATTTGAAATTTTTGACTGAATGCTACTCAGTCTTCGTTAGCAGCCTGCGCAAAACACCTCGATATGACCATTATGTCACAAGTTTCTATAGAATATACGGAATGTGGCTAGAGATGGGACCTAGGGTTCTCGTTACGTCTTATTTTGGACTTGTCAGCTGGATGTACATGAATCCCAGAAGTATAGCTCAGTAACCGTTCAAAACTCAGTCAAAATATAATCCAGGACGTTACAAATTACATCAAAAATTCATACCCGTTTCGCAAGTGAGTGACTACGTAAACTCATTAGCTAAGTGGATAGCGTAACGGCGTTTAAAGCGAAAGATCCTTACTTCAAGACCCGGAACGAACATCAACTCGTCCAGATAGTTTAATCTGACGAGTTTTAAATTGGACATAACGCTTCTTTCGGATTACACTACTTGCCGAATCCCGTCTTTTCTATGTAAAATACATTTGTTTAGCTATATTTCTCATATTTTAATGTTGGTCATTTCCGTTGTTTTTCAAAAATTTGATTCAATTTTAGGCTGAAAATATATATAATGACAATGAAATAGAGATGGGAAATCCTGAACTTGAACAGCATTCTTAGTTCGCTATTGTTAACCCATTTTCCGTTTTATGTTTTCGCATATTTCCTGTATGTTCTGTTTATGTTGTGTATATAAGATGCAGTAAGAAATAAATATCAAGTTTTGTGTTTTATTCACACTATTGGTCTTCTGCTTATTCGTCTGTTGAATAAATCGAGAACAGCTAAAGGTGGAGGTTTGAGTGAAACTAATCGTAGATTCGACTCATTTACTGAAACGCGATTCCACAATCTAATATCCTCGTGACGAGCTATAAAGTACTAGTTGATTTCCTTACGTTTGCATTTTTTTGATGTCACAAAAATGCCTCACGTATTCGGTAGCGGCAGTGGGGTCAACCGAATCTCCAAACAACAGGAAGACCTATATTAAGCCCAATAAACACTATTTGTAACCCGTCTTGGTCATATTTTGGTTCCTTCATTACCCTGTTACTAAAAATGTAAACAGAAGACAATATGAACAGATAGACTATTGTCAGCCATAGGAACAAATTCTCTGCTTCAAATCCCATTTAATACTGTAATCAGCATCATCCGCTACTACAATTCTTTTTTATGGTTAAAGTGTCAGAATATGGATTCCAAACATTAATTCGCTTATTTTCAAGGTTTAGCTGTCTTGCGGGTTTCAGACCTCTTCAAAAAGTTGGGCGCCTTGATATAGTGATGATGACTGGTGACTTGAATGCTCAAGTAGGTAGACTGCGTGAAAATGAAAGACACGTGGGTGGATCTTATGGTGTCACGGCTCAGAGAACAGATAATGGCGACCGCCTGTTGCAACTATGCTCAGATAACCGTCTATTTCTAGCAAACTCTAACTTTGGGCATAAGGAATAGCATCTTTTGACCCGGAGACCTCCAGAGTTCTCTCAACGCTAGACCCAACTAGATCACATGGCCAACAGCCACCGATGGAGAGGTTTGATAGAGGACTGTCGCTCGTTCTGGTGCACATATATAGATTTAGATCATACTATAGAGCGAGATAGGCAGTGATGTAAGTAATGCCTACCCTGAGGCAGCTTGGAATGATATCCAAAGTCTGTGGGAACAGAAATGATACATGCTAGTAAGGTAAACCATCAAGCTAGAAAGAGGCCGTGGTTTCCAGTAGATCGAAAACGTATCCCGTCTGACTGTGAACATGACGAAGAGCGAAGCCAGCTTAAGCCCACGCAATAATCCAGAGCAGTGGTGGGTAGCGAAAGCGAGAGAGATGAAAAGGCAGTGGCTATAGGTAATAGTAGACAACTACTCAGACTTATCGAGGAAACCGGTATTCGGGATCCGAATGCAAGTGAGACTATTTCGGGAAAGCATGGTCTTATGATTCATTCTCAATCCGAAAGATTGGGTCGACGGGCACAGCGCTTTAGGAGTAAGCTCAATTAGCCTTCGGCAACATTTCGGTTGCGCACGATCACCAGTTAACCTGAAAGGCAAATCGACGTAAGTGTAAGACCCATTTTTGAAGGCTTTGTTTGTGAAAATCCCTACATATATACATTTGTAATTTTTCCTTATTGATTCCTTCAGTTGTACATTTCGTTAGTCTGTTCGATTCTATCTGAGATGGTGATATTTGTATTTTTGTCATAGTTTCTATTTCTTTTGCCTTGACTGAGTTTCTATGTTTCTTTCTGAACTGCATTTAGGTTATTTTAGCTGATTCTTTGTCTTGACGGAAGCTATCTCGATCTGTTCCTCCTTTGATTGTATTTCTTTCATTGACTGGAATTGTGCACTTTGATTGCGAACTGAAGCACTCTTCCAGAATAGGAAACACTGTGTTATAAAGCAATCAAATATTATCTGTCGAACGAATCTGATCTATCCTGGAGTGGTAGAATATAATTTATTTGTTGCTGTTTGTTTGAATAATCGAATAATTATTGGTGGATGTTACGCTCATCTCTGGGTATGCTTAAACTATTACGAGCTCATCTTAGTCGAATAACGAGAACAAAACAATGAACCAGCGTCCAGGTAGGCTACTGTGATCCGTTGACCAAATTGAATCCGCAAGAAGTCTTGATATAGTGTAGAAATTGTATTCTACAAACACCCAGCCAGCACACAATGAGTCCCAGCACTCCAATTGCATTTCTTTATACTCTATAACGACGTCATTAGGATAGTCAAAAAATAGCGCACTAAATTGACACAGTAACCAATCACAGCCAAGGATTTTCCTGGTGGGAAATGTAATTTAGGGTCAAATGATGGGTCCATGAAATAAGTCCACAATGAAGATATTTATCAAGCGAGTTCTGGGGATCTAACATCCCCAAAAACGGAATAGCTTAGTGGTAATATTGTTTAGATAATGATGTATATTTATATTTATGGTGAATATTAGAACCGTTATATACGCAAATTACTTGTTTTGATTTCAAATGGTCAAGACGCGTATCTAAACTACCTTGCCAGTTATTCCTCAGTCCAAACCTCAGTTTAGATACTACAATAAGTCCCCCGCCTCTTTATGAAGTTGAGGAAGCTATTGGCACAGTAGAGCAGCAGGCACTGATAGACTGGTCTCTGAGATTTTAAAGGATTGAGGTCCAGTTTGATTGAGTGAGATCTTAGAATCTGGGAACTGGACTTAAACCCATCTGACTAGTCAAAATCGCTGATTGTCCCAATCGACAAGAAAGGACAAAATTCCTTTTTTGATAATCACAAAGAAATCAGTTTAACTAATATAGTATCAAACATATTGACCTCAATACTACTCCTTAGCCTAGCTAGAGCTTGAGGAGAGCAGACTCGAGAAAAGCAGGCTGGTTTCAAACCTGGACGTGATTGCATAGACAACATATTCACACTAGGTCAGGTCCTGGAATATACACACACATTCAAATGTGCAAGAACAGTAGTGTTTCTCGATCTTAAGGTAGCATTCGACTCTGTCGATCTTGAAGTTCTGTGGTAGTGTCTGTCATTAAAAAGTATTCCAAAGAAATACATCAGCCTCACACAGGCTCTCTACTCGAATACTACTGGTCGAATCAGAGCTTATGGCAACCTGCCATCGGAATCCTTTACTTCAAGTGGTGTCCGTCAGCACTGTCCAATTCCTCCATCGTTGTTTAAGTTTGTCGTAGATATGCTTTCAGAGTTAACATTATCTTCCTCTGACTTTTTAGGGGTGGAACTTCTACCAGGAGACACACTTGTTGACTTAGAATATGTCGATGAAATAGTTTTGTTATGTGAAGACGCTGTAAAATGTAGTCTTCTGGCCACTGTAAGCAACAATGAGGGCACGCTCAGGATGTGATTCTCTCTCTACAAATGCAAAATGTCACTTCAGGATTAGCATGCGTCGGCACCTGAACTGGTGATCCGGTTTGAAGTAGTTTAGCGTGTTGACCGCTCCACTTATGCCACGAGTAATACCAGTGATAATTTGCGTCAATTACGGTGTAGGCGAGATATCTGTTTGCTGAATAACAGTTCTCTTCGTTCTACTTTACAGGTATGAAACATGGCCATTAGGAAAAGAGGATATTCGTGGTTTACTTGCATTCGATCATCGGTGTATTAGAAGCACTGCTGGTATATACTGGGCCCATCCAGTAAGCAATTCTCGGGTTTGGAACAGAGTACTAGGTAATGATGGCTTATCATCATACCAGTCAATGCAGTCACTGACAAGTGAACTGAATCATGTTTGTAGATGTTGACTAAATGGTTGCGGTCAGCGAGACAATAATAACCGATGGTTAGAGACCTTGAAAGACATGGTTCAAAATCGTTTGCAATGGCGTTGATGCATTCGCTCTTTGTAATCTCTGAAATCGTAACCTGGATTCCTCATCACCTCTATCTTTTCCTTACTACATATACTTTAATGAATTATACTTCCTCAATACGATTTTTGAATCCTTATCTTGTCCTTTAGATGTTTTTCAAGAAGTAGAATTCTTTTAGGCACAGTAGATCACCAGAAGTCACTTGGAAAATTTTAATCCTTGTTGTTACTGAAGCGCCAGACTCTGTGTGCGAAACTGCCCGTTTTGAACAGCTTCGATGTAAGAAGTGTACGTTTGTGGGTCGTAAAGATGGTTTTTGTTTAAAGAGAAAGCCAAATCGCCACGGAGGTACCAAAAATACTGGTCCTAGATCGTGTACCAATTCGTTATGCCTAATATTTTCCTGTCAAAACTCATCACCAGGTGAGAAGACATTCATAACTCCTAATAATAATGGCCATTCTTTTAGACTAGAATTAGACACGGAATCACACGTCACCATTCTCTCATGTAAAATGTGGACCGAAATGGACAACCCAAGCATGCAGCGAACAACCCAAAAGCCTCGTATTGCATGTGGTAATTACCTTCGTCGGTTAAGGCAATTAGAATGTAAAGTGGCTTTCCGAGATTCATCGTTTACTGGGGTAGGATATGTATTACCAGCTGATCTAAATTTACTTGGTTTAGATTGGTTCAACCAGCTAAAATTGGCTGATGTTCGGTTTAATACCATATGACACATGTATCACAACCACATGACCCTGCATCATATACGAGGAATCTAATGACGCAGTTTTCAACCACTTTTCAACCTGGATTAGGTCGCTGTAATGCCATGAAAGTAATACTTCTGTTGAAACCTGTGGCTAAGCCTGATTTCCGTCCAAAGACACCCGTACCTTATGCAACATCAGCAACAGCAGATGAAGAGTTGGATCGCCTTCAACGACAAAGAGTTATAACTGCCGTTTCGTATTCTACTGAGGCAGCACCTATAGTCGTTATCAAGAAGGCCAACGGCACGTTACGTGTATATGCTGACTTCTCTACAGGTCTCAATGCAGCTCTGGAACAGCATCATTATCCTCTACCCGTCCCCGCAAATCTGTTTACTATGCTGATTGGGGGAAAGTTTTTCGCAAAGGTAAATCTAGCTGATGCTTATTTTCAAGTGGAAGTAGATGGAGCATCAAAAGAGCTGCTTACTATCAATACCCATCGTGATTTGTTCCAGTACAACCGTCTGCCTTTTGGAGTTAAGACTGTGTAGAATCTTTTTGGAATGTTTTTTTTTGGAAAATCCCTTCATGTATATATATTTGTGTTATGATATGACTGACTCTTTCTGTTGACATTTTGGTACTCTATTTGATTCCATTTTGAGATTTTATCATTGAATATTGTTATTATTTCTATATCTTGTACTTATATTGAAGTTTTTATGTTTGCTTCTGAACTGTATATATGTTGGTTAAATTTGATATTTTATATGGTTACAACCATTTCGGATTTGATATCGTAGCAGTTCGGACTGTAAGCACTTATTCTTCCAGAAGCAGTTACCCACGAGGGTAAATTGGACTTGGAAGGTGTAACAATAGTTGGACCGATTTCTCCCAGAATTATTGTGTTTTGGTATTGGATCCGGGACGTCGAGTGCCAACCTGCACCTATTGGAATCGGAGTGAGCTGTTTGGGGTAGAAAGTCCATCTACAGTCCAACTATTGATAAGAACAAAGAAACATTTGGAATTTTCATCGTTTAAAACTTCCTGGAAGAAGAACTTTGGATTACTTATCGTTAGCCTTGATCAAACTGTATTTTGGAAAACGATCTTTTGATCTTTTTGGATTTTCATTGACGAAGAAGATTTACCGGTGGAAACTTTATATTTTGTATTTGTTATTTATTTTCCGTTGAATTTCAATTAATTATGAGCTCTCGAAAGAAAACAAACACGAAGAGGGTGGAAGCCCATGAAGAATCCCGAAATGCAAGGCAAGTCGTTTATGATGCTTCATGTTTAATGGGTTCACTCTCTAATAAGGATGATGTTATGTTTGATACTTATTATTGTAAGTCACCCTTAGAAGGCACTAAGGAACAAGATTTGGGCGAAAACTTTGAGGTACCGGGGAAGGATTTGATGTCTAGGACACCGGTAGTAGGCTTATAATTACCAAAGGTTGAACTCCTATACTTCGACGGTAAACACCGAGATTACTTTAGATTTGTAAGACAGTTCGAAACGTTTATAGAACCCAGAGTAAGGGATGATAATCTGCGTTTATTATATTTAATTCATTACTGTAAGGGAAAGGCAAGAAATGCGATTGAAGGATGCCTTATAATGGAACCCCAAGTGGGATATAAAAGAGCTAAGGCTATTTTAAAGCAGCTCTTCGGACAATCGCATGTAATAGCTCGTGAAACTCTGGATGACTTTTTTAGAACTGGTAATGCGGACTACAATGGTCCGGAATAATTGACGAATTTGGCAATTAAGATGCAAAACGTTGCTCTAACTGTGGAGCAATTAAATTGTATTGCTGAACTAAATTCTCTAGTAACTTTAGAGCGAATAGTTAGGCTCTTATCTCAACGAATGCAAGTCCAGTGGACAGAGCTGGGAATTAAGTGGGACGAAGAGGAAAGAGAGCCTACTTTCAATGAATTGACTGACTTTATTATGTCTCGTGCTAGGATAGCTAGTAGTAGATTCGGAAGATTAGCTAATCGCGCTAAAACAGGACATGATACGGAAGCTATTAGTCATCTGCGTGCGAGACATGGGAATTCTTCAAATGTGTTTGCACCTACCTCACGCCCGGAACTTAAGAGAGTTGTTAATTGTATCAGAAAGGTATATCCTCTTGAAGACCGAGTATGTGACCCTGATGGTTTAAAACTCCTTGATGTGTATCCTAGTGAGAAATCGAACCCTGCCGCGAATGCTAAGTTGATTGAGGATACAGAAGGTTGTGTAATTGTAAGTGTTCCTACTTCGGTTGACCGTCAGTCAAGTGATGATGAGAAAGAAGCGTCTGATGGTAACAGTCAGTCTACAGTGTTGCATGATAACGATGCTATTGATGTGCATATGTCTTGTGCCTCTGAAACGGAACATGAAGAACAACAAGTGAGTTTATCGGTTTTGGATTGTGACACTAATGCTGTTCTTTCATGTAGCGAGATGCGCTATACAACAATGGAAGAGTTTCACTCTACGGATGCTAGTGTAGCCAGAAACGACGCGACTTGTCTGACAGAACGGAATCATGATGACGATGATAATAATCTGGATGTCACTGATGTGACAAATGAGTTGTCGACGATGACGAATGCCGATCAAACCTCCTCTGTATCAGGAGATGGAGAATTAAATATTGTTCCTATGTTATGCCGCTTAGAGTCTTCAGGTGCCGAGGAGATGTCAAAGATGGAGATCCCACCCTTGCATATATTCTATGGGTCAAGAACTTCTGTTGATAAGTCAGCATCACGGACTTCATCGTATCTGCCGTTTGGAGCAAGTGGTGGTGGATTGACGACTCATCCCCATGATATGGAATGTAATTCACGGATAGGATATGACCAGCTTTACGACCTGTTGTACATGTTCATGTGGGTTAATTGGATAAGGTTTATACTACCGTTAGGTCACGCTACGATAGATTGGTGAATCAAGGACCTGATGGGAAGGTTTGGGTACCTGGTTAGCTTGATAGGTCATATCCATGTTAGAAGGCGGGTAGGCGTACTGCTGTAAGTCCTACTCGTTCTTCCGGTAAGGATTGGAGGATGAGAGTGAACCCTAAATTGAAGTGTTAGAAAGGGCTTGTTTTGCATGGAGGGATTTTGCGGGCCGGTGTGGAGTCTATATTGAATGTTAGTTGTTGATTGCTTGTGATGCACATACTTGGATTGTTGTTACGTATTTTTGTCGGTGAAAAGAACCAAGGTTCTTTTGGTCAGGAGTGTTACGGGAGAAATGAAGACATTCGGCTGATCAAAACCTCTTTATAAATATCAATAATTTCACTGTGTTTTTTGGGTATATTTGTTTTACTTAACTTATGAACTTGTTTGAATTATGGACTCATGTTTCTCTTGGTTGTTCGTTTGTAGTTTTTTGCTCCAGGAACCTATGAAATTGAAGGTAATTGTAATTATTATAATTATTGTTGTTAGAATGGCACTGGTCGTCTATTTGTGATAAACGAACGACATTTTGGTCGATTATTGTGAATTAAGAATAAACTTTGGTACCTATTTTGGAGTTTCGTTTTGATATAATCTTTGGGTTCGTGAATTGCAAATAGATCGACACACCGTACTTCAAAGGAGGAAGGAACAAAAATTGGACGTAACATAATAATTCGAGTTTCAAACGATCCATGTTCTACAACCACCGTCGCCAATTGATACGCTTGAACGTTCACGAATTCATCTTCCTCGGTAAAGGATAGCTTGGACAAGTGATGCAGTGAGACGATAGGTTATTCTAAACCATTTACTCCCGTCTGGCTATCTATTTCAAGAAGTCTGAATTGTTACGTCCAGTTTTTTGCTCGTTGATCTTTAGAAGCACAGTTGTCGATCTATTTGCAATTCACGATTCCAAATATTAAAGCAAAAGGAAATTCCAAAGTAGATACCAAAGTTTATTCCAAATCACAAAATCGACCAAAATATGTTTATTACAAATTGACGACCAATGTCGTTCTAACAACAATAATTATAATAATCACAATTACCTTCTATTTTATAGGTTTCTGGAGCAAAAAACTGCAAACGAACAACCAAGAGAAACAGGAGTCCATAAATGGCCGAAATAATAATTCAAACAAGTTCATAAGTTAAGTAAAACAAATGTACCCAAAAAACACAGTGAAATTAATGATATTTATATATAAAGGTTTTGATCAGCAAAATGTCTTCTTTCCTCCCGTAACACTGAATAAGGCATAGAAAGTTTGTTCTACAAGCACTCGAAAATTCGAGGTTAACAAAAACACAAATCCGTCAACCAATGACAGTGAAGGATTTTTCTGGTGGGAAATGTAAGCTGAATGTCAACTAAGCAGCTTTTATGTGAAAACACGAAAAATTCAAGTTAGGACCTTTTCTTAGTGAGTTCTGGGGATCTAAAGTCTCCAATACTCCTCTACTTTATATTGACGTAAATAAAATTCGAAATTTCAGAATAAAATTACAAAATGGGCCCTTTTTCAAATTGAGTTTTGAAGATCGAACTTCCCTAACCAACCTCCCTTTTTAATATCTTACCTTCATGGTTTTAACTTGCATACTGACTGTTGTTCGCCCTTGTCGGAGAGGATACCTCCTGGAACGAAGTTCAGCTTGTTGTTGAGTTTCTTCTCGTGGTCGGGCCGCCGGTAAGCTGAAGGTGTCTAGTAGGATGTAAAGGGGAAGATTTACTTCACTTGATAGGCGTCTGAGGATAGCCGTTTACGTATCCGATTCCGATGGCGTGACCACCTAACGTCTCCGACCCCTACTTCGTAAATTACACGGCCAACTCTTCTGACCACTCGCCTTTCTGCCGAAGGACAACGGGTTGGTCTGTAGTCACATCCCACTTCGTACATGAATAGCTTTCCAAACTTTATCTTTACTGGTGTTGGTGCATCAGTCGGATGCATCAGGCTTTGGATCGTTTTCAGTATTATTCCTATCAGGATTGCTTCTGGGGACTTTGGGTCCGGTAACGTCTCATTTGGTGTTGTTAGACAAACGTACAAGATAATTTGTAACGCGTCCGGTGGCGTTCTTCCCCTTTTGACTTAACCAATGCTCTTTTAAACGTGTCCACAAACCTTTTTCTTGCCCATTCGATTGCGGGTGTATGGTGGCGAGCGTAAGTGCTTGATAGCTAGCCGTTGTCAGGAAGCATGTAATTGGCTATAAGTAAATTGCGAACCGTTGTCAGGTACAATAAAATCTGGTATGCCATTTCGAAACAAAATTTTGGTGAGGAGCTGTATTGTTTTAGTTATCGTGGGCGGCATTACGGGGTTGATTTCTGTCCATTCTGAGAACGTGTCTACCACAACTAAATACATAGTTCCATTGATTGGACCAGTGAAGCCAACGTGTATCCTGAACCAAGAATGATGAGGTTGTGGCCATGAAACCTTTGCCACTTGCTGACGTGATATGTTGATCCATTAGGGGTCAGTATGCGTAACACCTGGCTACGGATTTCATTTGTCTAACTCCCATATGACCAAAGTGGAACCGTCTCAACGAATTGGCTCGAAGAGATTCTGGCACAACGAATTTTTCTCCAAACATCGATGAGTCGTGATAAAGAATCTGCCTGACCAAACCGTTAAGTGCATCGGTATCGGATTTTGAAATCAAACCCCAAAAGTACCAAGGCTCATTGCTGAAGATGATTTGCAGAATGGCCTGGAATGCCAGATTTTTACCCGGATACTGCGAGCAGAAGCTTATGATCTGTGAGGAGCGTAAATCTGTGACCGAACACACACTTGGGGACACAGCAGACAGCAAACACAAGCCAAGAGCCTCCTTCTCTATCTGGCTGTATCTATTTTCTGCTGGGGTTAGTGTGAGAGATGCATGTATAATAGCCTTTTCTGAGGTGCCTGTAATAACAACACCTACGCGCCAGCCGCTGCGTTGATCAGCACGGATGGATCATAGAGCGTTAACAACGATTTCGACATAATTAAGGACCAGATTTTACAAAACGCCGCTTCATATACTTTGGTCCAGTGCCAAGTGCTGTTCTTCTGCAGTTAAATTAAATGGAGCGCGAATATCATGCATCAAAGGAACGAACACTGAATAATAGCTTAGAAGTCCCACGAAGGAGCGTAGTGCCGAGACAATGGTGAGACTAGACATCAGTTTCATAGCTCGGATGGTCTCAGAATCCGGTCTGCGGCCATCGTCATCAAAGACGAATCTCAAATACTTTACCGACTGCAACAAAAACTGACATTTCTCTGGGCATCACCGAAAACCGTTGTCACTCATGCGTTGTAGTACCAATTTCGTGCGTTTCCGTAGGAATTGTAGTGGAGGAATTGGAAAGTGCTGACGGACACCACTTGAAGTAAAGGATTCCGATGACAGGTTGCCATAAGCTCTGATTCGACCAGTAGTATTCGAGTAGAGAGCCTGTGTGAGGCTGATGTATTTCTTTGGAATACTTTTTAATGACAGACACTACCACAGAACTTCAAGATCGACAGAGTCGAATGCTACCTTAAGATCGAGAAACACTACTGTTCTTGCACATTTGAATGTGTGTGTATATTCCAGGACCTGACCTAGTGTGAATATGTTGTCTATGCAATCACGTCCAGGTTTGAAACCAGCCTGCTTTTCTCGAGTCTGCTCTCCTCAAGCTCTAGCTAGGCTAAGGAGTAGTATTGAGGTCAATATGTTTGATACTATATTAGTTAAACTGATTTCTTTGTGATTATCAAAAAAGGAATTTTGTCCTTTCTTGTCGATTGGGACAATCAGCGATTTTGACTAGTCAGATGGGTTTAAGTCCAGTTCCCAGATTCTAAGATCTCACTCAATCAAACTGGACCTCAATCCTTTAAAATCTCAGAGACCAGTCTATCAGTGCCTGCTGCTCTACTGTGCCAATAGCTTCCTCAACTTCATAAAGAGGCGGGGGACTTATTGTAGTATCTAAACTGAGGTTTGGACTGAGGAATAACTGGCAAGGTAGTTTAGATACGCGTCTTGACCATTTGAAATCAAAACAAGTAATTTGCGTATATAACGGTTCTAATATTCACCATAAATATAAATATACATCATTATCTAAACAATATTACCACTAAGCTATTCCGTTTTTGGGGATGTTAGATCCCCAGAACTCGCTTGATAAATATCTTCATTGTGGACTTATTTCATGGACCCATCATTTGACCCTAAATTACATTTCCCACCAGGAAAATCCTTGGCTGTGATTGGTTACTGTGTCAATTTAGTGCGCTATTTTTTGACTATCCTAATGACGTCGTTATAGAGTATAAAGAAATGCAATTGGAGTGCTGGGACTCATTGTGTGCTGGCTGGGTGTTTGTAGAATACAATTTCTACACTATATCAAGACTTCTTGCGGATTCAATTTGGTCAACGGATCACAGTAGCCTACCTGGACGCTGGTTCATTGTTTTGTTCTCGTTATTCGACTAAGATGAGCTCGTAATAGTTTAAGCATACCCAGAGATGAGCGTAACATCCACCAATAATTATTCGATTATTCAAACAAACAGCAACAAATAAATTATATTCTACCACTCCAGGATAGATCAGATTCGTTCGACAGATAATATTTGATTGCTTTATAACACAGTGTTTCCTATTCTGGAAGAGTGCTTCAGTTCGCAATCAAAGTGCACAATTCCAGTCAATGAAAGAAATACAATCAAAGGAGGAACAGATCGAGATAGCTTCCGTCAAGACAAAGAATCAGCTAAAATAACCTAAATGCAGTTCAGAAAGAAACATAGAAACTCAGTCAAGGCAAAAGAAATAGAAACTATGACAAAAATACAAATATCACCATCTCAGATAGAATCGAACAGACTAACGAAATGTACAACTGAAGGAATCAATAAGGAAAAATTACAAATGTATATATGTAGGGATTTTCACAAACAAAGCCTTCAAAAATGGGTCTTACACTTACGTCGATTTGCCTTTCAGGTTAACTGGTGATCGTGCGCAACCGAAATGTTGCCGAAGGCTAATTGAGCTTACTCCTAAAGCGCTGTGCCCGTCGACCCAATCTTTCGGATTGAGAATGAATCATAAGACCATGCTTTCCCGAAATAGTCTCACTTGCATTCGGATCCCGAATACCGGTTTCCTCGATAAGTCTGAGTAGTTGTCTACTATTACCTATAGCCACTGCCTTTTCATCTCTCTCGCTTTCGCTACCCACCACTGCTCTGGATTATTGCGTGGGCTTAAGCTGGCTTCGCTCTTCGTCATGTTCACAGTCAGACGGGATACGTTTTCGATCTACTGGAAACCACGGCCTCTTTCTAGCTTGATGGTTTACCTTACTAGCATGTATCATTTCTGTTCCCACAGACTTTGGATATCATTCCAAGCTGCCTCAGGGTAGGCATTACTTACATCACTGCCTATCTCGCTCTATAGTATGATCTAAATCTATATATGTGCACCAGAACGAGCGACAGTCCTCTATCAAACCTCTCCATCGGTGGCTGTTGGCCATGTGATCTAGTTGGGTCTAGCGTTGAGAGAACTCTGGAGGTCTCCGGGTCAAAAGATGCTATTCCTTATGCCCAAAGTTAGAGTTTGCTAGAAATAGACGGTTATCTGAGCATAGTTGCAACAGGCGGTCGCCATTATCTGTTCTCTGAGCCGTGACACCATAAGATCCACCCACGTGTCTTTCATTTTCACGCAGTCTACCTACTTGAGCATTCAAGTCACCAGTCATCATCACTATATCAAGGCGCCCAACTTTTTGAAGAGGTCTGAAACCCGCAAGACAGCTAAACCTTGAAAATAAGCGAATTAATGTTTGGAATCCATATTCTGACACTTTAACCATAAAAAAGAATTGTAGTAGCGGATGATGCTGATTACAGTATTAAATGGGATTTGAAGCAGAGAATTTGTTCCTATGGCTGACAATAGTCTATCTGTTCATATTGTCTTCTGTTTACATTTTTAGTAACAGGGTAATGAAGGAACCAAAATATGACCAAGACGGGTTACAAATAGTGTTTATTGGGCTTAATATAGGTCTTCCTGTTGTTTGGAGATTCGGTTGACCCCACTGCCGCTACCGAATACGTGAGGCATTTTTGTGACATCAAAAAAATGCAAACGTAAGGAAATCAACTAGTTCTTTATAGCTCGTCACGAGGATATTAGATTGTGGAATCGCGTTTCAGTAAATGAGTCGAATCTACGATTAGTTTCACTCAAACCTCCACCTTTAGCTGTTCTCGATTTATTCAACAGACGAATAAGCAGAAGACCAATAGTGTGAATAAAACACAAAACTTGATATTTATTTCTTACTGCATCTTATATACACAACATAAACAGAACATACAGGAAATATGCGAAAACATAAAACGGAAAATGGGTTAACAATAGCGAACTAAGAATGCTGTTCAAGTTCAGGATTTCCCATCTCTATTTCATCGTCATTATATATATTTTCAGCCTAAAATTGAATCAAATTTTTGAAAAACAACGGAAATGACCAACATTAAAATATGAGAAATATAGCTAAACAAATGTATTTTACATAGAAAAGACGGGATTCGGCAAGTAGTGTAATCCGAAAGAAGCGTTATGTCCAATTTAAAACTCGTCAGATTAAACTATCTGGACGAGTTGATGTTCGTTCCGGGTCTTGAAGTAAGGATCTTTCGCTTTAAACGCCGTTACGCTATCCACTTAGCTAATGAGTTTACGTAGTCACTCACTTGCGAAACGGGTATGAATTTTTGATGTAATTTGTAACGTCCTGGATTATATTTTGACTGAGTTTTGAACGGTTACTGAGCTATACTTCTGGGATTCATGTACATCCAGCTGACAAGTCCAAAATAAGACGTAACGAGAACCCTAGGTCCCATCTCTAGCCACATTCCGTATATTCTATAGAAACTTGTGACATAATGGTCATATCGAGGTGTTTTGCGCAGGCTGCTAACGAAGACTGAGTAGCATTCAGTCAAAAATTTCAAATCAAAATTTTAAATATCAAATCCGGTATAAATTAAACTAAAATTACATTTTTCTGTACAAAATGATCAGTCTTTTTCTCTCCATCTTATGTGACTGGCCTAAAATTCTTTTACTATATTTCCATTTCCGTAAAAACGTATAAGGTTTTCAAATGAACGAAAATAAGATTAATTGTGTTACACCACAGGTCAATACTAAGTTCGGATAATGGATATACCAAACACCTAGTAATCTAAAAACGCTGTAATTGCCTAACAATAATGAGAACACAAAATCTCTAAGGATTTAAGAATGATTTTTTAATGGATTTATTGTTGTTGTACAGTGAGCAATGGAGTGGAGATAAGCAACATTACCTCATGAAAAAACTGTAAAACATTACTTCAAAATGTCATACGAAATAGATTTGACCGGCGTATAATAGTGGTGGACTAATGATTGAAAAACTCGGTCTCTAACCAGTAAAATGGAAGTTCGAATCATTTTCCATTTCCATTTTAAGTCATACAACACTGCGTGAAACCCCTCTATGGCTACTGTCGGCCCCAAGCCCGGATAAAGGAGATGGGTTGTGGATGAGGTCGCCAACCCCATCCTGTAGAATACTAAGCCGCTAAAATACGCTAACCATAAAAATCAATTCAAACCATTTTAACTCTGCCCTGGTAGTTAGAAGGTTTCCGTTCATAAGAGTTATGACGTATCATGATGAAAGCTGAGTTCCCTCAGAAGTCACGAGGCCGATGCTCCTTCTCACAAACATTCTTTCAGGTACATGGAGTGTCCGAACATTGCGAGAGACTGAAAGACTATTCCAAGTTGCTGTAGAGATGAAAAGATACAACCTGGAGGTGTTTGGAATCAATGAAACGCACTGGACGCAGGTAGGACAAGTGAGACTAGCTTCAGGAGAGCTGTTATTATACTCCACACATGAAGAGAAAAACGCCTCACACACAAGGAGTTGCACTGATGCTGTCTAAACAAGCACAAAAGGAACGGATAGGATGGGAATCTCATGGACCCAGGATCATCAAGGCATCCTTCAAAACAAAGAAAGAGGACATTACTATGAACGTCACCCGACGATATTCACCTATCAACGATTACAATGAAGACGTTAAAGATCAATTCTACGAAAGACTGCAGTCAATCGTCGATAGATGCTCATCAAAGGATTTGACCATTCTGATGCGAGACATAAATGCCAAGGTTGGCAAGGGAACACTGGATATGAGGACATCATGGTCTTGGAGAAACGAACGAAAGTGGTGAGAGATTCGCCTGTAAATAACTAGTCATCAGTGGCACAATATTCCCACACAAACTCATGCACAAGTCTACATGGATTTCACCAAATCGACCATATCTGTAACAATCAATAGTTCAAAAGGATCATGGAGAACGTGAGAATCAAGAGAGGAGCTGATATAGCCTCAGATCACCACTTGCTGATCAACAAATTCAATAAAGGAGGAACAAGAAGGCAGAAGTCAACATCAACCGAACAAGAGAATAAAAGTCCAAGGCACAAGCTGAATACATAGAAGCACACAGGCAAGTGGAGAGGAGCATCAGAGCCGACAAACGAAAATATGTGCAAGATTGAGCAATGAAGGCAGAAAAGGTTGCAAGAGAAGGAAAAATGAGACAATTGTACGATACAACAAAGAAGCTCGCTGGAAACTATCATAAACCAGAACGACCAGTGAAAAGCAAGGAAGGCAAAGTAATCATCAACACTGAAGAGCAGCGAAACAGGTAGGTAGAGAAATTTAATAAACTCTTGCATAGACCAGCCCCACTGAACCCACCCAACATCGAAGCAGCATCCAAAGAACCCCCAGTTGAAGAGATTAGCATGGCCATCAGACAAATCAAGCGCAGAAAATCAGCGGAACCAGACAGCATTACAGCAGAGGCAATCAAAGCAGTAACAGTAACTGCAAAAATATTCCATACTTTTCAACAAGAATTGGGATGACGAACAAGCACCATCAGACTGAAAAGAAGGATACCTCATCAAAATACCAAAGAAAGGAGAGGTCAGTAAGTGTGAGAACTACAGAGGAATCACTATTCTCTCGATACCAGGCAAAGTCTTCAACAAGGTGTTGTTAAACAGAACAAACGACTTCGTAGACGCCCGACTTTGAGATCAAGGGGCTGGATTCCGTAAGGATCGATCGTCTGCTGACCAAATGGCAAAATTACAGATCATTGTGGAACAATCAACTGAATGGAACTCACCACTATATATCAACTTCATTGACTACGAGAAAGTACTTGATAACATGGACAGGCATTACTATGGAGGCTTCTTCGACACTATCGCGTGCCTGATAAGATAGTGAAAATCATACAGAATTCTCGTGATGGACTGAACTGCAAAATCGTGCACGGAGGACAGCTGACAGACTCGTTTGAGGTGAAGACCAGTGGTCAGGCAAGGTTGCTTACTCTCGCCCTTTTTCTTTCCCTAAGATGATTGCCTGGATTTTGAAGACGTCAACATCTGGGGGGAAGTCCGGTGTACAGTGAACAGTTGGAATATAGCTGGATGATTTGGACTTCGCAGATGACATAGCTCTTCTTTCGCATACGCAACAACAAATAAAAAAAGTTAACCAGTGTAGCAGCAGCAGCAAGTCTCAACATACATAAATGGAACAGCAAGATTTTCCGATACATCACAACATGCACTAACCAAACCACACTTGATGGAGATGCCTTGGAGGTCGTAAAAGCTTTTACATATCTGGGAAGCATCATTGACAATAAAGGTCACTCCGATGAAGATGTAAGGGCGCGGACCGGCAAAGTAAGGGCTGCATTTCTACAATAGAAGAACATCTGGAACTCAAAACAACTGTCAAGAAACACCAAAGTCAGAATTTTCAGAAGAGAGAACAAACCAGATTTCAGAGGAGCAAGTCAGAAAGAAGCGCTGGAAGTGGATGGGACAGACATTGTGGAAAGCACTCAACTGCGTCACAAGACAAATCCTCACTTGGAACCCTCAAAGTCAAAAGAAAAGAGGACTGCCAGGAACACATTACGTCAAGAAATAGAGACAGACACGAGAAGAATGAACGAAAACTGGGCAGAACTGGAAAAAGGTTAAAAAATACTGGTCGGAGGCCTACTCTTCGTTGGGGGTAACAGGTGCAAGTAATTAACTTATAAGTCAACGGTGTGGCTCAAACTAGAGTATGAAAAAGTTTACTTCGTAAGTAAGTAACATTTAGTATGACATAATATTTTTAAGTCAGATTCAGATCCAAACGTTTTTAACTTCCTTAACTAACTACATAGGAAAAATCAGGAATTTACCATTTGCCAGATCTGTAAAATATTATCCTCGGATACAGAACAAATAGCCCAAGGATCATTAATATTCCATGAGAAATCTGAAATCTTTGCTGTATGGCCAGCATGGATGAACAGTAACTCGGGGGGTCCATCGTCGGCATCTTCAGCAGTTTGATCAATACCTATTTTACTCAAATCCCAAACATGGAGACGACGATCGGTCCCTGAGCTTGCCAATATAGTTTCATTATGTGGCGACCATTGGACCTGATGAAAATAAATTACAAATAGCTTAAAAAATCAGATATAACTTTTTATTAGTGACCTGTATTTGAATACATTGAGTGGAGTTAAATGAGACAATCTAGCTGTTTATAATCACTGTCAGTAGTACTTACATAGAAAGTGAAAGCAGCTTAATATCAATTTTAATAATCTTGGTCATTTATGCAAAATTAGGGAATCCGTTACTTTGACATCGGTAACAATGTGTTTATTCTTTATGACTCTAAGCCAACAACCTCAAGATTCTATAATACGTTGAGAAGCTAATACAGTTTTGTTATGCACAGCCTGATTTCTTAATACAATAACGCAAAAAATTATTGAATAGTCTTTTCCAAGTAATAAAATCCTATTTTTCATTTGAATATACTTGTAAGCAGCCAACTTAATAGATTTTATTTACGATTGTCTATTTGATATTTTATCGATGTTGAACACAAGCAGATTTATTGAACTGTTTTGACCAGGGGTTAAAGGAGAATGACAGCAAGCCTATAACTTAGAGAACGGCCTTAAATATTACGTTTTGTAAAGCAGTGAAAAAAACAATTCACCTTTCAAGTGGAGCAATCAGTTATGAATACGCAATGATCGAAATTATCCACGTCACTGTCTTACTTAACCTTTCTACTACACTACGATATATTAAACATTGATATTTGCAACGTTGAGAATAATAGAAAGAAGACTTGAAGTTGTAACGAAACAGATTATGTGATTAATTATATGAGTGAGATAATCGTTATGAATAAATAAGTAAACTCATATGAAAATTAGCAAACTTTAAAAGCATATTATAAGAATGCTGAATTTTTACCTGGAATATTTCGTCTCGATGAGACTCAAATGAATGTAGCTTTAGCCGAAGATTACGCAGATCCCAAAGAGCAACAGTCTAAATATTTTTCAAATAAAACATAAAACAAACGATATCTGATTTCAGATGGCTGAAATATTTTAAAGCCAGTTGTTACTTGGACCAGGATCAGGGATACTGTCAGTAATACAACAGCGGTATGCATATACTCAAAAATACATTTCGGTTTTATAACTGAACAATGGATTCTTTTACTGAAAATCTGAAGAAATAGTCGATGTAATAGCAAACAACAAAAACGAATATGATTCATTGAGTGAAATAAATACCAGCACACTTGTGATTCACTGACTGACCAACCGAAAGATACATAACCAAAAAAACAAACTTATATAATGTAAACAACAGATTAAAACACCATTTAGGAAACAAGATTCCTTATTCTTTTCAGCAGTGGATGAGTCATAAATAAAAATAATAATCCTGAAAACAAAGACTATCCAAATTTTTATTTGTTTAAACCCACAAACATTGGTATATAGGAACACGTAAATGTTTATGCATCAGACAATTATCCAATTTATGAGTGGTCATGGATACTGCCCGGCTGTCCAAGCCGAAGGTGGTTTTTTTAGAGGACAACTCCCTATCCAAATAAAGTGCAGTTAGTCCATTTGAATTGGATTTAGAATCAACTTCTTTCAAGGAGGTTTACAGGACGAATTGACAAGGGGGTTTGTTATTTTGGAAACTAACTGACGAATATAAACTAACTTTTGAGGTCAATAAATGAGTTAGTGATAAGACTAACTTAATCACTTTAATTAAAAACCCCGCAAAAATAAGGACTTCATATCACAATGAATGAGCCTGCGCCATTGTGAACATCACCCAAAGTATGTAACTCCTGGTTATGCTAATCACAATGACACCAACAAAGTGGTTTGCATCTAATTAAGCGACTCAGTCCAATAATCATGCCTGTCTGTCTCTCCTTAGCTTTGTTCCAACCTATTTCTTCACTAGCCGGCGATTATCGCGCATGCGTAATACATGTCTTGTGCTCAGGC
Source organism: Schistosoma turkestanicum (assembly GCA_944470395.2). Classification (NCBI taxonomy): domain Eukaryota; kingdom Metazoa; phylum Platyhelminthes; class Trematoda; order Strigeidida; family Schistosomatidae; genus Schistosoma; species Schistosoma turkestanicum. The sequence goes on along the minus strand of OX103979.1, from coordinate 11,684,624 downwards.
ATTTAGGTCATATAGAGAGGCAGGTTGTTTGGAGAACCTTAAGATTATTAGTAACAACTTAAGGTCGTAGGAAAAAATTGTACTGCTAACTGCATCAGGGTGTGATGGTAGCCAGCTGTTTTCCTCGAACAACCAGTATGCGTATCGATGCTGACTTCCCACAATCAACCAAAAAATACTAAACACCAACTTATCCCGCAGATGTTGATTATCAGCTATAAAGTACAGATTTAACTGTTCTCAAACTATCTACAGCAAGACCTTGTGTTATCATCAATTCACTCTAATGGTTACTCTCTTAAGTCGCTAAAACCACTAAAATTCCAGTTTCCTTTTCAGATTTCTCGAGATGTATCCTTTCACAGTAAGGGCAGTTGCGAAAAGACAATTGTTCTCATATCTTTAACAACATACGAGATAAACTTGTTTATAATTGCATCTCTTCAAATAGTAGTAATCTTTCTATTTCCACTGTCAACCCTTCTCTCATGACTTCATCCCCACCTGCCATCAAGGTTAATGACTTCAGCTCGTCTCCTGAAACCGTTCTCTAAACTAAAAGATGGAGCTTTCGGTGTTTAGAGCTTAAGTATAATAGGAAAACATACTCTTCAGTTAGGAGTCTAGAATTTGTGTCATCTGTGTATGCTGACTCCGAAACATGCAGCAAAGATCCAAATCTAGTTATCCATCTGACCTTACCAAGTCAACATTGACAACAAACAAGATTTGTTCTCTATGCATCTGGGCATTAGACAGCTACTTCCCGTGGTATCAATGGCAAGCCCATGATAAACTGAATTTGAAGCCAAACAGCTGTAAGAAGAAATGATATCTACTAAGGACCTAAAACAAAATGTTAGGAGATATTATCAGGATTCTGTATCACATACTGAATTGATAGGCGATTTGAAACTCATCAGGCTCCGAACATGAGGAGTGAGGCAAAACTTACAGTTAGACTGAATACGTCTAAACAATGGTCATGAGCAATCAACGACAAAGTAAACTAGGTAGAATGATGGCGACGACAAGTAACATTATACAACAATTTTGATTAGTCGAAACAACATGTGTATAAAAAGTAGCTTTTAGTGAGACCATTACAAAAATGAGTTATACAATTCAGCACAGGAAATTAGATAACTAAAATGACATATTTAGAAGACGGTACGGGAAGTGGGGTTCTACTGGGAGCCAATTATTTTTAACCATTAAGCGACCACTCTACAGTTAATTTAACTGAATTAGAGATGACTATCATCGAAATAAGTGTTCACAAGTTTTATAGCACTGTTCACTCATAAGCCAATAGTAATACATCAAGAATGTTATTTGGTTATGTGAAAATATACAGGGATAAATATTTAATTACCTTGTCCGCACTTCCCGTCGCAATAATAAATTCGGAAAATGGATTAAAAGCAAGACAATTGACTTCGGCTGTATGAGCGTCTACTTGGTGCTGAGGCTTAGTACGATTTGAGCTCCGTGTATCCCAAACCATAAGTTTGTTATCATCTGCTACTGAACCGAAAATATGTCCATGGAAAAGATGCCACGAAACATCCTCAACCACTGAATGATGTCCCGTAAAGATAGCCATCGCATCTAGATCACAACCATCTAAAGGAGCAGCATTAACATCCCATAAACAAATTGTCTGATCATCAGATGCTGAAAGAAGATGACCGTTAAGAGACACATTCCATGAAAGACCATAGCCTTCTTTTTGATGACCCTAAAATAAAGGATGTTAATGTTTTGGGATAGGCCAAGTTTGTGATTTACTCACAGATAACTTTACGTGATTACATATTAAAAAATTTTGGTGTAAAAGGTTCTTAACTGCTATCTAGTAATGGTTTTCTCAAAAGCTAATATTTCGTAATGGGGACTGAATTGACTCAAAGGAAAGATTCCTTTGAAGGAATTACATAACACTAACTACATACGCATGATAACTAGGAAATCTTCAGTAAAGAATCCTACACTATTATATTACTTTTTGATGAATTCCATCATAACATGTTTCTTGACATATCACCTGATGTCAATGTTTTGAATGTGTAACTGGCTAGTAGATAATTTCACCTGGATGTTTGTTTAACCTGACCCAGGTGATTATTGCTTGTGTTCTTTGTAAGCTATATCAGATTCGAAACTTTTAAATACTTCCATCTTGGTTGGATGTGATAAAATAAAAAATATCGTTTATTTATAGAAGCGTATTGTATTGACGTTAGATAATTGTACGCTTGAGGCAGATGTTGTATGAATACACTCAACATAAAGGATCATCAAATCTTGCCAAGTTTTAGCTAGAATGTATTCTCTCGACTCCTTATTGTGATAAAAAAAATAGCAGAACTTCTTCCCTAAATAACTCAAAAGCTCTAAGATATGGTAGCATATAGATGGTTATTTCTGTATAGACGAAGGATTACCAAATTATAAATTAGCTTGAAAACCGAACATTATTTGACAATTTCCTTACGATGAATGCTAAAAAAAGAACTTTAGGATGAAAAGTATTTTGTCATGAATATCAACAATCATCACTATCAAGCTCATGAATTATAAGAAACTACGTAAAAGGTGAGATATTGGATGTTCTTTGGAATAACGAGGGGTGGGAACCGCTTGACCAAATTCTATCTATTTTATCTAGTCATATACTTTATTATGTAGTGGAATCAGAAAATGGTAATGAAAAAAGAGAAGTACCAATAACATCGTACCTTAAGACGCAAATCAGGTTGGCAACCACGGTCCGATGGAGTTTTCGGTGGATGTCTCGGATAATTGAATATCAAAACATCACCACTTGGTGTTTTGGTGGCTATTATGTCTGAGTTCTGTGGCATAAACCTAGCACGATTAACCTCGCCTTCGTGATTTATTTTCATTGATATTTCTAACTTCCCAGATGGAAAATAAAACCCCCCGAAGTCACCTCGCTCACTATCATAAGCACTTGCATCGAATTCTGCCTGGTCATTTGGTAGATGAACAGTAACGATCAACAAATGATTTTGCTCATCAGATGTGTGAGTCCCGAGTATTAAACGATGAACGGAGTAATCTCTCCCAGTTCTATGGAACATTAATTGAGAAAACTACATACCTTTCAACAGATGGCAACCATTGGGCAGTTAAACTTGGCCATTCTAAGCAGTGTGACATCAGCATGTCGTACAAGAACGGAGTATTTCGTTTCCATATCTTGTATTCTTCATTTATTACTCTCTCTTCGACAATGTCTTCAGAATCTGAAGGATGCAACTATTATTTATGACTGAAACAGTTAATAGGTTAACTCACCATCATTTTTATGGTAAAGGATAAGCGTTAGGAAAGGTGCGACCCCTTTAAATAATTATCCAAATGCTTCGTTAAATGTAAACGTCCTTGGAATACAGAAAAAGGACAGAAATTACAAAATAAGTACGAGTATTCTAACAGTAGAATACAGAACTATTGAAGCAGAATTGCTGTTGTTATATGCTGAAAGTAAAGCATTCTTATTGCATACCAAAACTCATTTCCTGGACGCAATATGGGTGGTACAACTAATTCACTGGATACAAATTTATGCAGACAAATGATAATAGTCAGTTACTTAAACTGATTTAAACTGTATGTGAGGGAAAACCCGAAATTAAGTGAGATTACGAGAACGCCAGCAAAGCCACTGCTTCGCTAATCAAGATAGTAATTATATATAGATGTGCTTTCTTACAGAGTTTACAATATATGAAGATACTAGGCATGAAATAATGTTGGGATGGTAAATGTGAAATGCACTTAAGGCATTGGAAACAGACTCTTTGGCTGTGAAACAGTAGTTTCAAGATAAGGGCCGTTGAACTTTCAGGTGTGAACCCCACCCTATCTACTTTGCTCTGAAGATATGAGTACCATATTTAAAACACGGACGTAACTTATCATTGCTTAACTAGTTTGCAACGAACATATTTTGTAACTGATGACGACTTAACTCAGTCTTAGTTTAACTTAGTGGGTTTGTACAACCACCAACCAGAATACCGTGGATAGTTTAGGGCTATCTAGTTGCGAAGTGAGCTTCTTGGTGTCGAACAATATGCTTGGACATTCAAAATCAGAAAAGTTGTTAAAAGTGTACACTTGTGAATAATGGAACAAACTACTGATATACTATCAAATTAATTTTTTGGAGGCGTTCATAACCGTTACTGAAATAAGGATTTAACCATGCTATTACTTATTGCAGAAACTTTTCATAAACAGATTTCCCTAAACCTCTGTGTTCAAAAAGTGGTTAGCTACCTTTAACCTCTGTGGCAATAAGTTCTATTTTTTCAGTAATTCAAACTCACTTTTATCTTAAATAGACAATGGTTCCATAAAGTTAGACTAATATTATAATTTTATTTATATCCCATTTCGCATGAGTTTCCAATGACCTTTCTTTGTAGAAATATTTATTTATTTGAGTTTGAAAGTACAATTCTCTAGTAAAATACAAGATTGAAGACTTAACAATGTATGGAAAAGATAAGCATATTTACTCATTTGTGACAATACACGACCCTGTCTAGTGGTGTCCAGAGCTATTTTAGAGTCAAAATTATAAAAATTTGTAAAAACAATTCGAACCCCACATTACATCCTTTCTCTTTTTAAACTCATTTCACTGGATTAAATTTACTTCATAATTTTTTCGAACCCCAATCTTCTCCGTTACCTCTACTACCATAGGATTCGAACTAACAATTCGATCTCTGTGCTAATGTGGTATGTCAACTGAATCTGATGTACGTACGAAATTCTACGTTGTAGCTGACTGACTGAACCCCATGTACACCCAAATATTTATGAATTTTATGTCTTGAGATGTTAACAAGCATGGTTTGTAAAAGAAGCGAACAGCTATTTTACTTCAGTTGTATTACACTTTTTGGTGCTGTCTAGTTAAACGTTTTGAAGTGACCGTATTAAAGAATAACTTAATGTTGATGACCATGATTTTTATTCCACTCTATGTGTCAAGATTTGAATAGCCGAATCGAGAAACAAAATAACGCTTTGTGGGATTTTAGATGATATTAGCAGACTCTTAAAGATAATGAAGTTGAAAGCCAATAGAGTTTACTACAAAGTGAGTTTTGGAAGTAAGAATTCATTCAGAAGGTAGTTATTACATTTAGATTTGATAGTTCTTTCGACGTACTCATAGTCAGTACATGTACCAAGATCAAAGTATTCAATCACTGATAGAATTTTCCCAGTTTAATTAGCGACAGCTACACACAAATGTAGTATTATCAAGCGTAAGATGGAGTAAGTCTTAAAATAACACAGTTTAGAGAACAATATATAGTTTTAAAGTGAACTTATTATTAGATCAGATGCAGTAGATATCAAAGTTGAGGCTACAATGGATTACCCCTAGGAACCTGTAGCGAGTGGTTTGGTTGATTGATTGATATAATAATAGATATCACCTGTGAACATGACAACCCAGTCTGGCTACATTGTTAGTCTCTATAATTATCAGACTTTTAACAGAAGCTCATGAAAACCGAACCCAAGAAATTCGGGCTAGTTTCAGATTTGGAAATGAATGAGTAGACCAGAGGTCAGTCCTACGTGAGGTTCTGGAACATAGATATACTAACCGACATCAAGGTCGCGTTCCACTGCGTAAATCAACATGCTTTATGGTGGTATCTGCCAGTGAAAATTGTACCAACGGAGTACACTGAAAGTGTACGCGCTCTCCACTCGGACACTACTGGTCCAGTTAGAGCCTATGGTGAACTGTCGTCATAATCGTTAACCTCAAATGGCATTCGCCAGGGTTGTTCACTCTATTCATTTTCATTTGGCTTTGTTACGGATGTTCTTTTACAGACAATCCTTCGTTTGACTTTACAGAAATCGATCTACCAGATTTGTTTGTTTACTCGAAATATACAAATAACAGAGTCCTGTTTGGCGAAGACACCGAAAAAAGCAGGGTTTTTGATCCCTTTTAACCATGTGGGTTGAGTTCACGAGCGTCTATCAGTTCGATGGATGCTACTGAGATCCACGGCTTCTTCCTAACCTTATGGTTTACCTTACTAGCAGATATAACTGCTGTTTCCACAGCGTTTTGGATACCATCCTAAGGTGCCCCCGGATGGGGATCATTCACATAGTCGCCCAACTCTTTCCCTAGTTGTTCCTGAAATATATGCATAGCTCTGCAATCAGTAGGTAGAAACCTAGGTTTTTTTGTGTTGTCATTCCTACGTCCGGTAAGTCGCAAACAAATACGCGCTCGCACTAGGGCATGATCTGAATCTAAACATATGCCCCAGAACGAGCGACAGTCCTCTATCAAACCCCTCCATCGGTGGCTGATAGAGATGTGATCTAGTTGGGTCTAGCGTCGAGAGACCTTTGGGGGTCTCCGGGTCAAAAGATGTTTTTCCTTATGCCCAAAGTTAGTGTATGCTGGAAATAGACGGTTATCTGAGCACAGTTGCAGCATACGGTCACCATTACCAGTTCTTTGGGCCGCGAGACCATAAGATCCACCCAGGTGTCTTTCCTTTTCACTCAGTCTACCTACTTGAACATTGAAGTCACCAGCCGTCATCACTAAATCAGAGTGCCTAACATTTTAAGGAGGTCCGAAAGCTTTCTGTAAAACTCATCTTTCACCTCGTCTGAACTGCAGTCAGTGGGAGCGTAGGCAGATATGACGAAGAGGCAACGACGAGTGTCCCTATCTTTCCGAGTCCTTACTCTCCCGTTCATTCGGACAGCGTACAAGCGACTATCTACAGGGATCCAGTCTAGGAGAGCTAGTTCTGCTTTAGGACTCAATGTAATACCTACGTCAGCGAGACTCCGGGAAGCAGCATCAGGGCTTCCAGATACATGAAGAGTGAATCGAGTAGCTTCTTTATCTTGACATGGAGAGGTCGAGTGAATGACGTTACTCGGATCCTGTATGCGCGTTGCCGAGACGCAGTACAAATCGACGGCGCGAGATTCTAAAGTCCTAGCTAAGGCAGCCTGCTGCCCTATTTTACAATGTCCGTACACTAAAAGCACCAACATGTAGATTAGAACGGGGTTTCAGTAGATTAGGAATAACGTTTCGTGAACTCAAACCGTTTGCATTAGCGGTGCGGCGTGATAAAGGAATATGAGAAGAGTTAGTCGTGAAGATAAGGGGGATTTCAGGAGATGTACGAAGGCTTTGTTTGTGACCAATTTGGTCTCGTGTGCTGTTACAGGTATAAGGGCGGATGTCACATGCCGGCTGCCCACACCGTGGAAGGGTGCTTCTTGAGGGCCCTTAAAAGGAATGTAGATTAGTGTTGGTCTTAACGACCTGGTAGCGTGACCACACAGCCCAACGGACAACTGCTTGAGGCCGGTCACGAACGGCCTTCTTATGAAAGGTTTTTTGAGTATTAGCTCCGCTCTTGAAAGCCCTTAGTGGGCACTCTTACCGCAGGAGACTGAAATCCGTGAGGTAGGGTGAGGTGCGACATTTTTATGGTTGACATTTTCTAATCCTCCCTTCCTCGTGAGAAGGCAGCATCGCTGCAGACGCTGGTTGTCTGAGGGAAACAACTTACTTCTGTCACACCCCTGTACAGTCAGGAGTACGACTTCGCCCTCAGACCTTGAGTAGCTGCTTTTAGTCTCATCGTTCTCCACTCGACCTGCCTGGCATGGTAGAACCTTCAGGAACACATGTTCCAGACAATCTAGCTCGGTTGGGTCATCACGATGGGCTAGCCCGTCTACCACGTCAAGGTAGCAGCTAGTGTTGGGCGGTTATGGCTTTAGCTCCCAATAGATTAGGAGGTTATACACAAATTGCATGAGTTAAGTATTCGAGTCAATCAGTCGAAAGACTAAATACTATACACAAGGTGACTGGGAACAATATAGTAATCATGACAGTAACAATTCAAGATAGTTAGGATTACATAACAGAGTAGTCTGAAGCATATATTTTTATTTACTTCAGGAACAGGAACCGAAGTGAGTGGACAATGCAAAGTTAATATTATCGAATGAAGAGTAATTAACTGTCACCAAACTTTCACTCAAACTTAGCTGTAGTACGCTAATGAAAACACTAACAAACTTATTGAAGTTAAGTGATAAAATATATAGGACAATTGAGGCACCTGGTCTATTATTATTATTATTATTATTATTATTATTATTATTATTATTATGGATTAAACAACAGTTGAAGAAACACATTACAGATGTAAGTTGTGAAGCAAGAATTAGAGACGATATCAGACAATTAGTAGGATTAGTTGGGAAGACACACCTATAGGTTTTACAATTCCCCTTGTCTAAACTAGGGTGATCTATGGATTTTCGGTTCACTTCTATCAAAAATCTGTTACTGCTTGTTTTATTTTGGAGGATAAATTTTAGGATATTTGCCTATATATGACGTTACATAATATCAAAACTCAGTGGATTGTGGTTAGATGGTAAATGTACATATGCACGACGCTTTTGTATGGAAAGTGTATAATCTAGAACTGCTGACCTCAGAAGTTAAACACTACCCATACTGCGTCGTGTCCCCAGTAACGATAGAGAGAGACGATAACACAAGCATACTACACAAAGTATGGCAACTTGAACTGATGTACCTAAGTACGAAGTTTTACTTTGTAACTGACTGACTGAAGATGAAAGAACGTGGATGTACGCAATAATACGAAATACCATCAAAAGGGAATAAAATGGAAATATTAATACTACTAAGGCCGCGAATAAATAGGAATCCAAGAAAAACGATAAGTGACCACCTTTAAAAAGCAATTATTAGGACCAACTTGACTATATTATGTTTCGAAAAATATTCCGAGGTCACCAGTAAACACTTACTAAGGTCTCTTCATAACACAGAGATAAACTTAATTGGTTTTGTGTTTAATATTTGTTATCCAGGAAGATCAGGCAAAAATATTGTAATCAACAGAAGATATCTCACCCGGCACGACATGCTAAAATGTCTATTCACAAACGGAAAGGAATTGAGTGAAAACCAGGATGACCGGTCAAAATAAATACTCAAATCCTTCGATAAAAACAATGTTTAATCACTGAAATACCGATATTTAAAATAAGTACGTCCATACAGCAACAACGAATTATAATACAAAATAAATTGATGATGGGACTAAGAAACAAACCATTTAACTTCAAAATGGTGCCTTCAATGTCCAATATCCATTATATCCGATATATTTTTCACTAGCTAGTACAAACCAATCGCTTTGTTTGCGATCTATTTTTGTTCTCTCGGTACAGTTCCAAGTTGTTTGATAGTGTCCAATGAACGAGGGTCTAGACACTCGAGTGTCTAATTCTAGTCATTTGGCAGTTGGCTGTTTGTTTGTCCCTTGATTTGTATGAAAACGTTTGTTTCAGTGCAGTAGGGTATCAGCTGTCAAATTACCAGACCGAAGATCAATTAGTTGCAAAGTTGAGAATTATGAGGAGAAAATTCCTTGCTAATAATATTTCAGAAGTAAGTAAAGTAATAGATGATTTAGTTAGTTAATTGTTATTGAAAATTGTTCAAGTGGATCTAAGTGTAAGTAGAGGAGAGGAAAAAACGATAATATGCGAGATATATTAAGTTAGTGATCTGAGGAAATCTACTTATTTACTAATGTAGCATTAATGTCAGTGTGTATCGCAGGTTTCGGCCATCAGTCTTGGCGGACAATCAGATCTGTGCAACAGTTGTGGTATATGTGTCATTTGAGGCTTCTCTGTAAGCCCATCTGAATTCCACATTCAGCCCCGCCTCAACTACGTTTGGTTTTCATTTTCGTCGAAGTTGTTGGTAGAAATGACCAAAAAATGCTTCTTTTTCTTCTTCTTTTCTATTCGTGTTAATTCATACCAGCTGAACTAAATTCCAAATTGCTTATCACTATAAAACAATATGGTGACTTGATAATACTCCAGTTTTAATGTCCTCATTATAAAGAAGTGTATTCATTGTTTCGAAAATTCATTTTCCAAAATGTCGTATTATTTTATTGTAGCTTTTATCATCCGTTTCCACAATTAAATACATAGCTAATGTTTGAAAGGTTTCCCTGTTCACTTAATTCCCTGTCTACTTTGTTTGTGCTCGTTTCAGTTACAAAAAGCTATCAGTGTTGTCAGCAAGCCTTTCAGTAGCCATCGTTTCGAGTAATCGTATGTTGCAATTAATAATGCAATTTGTGATTTCCAGCTACTGAATTTTTAAATCAAGTAAAAACTTTTTTGCTGGTGCCCTCATAAGCTTACACAATTCTCAGAGATGTCTCCGGCTGATAAGCATTAGACTGCTCATATAAGATTACGAAGCTATTCGTAAGATAAACAGATGGTCATGAGTTTAAGGAGTGTCTTGATCACGTCAAACTTTATGATCAAGTAACCTAAGCAGATAGTATCGTCTAAAAGTAATGGACTGTATTTGTCTGGAATCGCTCACGCTTATGAGCAAATCTTAGCATTTTGTAGTGATCAGCACACCTAATCACTTAACGAACCTATATGTCCAGTCTTGTCACTCACCCATTAATATGAGCTAGCAATAGCTATGGCTAAATGTAGTATATTTGGCTATATATTCCTAACACCAAGAGATGATTTGGTTTAATATTCATGCACCAGAGAACTAACTAAACAATATGTATCTGAGAAACGTTTGCAATGTCTTAGGGAACACCAAACTTACTCATAAACCACTGTGGCAAACTTCTTCAAACTACCACTAACTAATCAAGCATTGTACAAGTAAGGTTCAGGCACATGATGCGACGCAGCCAACGTAAAAATTCATCTGTTAATGCAGCTTTATGGCCTTAATTGCAGCCAGTACTAAAAGCAATTATGTGATCCCTAAATGAACAGAAAAATATAGAAAAGATAGAATGTGGCTAGCAGTTGGATCCAAGATGAACATTTCTTCTTGTTAGCGATATTAGGCTGACGAGTTTTTCCTTTGCTTTATGTCTACCATAGTGTTTTATCGTTAATTATCAATGAAGTAATAGATAAAGAGAAAAGGAGTACTATACAATAAACCTAAAATGAAAAGAAAGTACATACTAGACCTTAAGTATGATGTGGGACTCTATCAGATCCCCTGCACTTGACATGAAGTGAGTCCCTATTGAGATGAAAAACCTCCACTGGATAACGCTTAGCGTGAGGCGTGTGGGGTAAACTACTTCCGAGAACAATAAATATCTTATCATTCAGTTAGCACATAGATCACCTATTCATCCAAAAATAGGAAAATACCAACGTAAGATTACAACAACTTGATAACAGAGATCAAATGTTGGTGTAGTATTTTTTAACTGCTTCACAAAGTAAGGTTTGGAAAACATTGTTACATTTTTTAATGACAAGCAACATACTAACCTGTTTCTCCAAATACTAAATGTATGCGTGTATCGCAGTGAAGATTACTTTTCACAAGAGATTGTTTTTCTTTCATCTACTAGATAATGTCACACTTATTATTCCTTACGTAAACTGAGCTGCTCCGAACCACCCATATCAGGTAATGAAAGATAACTTCATATAGCAGGAAATTAAGTCTGTGTCAATTTTGATCCGATATGTAGCACCTTTGAGAGAATGGTGAACTATCAGAAATGCTGGATATACAGATTATCTGAACATCGGAAAGCAACTGAAGAAAATTTTACAATCTGTGAGTGATGAAATTTCCATTTCAGGTTTTAGTGAGATGAGATATGTAAGTTCGATTATACTAGTCAGTCCACTTGATACTAAACCATCCCTAATTCAGTTGTAGCATACTTCGTAAACTAACTAACTGAACAGAAATTATGGAAGGCATTTATGCAAAAGATCCATAATCCATATGGTCACCGAGCAGATTATGAATATGTTTCATATCGATTTATGGTAAGGGCCCTAACCTTTAGCCGCTACTTTCTACTCTAGTTATTTAACCCCAATAAAAATAATGGGATAGACTATTCTGAATCTAGTATGCTGCCTATGAAAACTTGAGGAGACTATGAATCTGTACGTAATGGCCAATTTGTAAGTTGCTTTTTCATTAATGGTCACTGTATTCCACATACGATCCAACAAGACTTGTAATACTATGGACTTTAAAAAAAATTGCTCCTTTTAGTGACTGTAGTCGCGTTATCTAAGAACTGGTTAGACCCTGGAGTCATTAGTTTAGGCCTATTTTAATTATGCGTTTTTGGTGACTACTTTTCATTTGATGCATGGGACTAATGATGATCCTATTTCATCGTGAAATAATTGCATAATTACTTTGAGAACCTTCCATTCTGATGTTGTATTTAATTAGATAGACTAGTTTTAACATCGTTTACAACCTCCGCACATGAACTACGGTATTAATCTTCGGTGTTTATAAATTTCTGTCCGACCCCAGATTGATGAAGATACTTTCATACAACAATAGTTAATGCAAACACTTTCTATTTGGAATGTTTTTGGGAGTTCAGTCTTCTTAGTTTTAATGGTAGACAATAAACTGTCAAACAGGAACCCGTCACTCATTTTCGAAGTTCTCAGATTTGCTTAGTCAACCACGATAATGAGTTAGAGCAAAACATACGTCCATTATCAACTTTACATAGCCTAAAAACAATCCATTGACATCTGCAAGCAAGTATTCCGTCTATTTTTGGAAAGCTGTCAGCCTACGCGTGATCCCTGGTGCTTAATCAGTACGAAACTAAGGATAATCTGAAGATCGCTCCATAGTTTTCTGACGAAAAGTGATGTTATTTCCATGCTCTTTGGCCATGTTTAGATCTAGCTTCTACTCACGAATCTTACTAATACCTCCTATGTCCCTCACCCATATGCATTTGACTTAAAATAATATTGATTTATGATAATTAATTTTGCGGTCGCTTGTTGAGCTGTATACAATAAGGTCATGTTTTACTGCACTAAACGATATGAAATGGTTCTTTATAACTCTTCAAAACAAAGTCCTTCTTCCCCTTCCCTTTCGATCCCACTTTGCACTGCAACTGTCATTCTATAGCTCAAGAGCTTCAGTGAAAACATTAAATGAGAAACTATATCAAATGAACTTTTTGAAACCCTTGATAGATAAGCCATTATCTCGAGCTGTTGTCCAATCCTCTCGGTTACTAAGTTAGATAAGCATCAACTAGGAATCCATGTTGCTAAGGAGTTCATAGTTCGTCAGCCAGACAACTAGAACTGCGGTGTGTTCCAAATTCGGTCATTAACCCATGTTTACTTTTTATTATACAACAAGCAACCTCACATGTACCACTGTCATACGCATCTGGGGTGTTCGATTCCACACTGAAGTGAACTATCACAAAAAAATTAAGCCTCTCTTGTGACTTATGACCCTATCATTTTTATTACAGATGCATCTGGCTATGATTGGTAAAATGTTAGCATCTATATCGTAAGAAATTTCCATGAAAATGATTAGTTCTGAACTTCATTCGTCCATCATTTAACGTGGCCCAGACGTCTTATCATCAAAAATGAGCGTCTGCATGGCTAATACATCGGGTGTTCCACAGAAACAGGTTTCGACAAAGTTGATTTCCAAACATGATCACCCAAAAACCTTGGATACCAAAGTTTGTTCCGTTATTTTGCTTCCGAGTTTTTAACTCAGTAACAGCATTCTTCTATTTAGTTCGGTATGTCAGTCACTCGTCAGGTCGATATGGAACATTTGAAGCACTAGTTTTGTGTCCTTTATTTAATATCACACCCCCTTCCTCGTTATTCACAAGAACTTGCCTGAAGGTAACCTTGCATTGGTTTTCGCCTCCAGCACTCTGACATTAGTAATATGAACTCCTAAAATCCTATCCGGGAAAATATTTCTGATGGGAGATTCCATCTACTGGAGATTCCAAATAATCAAACTAGGGACCATTTTACATCCTCTTAAAGTCTCATTTACAGCATTCAATCAGGTTTCCGTTTCTTCCCAATAACTACAAGGCTTATTTCTATTTGCGTTTTAAGTTTCGACTTTCAGACAAATCCATTCCTTTATGTAGTTATCGTCTCTCGATAACTACGTAATTAGGGTTAGAAGCTCCAAGGCCTCATCTGGAAGACTCGTTGTGTTAAGACAACATCCTTTAGATAACCGCAGTGAGGCCAGTTTACGAAAAAGTCCAAATGTGTCCAATATCAAATCGCCACACATTTTGTGTATACCATTTTTATAAGTGAACAGGCAAAAATCTATCTACATCGATGAGAAAACATATGTTACACTCCTAGTCATACATGATATAAAATATTGCCTCTGTTGAGAGAATCATATGTGAACTTATTCAGAAATACATTAAAGGTAGTTTCAGTAGTAAAAATGTTATGATTATGAATCAGAAAGCGTTTTTGGAACTGACATCAAAAAGTTGTTTAAATGTTTACGTGAATTTGTTAGACCTTGGGAGCGTGATTTCTTAGTCAGCGTGATTGTTCAGTTAGCGTGACAGAGCATGAAGAAACACAAGGTTAGGGCTGGTGATGTTGAGGTATGTTGTTTCTCTTAATTGTCGACTTCAATTAGACTATTCAGGCAACTGAAAGCTTCGCGGTTACTTCGGAAGACAAGAAACCTACTTTGGATTGCAGTCAATGGCCATTGTTGTTAAAAGCAAGTGACTTTAATTTTTTATTCCCATCTATAGAATGTTCACCTGATGAATGTGCGCGAGTGTCATTTCGAGGCTGACACAACAGGTTACTCACCTTTGCACCGACCTTTAGATGAATACATCAAGTTTGTTTGATTCATCTCTATAACTTTTAAGGAGTGGTGTTATTAATCTTGACAAACCATGCAATCCTTCGTCCCATGAAGTTGTTGCCTGGGTTAAAAGAGCTCTTGGAGTCAACAAAACTGGTCACAGTGGCACTCTAGACCCCAAGGTTTCTGGTACGAAAACTTGACTCTTAATATCTCAGGTTGCCTCATCGTCTGTATCGATCGAGCAACTAGGCTAGTGAAATCTCAGCAAAGTGCAGGCAAAGAGTACATATGTATATTCAGGTTGCACGAATCTGTGGATGACATTAAGAAAATACAGAAAGTAAGTTATTATCACGTTTCCTGCGCGCATGTGTGCATCACGTTCGACGCAAGGCTGATTTGTTTCATGTGGATTAAACCTAGGCCGTAGAAGGACTGACTGGAGCGCTGTTTCAGAGACCCCCACTAGTTGCTGCTGTAAAACGACAACTTCGAGTACGAACAATATATGAATGCAAATTACTAGAGTATGAGAAAAGTAGGAATTTAGGTAAGTCCATTGATCGTAGTGGTTGAATTTAGGATTAATCATGGTTCGATGTGAGGCCGGAACGTATGTTCGGACACTCTGTGTGCATTTGGGCTTACTTCTAGGTTGTGGCGGTGTGATGGAGGAACTTAGGCGGTCGAAAACAGGTTTCATGTCTGAAAAGGTTTGTCAATTATACTTCTTTCTTACTGTAGGACAACCTTGTCACAATGCATGACATTCTAGATGCTAAATGGCTCTATGATAATAGGCGAGATGAGACTTACTTGCGTCGTGTGATCATGCCTCTTGAGAAACTTCTGATCAAACACAAAAGGATCATGCTCAAAGATACAGCTGTAAGTCACATAGTATAATAGGATTGTCAATTAGGTGTGCGCAATTTGCTTTGGTGCTAAACTAATGTTGCCTGGCGTACTTCGCTACGACAACGACATCAATGTCAACGATGAAATAGTCCTGATGACTACCAAAGGCGAAGCCGTAGCTCTTGGTAAGTCATTGTAGACTGACAATAACTCCAAGCTGTTGCATTGATGACTACCGCCACAATTGCGACGTGCGATCATGGTCTGGTCGCAAAGCTGAAAAGAGTCATAATGGAACGCGATCTTTACCCTCGTCAGTGGGGACGTGGTCCTGTTTCGATGGAACGTAAAAAACTTGTCGCCCAAGGTTTGCTAAAGAAGTTCGCAAAACCCGGCAATGCACCGAATACTCCGAACTCTGCTGGGTAAGTGTCAAGTTCTTCAATCAACGTATTCTTTCAGACTCAAAACAAAAGTGGAAATGGATGAATCTGTTGATAGTGCAACGTAAGCTTATATTTCTTAATTATACTCTTGACAGACGACGGATCAAAGCGTCGAATACTCCCGAATCGAGTGACGATGAGATAACAAGGTGCGTTCTTTTTTAAGTTTTTGCTATGATGATCAAGCATATGTCTGTTCTACTTGATGACGCTTATATCTGAATGTAACATTATTTCCCACTTTTACCAAATTCAACCAAAACTTTTTTTCATTTCAGACACAGTTCAATCTCGGTGGCTGGGTAAGTAACTGTATGATGATCAAGCATATGTCTGTTTAAATTGATGACATATTTACCTGAAAGTTTTCTCACACTTTAGCTGCATCTTATTAGTACCTTTCCTTTTATTTCAGACATGATATGGAAACTGAAGAATTATCGACAAGTGAAAGTGAATAACTTCCTACTGAGAGCTATCAATAAACTGTATATTCTCATTATTTATCGTTTTATTAATTTAAGTTGTTCCTGGAACTCACCTGTCGATTACATCGTATTGATCTGCACAAATGTATACGATCAACTTTGCGTTCATGGTTTATAGATTCAGACGTGTTCGATTACCTTGTTTCATGAAGTGCCCAATCTATCGGTTGCTTAAGTCGCGGAACCGCTTATGCACTTAAGGATAAACTTTGACCGAATTATTCGCAGTTGTATCTTCGTCAAAGCTAATCATTTGGTCTGATTTCCTAGTTTCGACCCTACGTTGTTATCGCTTATCCTTGTCTACATATCAGTCAAAAAGTTAAGGTTCATTTGCAGTTCTC
This sequence comes from Schistosoma turkestanicum, assembly GCA_944470395.2. NCBI lineage: Eukaryota > Metazoa > Platyhelminthes > Trematoda > Strigeidida > Schistosomatidae > Schistosoma > Schistosoma turkestanicum. The sequence goes on along the minus strand of OX103979.1, from coordinate 11,667,667 downwards.
GAAAGCTGTACTATTATGTGCATACTTGATGATGTCGCCCAGCAGGAAATATTTTCCCGTGTGATCTTGAGTCACGTATTCATCAGATATCTGGCCAAAATATCCTGCCATGTTAGGATGTCCCTTATCTCATACTACATTGTGTCTCTGATCTGCCGGTTTGAATAAAGGCTCTTAGTTATCCTTCAAATTCATTATTTTGCATATATGTGAATTCTCCTAGCCACAAACTAGTGCAATGTTCTTTTTATCAGTTAAGGAAGAGGTTTAGCTTCATGGTTAAGTAAAATTAACGTCGGATAAACTTGAAAAGTTTAGTTATTTATATACCTGACCAGTGCAAATAAGCATAACACGTGCATTACTATACAGTTGTATATTTAATTGGTGTTACCAAGTTGTAGTCTATTGAGAATTTCAGCTCAGACATGGTTTATCACTATTGGCGAATGAGTATATCTAGAAATAAAAAGTAGATTAGTTCAATTCATAAACTAATAAAAACCTTGTTTAGAACAATCGTTAAGCTGTGTGGCTAATAAAATATAAGGGGCATCAAATAATAAGTCTTTCGAAGGAGAGCGTTATCGACAAGCTTAACGTTGGGACCTACTCCTGCTGAGGCTGCTGCTACAGTGGCCGTCTTCTCCAGCATTTGTTGTTGTGCGTGGGATAAATTGGCTAAGTCATCTTCTAAGCTCAGACCACCCAGCTTCTCAGTGTATTCTGTGATTCCACTGAGATATAGACATCGCTAAAATCCTATCAGTCACAAGAAGAAAGGGAAAGGATGAGTGTAAGCAACCCTTCCTGACATCGGCTATCCTTTATGCACGATTTCGCAGTTTAACCCGCCCTAAGAATTCCGTATGATATTGGCTATCTTCTCAACTACGTCATAGTGTCACAGAAGCATTTGCAACGTCGTCCTGTCCGCTCTGTTGAATGCTTTCTTTTACTCAACGAAGCTGACGTAGAGTGATGAATCCCATTTAATTGGTTGTCACACAATCATCCATACTTTTTCAATTTGATTGGTTCACGATTGATCCTTACAGAATCCAGCTTCTTAATCTGGAAGTTGGGCGTCTATAAGGGTTTTATTCTGTTAATTAGCACTCTGTAGAAAAATGTTCTAGCTACCGAAGGATAGTGATGCTTCTGTCATGCTCACACTTGCTGAGATAGCCTTTCTTTGGTATCTTTATTGGGTATCCTTCTTTCCAGTCTATCGGAAATCGTCCATCCTCCGAAATCCTACTTGGGAGGTCGTGGATCACCTTGCATTTAATTTGCATTCAGTGCCTCAGCTGAAATACTGTCTAGTCCTGCTGAGCTGCTGCTGTTGATTTGCAGGATGACCACACTGAACGCTTCAGCTGCTAGTAGTTCAACAATAATTAGAGGTTTGTCTGTGCTGCTTCGATGCTGTCTGAGTTCAATGGGGACGATCGATTCACAAGTCCTTCTCTGTGATTGTTTCGTGTCCCAGAACCTCAAGATATCCTGAAGTTATTGCTTCTCTGATCGCTTTCCAGTTGTTCTCCATGGTAATCTCCATTTCATCTCTGAGTTTATCAGTATCGCGAAGAAAGGCTGTGTTAAACTTTCTTGATGTTGATTACCCGATTTTCCACTGCTTGCCCAGTTTCAGCTTTATTTTGTTCCATTGGTAATGTGAAACTGTGTCAGCTCCTCTACTTGTTTTTACATACTCCTTTATCCTTCTGAATGTTCTAGTAACGTAAATATGATCGATTTATCTCTCAGCAGTGAGGTTCGGTGGAACCCGAATAGCTTTGTGTAAGCATTTATGTGGGAATATTATGCTACATAAAACCATTTCGTTAAAGACAAAGATCTGCAAATCTCTTGCTGTTTTCGTTCCTTACCCCCACAACAAGTCGTCTCAAGATGTCGTCGTAATCATTGTTGTCCATTCCAACTTTGACACTTAGTTCCGCCATCAGAATGGTCCAATCATTAGCTGGGTATTTCCCTATAATTGATTGATACCTCTAATAGAATTATTGTTTAACATCTTCACTGTTATAATTGGTAAGCGCATAGCATCGAATGATCTTCGTTGTGATCCCCTCTTTGTTTTGAAAGAGGCTTTGATGATCCTGAGATTCTCATCCTATAAGTGTACTGAGTGCTTCTTTGGACATTATCAGTACAAATCCTTGTGTGCAACGTTTTCTTCTTCATGGCAGAAGCATTTCTCTTGAAGCTGTCCAACCCGCGTCCAATGTGTTACACTGATTTCAGGTACAACCAGGTTGCATCTTTTCAACTCTGCAGCACCTTGGTTAACTCTCGCGGGCTCCCAAAATGTGCGATCATTCCATGTACCTAAATTAATGGTTTTTGGAAGAACCATTGGCTTCGTGACTTGCGAAGAAACTCGGCTTTCATCATGAGACTTCATAACTCTTCAAAACAAAGTCCTTCTTCCCCTTCCCTTTCGATCCCACTTTGCACTGCAACTGTCATTCTATAGCTCAAGAGCTTCAGTGAAAACATTAAATGAGAAACTATATCAAATGAACTTTTTGAAACCCTTGATAGATAAGCCATTATCTCGAGCTGTTGTCCAATCCTCTCGGTTACTAAGTTAGATAAGCATCAACTAGGAATCCATGTTGCTAAGGAGTTCATAGTTCGTCAGCCAGACAACTAGAACTGCGGTGTGTTCCAAATTCGGTCATTAACCCATGTTTACTTTTTATTATACAACAAGCAACCTCACATGTACCACTGTCATACGCATCTGGGGTGTTCGATTCCACACTGAAGTGAACTATCACAAAAAAATTAAGCCTCTCTTGTGACTTATGACCCTATCATTTTTATTACAGATGCATCTGGCTATGATTGGTAAAATGTTAGCATCTATATCGTAAGAAATTTCCATGAAAATGATTAGTTCTGAACTTCATTCGTCCATCATTTAACGTGGCCCAGACGTCTTATCATCAAAAATGAGCGTCTGCATGGCTAATACATCGGGTGTTCCACAGAAACAGGTTTCGACAAAGTTGATTTCCAAACATGATCACCCAAAAACCTTGGATACCAAAGTTTGTTCCGTTATTTTGCTTCCGAGTTTTTAACTCAGTAACAGCATTCTTCTATTTAGTTCGGTATGTCAGTCACTCGTCAGGTCGATATGGAACATTTGAAGCACTAGTTTTGTGTCCTTTATTTAATATCACACCCCCTTCCTCGTTATTCACAAGAACTTGCCTGAAGGTAACCTTGCATTGGTTTTCGCCTCCAGCACTCTGACATTAGTAATATGAACTCCTAAAATCCTATCCGGGAAAATATTTCTGATGGGAGATTCCATCTACTGGAGATTCCAAATAATCAAACTAGGGACCATTTTACATCCTCTTAAAGTCTCATTTACAGCATTCAATCAGGTTTCCGTTTCTTCCCAATAACTACAAGGCTTATTTCTATTTGCGTTTTAAGTTTCGACTTTCAGACAAATCCATTCCTTTATGTAGTTATCGTCTCTCGATAACTACGTAATTAGGGTTAGAAGCTCCAAGGCCTCATCTGGAAGACTCGTTGTGTTAAGACAACATCCTTTAGATAACCGCAGTGAGGCCAGTTTACGAAAAAGTCCAAATGTGTCCAATATCAAATCGCCACACATTTTGTGTATACCATTTTTATAAGTGAACAGGCAAAAATCTATCTACATCGATGAGAAAACATATGTTACACTCCTAGTCATACATGATATAAAATATTGCCTCTGTTGAGAGAATCATATGTGAACTTATTCAGAAATACATTAAAGGTAGTTTCAGTAGTAAAAATGTTATGATTATGAATCAGAAAGCGTTTTTGGAACTGACATCAAAAAGTTGTTTAAATGTTTACGTGAATTTGTTAGACCTTGGGAGCGTGATTTCTTAGTCAGCGTGATTGTTCAGTTAGCGTGACAGAGCATGAAGAAACACAAGGTTAGGGCTGGTGATGTTGAGGTATGTTGTTTCTCTTAATTGTCGACTTCAATTAGACTATTCAGGCAACTGAAAGCTTCGCGGTTACTTCGGAAGACAAGAAACCTACTTTGGATTGCAGTCAATGGCCATTGTTGTTAAAAGCAAGTGACTTTAATTTTTTATTCCCATCTATAGAATGTTCACCTGATGAATGTGCGCGAGTGTCATTTCGAGGCTGACACAACAGGTTACTCACCTTTGCACCGACCTTTAGATGAATACATCAAGTTTGTTTGATTCATCTCTATAACTTTTAAGGAGTGGTGTTATTAATCTTGACAAACCATGCAATCCTTCGTCCCATGAAGTTGTTGCCTGGGTTAAAAGAGCTCTTGGAGTCAACAAAACTGGTCACAGTGGCACTCTAGACCCCAAGGTTTCTGGTACGAAAACTTGACTCTTAATATCTCAGGTTGCCTCATCGTCTGTATCGATCGAGCAACTAGGCTAGTGAAATCTCAGCAAAGTGCAGGCAAAGAGTACATATGTATATTCAGGTTGCACGAATCTGTGGATGACATTAAGAAAATACAGAAAGTAAGTTATTATCACGTTTCCTGCGCGCATGTGTGCATCACGTTCGACGCAAGGCTGATTTGTTTCATGTGGATTAAACCTAGGCCGTAGAAGGACTGACTGGAGCGCTGTTTCAGAGACCCCCACTAGTTGCTGCTGTAAAACGACAACTTCGAGTACGAACAATATATGAATGCAAATTACTAGAGTATGAGAAAAGTAGGAATTTAGGTAAGTCCATTGATCGTAGTGGTTGAATTTAGGATTAATCATGGTTCGATGTGAGGCCGGAACGTATGTTCGGACACTCTGTGTGCATTTGGGCTTACTTCTAGGTTGTGGCGGTGTGATGGAGGAACTTAGGCGGTCGAAAACAGGTTTCATGTCTGAAAAGGTTTGTCAATTATACTTCTTTCTTACTGTAGGACAACCTTGTCACAATGCATGACATTCTAGATGCTAAATGGCTCTATGATAATAGGCGAGATGAGACTTACTTGCGTCGTGTGATCATGCCTCTTGAGAAACTTCTGATCAAACACAAAAGGATCATGCTCAAAGATACAGCTGTAAGTCACATAGTATAATAGGATTGTCAATTAGGTGTGCGCAATTTGCTTTGGTGCTAAACTAATGTTGCCTGGCGTACTTCGCTACGACAACGACATCAATGTCAACGATGAAATAGTCCTGATGACTACCAAAGGCGAAGCCGTAGCTCTTGGTAAGTCATTGTAGACTGACAATAACTCCAAGCTGTTGCATTGATGACTACCGCCACAATTGCGACGTGCGATCATGGTCTGGTCGCAAAGCTGAAAAGAGTCATAATGGAACGCGATCTTTACCCTCGTCAGTGGGGACGTGGTCCTGTTTCGATGGAACGTAAAAAACTTGTCGCCCAAGGTTTGCTGAAGAAGTTCGCAAAACCCGGCAATGCACCGAATACTCCGAACTCTGCTGGGTAAGTGTCAAGTTCTTCAATCAGCGTATTCTTTCAGACTCAAAACAAAAGTGGAAATGGATGAATCTGTTGATAGTGCAACGTAAGCTTATATTTCTTAATTATACTCTTGACAGACGACGGATCAAAGCGTCGAATACTCCCGAATCGAGTGACGATGAGATAACAAGGTGCGTTCTTTTTTAAGTTTTTGCTATGATGATCAAGCATATGTCTGTTCTACTTGATGACGCTTATATCTGAATGTAACATTATTTCCCACTTTTACCAAATTCAACCAAAACTTTTTTTCATTTCAGACACAGTTCAATCTCGGTGGCTGGGTAAGTAACTGTATGATGATCAAGCATATGTCTGTTTAAATTGATGACATATTTACCTGAAAGTTTTCTCACACTTTAGCTGCATCTTATTAGTACCTTTCCTTTTATTTCAGACATGATATGGAAACTGAAGAATTATCGACAAGTGAAAGTGAATAACTTCCTACTGAGAGCTATCAATAAACTGTATATTCTCATTATTTATCGTTTTATTAATTTAAGTTGTTCCTGGAACTCACCTGTCGATTACATCGTATTGATCTGCACAAATGTATACGATCAACTTTGCGTTCATGGTTTATAGATTCAGACGTGTTCGATTACCTTGTTTCATGAAGTGCCCAATCTATCGGTTGCTTAAGTCGCGGAACCGCTTATGCACTTAAGGATAAACTTTGACCGAATTATTCGCAGTTGTATCTTCGTCAAAGCTAATCATTTGGTCTGATTTCCTAGTTTCGACCCTACGTTGTTATCGCTTATCCTTGTCTACATATCAGTCAAAAAGTTAAGGTTCATTTGCAGTTCTCGAAAGCTGTACTATTATGTGCATACTTGATGATGTCGCCCAGCAGGAAATATTTTCCCGTGTGATCTTGAGTCACGTATTCATCAGATATCTGGCCAAAATATCCTGCCATGTTAGGATGTCCCTTATCTCATACTACATTGTGTCTCTGATCTGCCGGTTTGAATAAAGGCTCTTAGTTATCCTTCAAATTCATTATTTTGCATATATGTGAATTCTCCTAGCCACAAACTAGTGCAATGTTCTTTTTATCAGTTAAGGAAGAGGTTTAGCTTCATGGTTAAGTAAAATTAACGTCGGATAAACTTGAAAAGTTTAGTTATTTATATACCTGACCAGTGCAAATAAGCATAACACGTGCATTACTATACAGTTGTATATTTAATTGGTGTTACCAAGTTGTAGTCTATTGAGAATTTCAGCTCAGACATGGTTTATCACTATTGGCGAATGAGTATATCTAGAAATAAAAAGTAGATTAGTTCAATTCATAAACTAATAAAAACCTTGTTTAGAACAATCGTTAAGCTGTGTGGCTAATAAAATATAAGGGGCATCAAATAATAAGTCTTTCGAAGGAGAGCGTTATCGACAAGCTTAACGTTGGGACCTACTCCTGCTGAGGCTGCTGCTACAGTGGCCGTCTTCTCCAGCATTTGTTGTTGTGCGTGGGATAAATTGGCTAAGTCATCTTCTAAGCTCAGACCACCCAGCTTCTCAGTGTATTCTGTGATTCCACTGAGATATAGACATCGCTAAAATCCTATCAGTCACAAGAAGAAAGGGAAAGGATGAGTGTAAGCAACCCTTCCTGACATCGGCTATCCTTTATGCACGATTTCGCAGTTTAACCCGCCCTAAGAATTCCGTATGATATTGGCTATCTTCTCAACTACGTCATAGTGTCACAGAAGCATTTGCAACGTCGTCCTGTCCGCTCTGTTGAATGCTTTCTTTTACTCAACGAAGCTGACGTAGAGTGATGAATCCCATTTAATTGGTTGTCACACAATCATCCATACTTTTTCAATTTGATTGGTTCACGATTGATCCTTACAGAATCCAGCTTCTTAATCTGGAAGTTGGGCGTCTATAAGGGTTTTATTCTGTTAATTAGCACTCTGTAGAAAAATGTTCTAGCTACCGAAGGATAGTGATGCTTCTGTCATGCTCACACTTGCTGAGATAGCCTTTCTTTGGTATCTTTATTGGGTATCCTTCTTTCCAGTCTATCGGAAATCGTCCATCCTCCGAAATCCTACTTGGGAGGTCGTGGATCACCTTGCATTTAATTTGCATTCAGTGCCTCAGCTGAAATACTGTCTAGTCCTGCTGAGCTGCTGCTGTTGATTTGCAGGATGACCACACTGAACGCTTCAGCTGCTAGTAGTTCAACAATAATTAGAGGTTTGTCTGTGCTGCTTCGATGCTGTCTGAGTTCAATGGGGACGATCGATTCACAAGTCCTTCTCTGTGATTGTTTCGTGTCCCAGAACCTCAAGATATCCTGAAGTTATTGCTTCTCTGATCGCTTTCCAGTTGTTCTCCATGGTAATCTCCATTTCATCTCTGAGTTTATCAGTATCGCGAAGAAAGGCTGTGTTAAACTTTCTTGATGTTGATTACCCGATTTTCCACTGCTTGCCCAGTTTCAGCTTTATTTTGTTCCATTGGTAATGTGAAACTGTGTCAGCTCCTCTACTTGTTTTTACATACTCCTTTATCCTTCTGAATGTTCTAGTAACGTAAATATGATCGATTTATCTCTCAGCAGTGAGGTTCGGTGGAACCCGAATAGCTTTGTGTAAGCATTTATGTGGGAATATTATGCTACATAAAACCATTTCGTTAAAGACAAAGATCTGCAAATCTCTTGCTGTTTTCGTTCCTTACCCCCACAACAAGTCGTCTCAAGATGTCGTCGTAATCATTGTTGTCCATTCCAACTTTGACACTTAGTTCCGCCATCAGAATGGTCCAATCATTAGCTGGGTATTTCCCTATAATTGATTGATACCTCTAATAGAATTATTGTTTAACATCTTCACTGTTATAATTGGTAAGCGCATAGCATCGAATGATCTTCGTTGTGATCCCCTCTTTGTTTTGAAAGAGGCTTTGATGATCCTGAGATTCTCATCCTATAAGTGTACTGAGTGCTTCTTTGGACATTATCAGTACAAATCCTTGTGTGCAACGTTTTCTTCTTCATGGCAGAAGCATTTCTCTTGAAGCTGTCCAACCCGCGTCCAATGTGTTACACTGATTTCAGGTACAACCAGGTTGCATCTTTTCAACTCTGCAGCACCTTGGTTAACTCTCGCGGGCTCCCAAAATGTGCGATCATTCCATGTACCTAAATTAATGGTTTTTGGAAGAACCATTGGCTTCGTGACTTGCGAAGAAACTCGGCTTTCATCATGAGACTTCATAACTCTTCAAAACAAAGTCCTTCTTCCCCTTCCCTTTCGATCCCACTTTGCACTGCAACTGTCATTCTATAGCTCAAGAGCTTCAGTGAAAACATTAAATGAGAAACTATATCAAATGAACTTTTTGAAACCCTTGATAGATAAGCCATTATCTCGAGCTGTTGTCCAATCCTCTCGGTTACTAAGTTAGATAAGCATCAACTAGGAATCCATGTTGCTAAGGAGTTCATAGTTCGTCAGCCAGACAACTAGAACTGCGGTGTGTTCCAAATTCGGTCATTAACCCATGTTTACTTTTTATTATACAACAAGCAACCTCACATGTACCACTGTCATACGCATCTGGGGTGTTCGATTCCACACTGAAGTGAACTATCACAAAATTTTGTAGAAAAACCCTGGGAACTGTTTCGCTGAAACAGTTTAGATATTTTCAACTGGGAGTGCTATTTCAGCCATTCGAACAACTAACGAGCGGTTATCCATCACTGTGGTACAGATGCTTATGAGTCTTATTCGTAACAAATGCTTAGGTTTTGAGCGCTATTCCGACCGAAATTGTAGTTATTCATTCCGGACATCAAAAACTCGTTTTAGGTCAAAACTGTTGCTCAGGTTTTCTGAAGGTGGGTTACAAATTTTCCGGCTGTGTGATAAGTGCTCGCCATTTTCTGTCGAATAGCTGACAACCACGTTCATTCTTAGCTAACAGGTGAACACTATTTACTAAGAACTGATATCTGAAACACCAGTTTAGTTCAATGCAAACGATCTTTTCGATATTCTCACTTCTCGGTGAATAACTGTCGAGTATATAGTTTGTACCACCAACATATGAAGTACTATCAGGATATTCTGAGACGTGATCGTTTATCTAGAAAAAACTTATTTCGAAAAAATCAAATATTACCATCTTCAGTTTTGCTATCTTCATCTAGCTGGTTAAAGCTTGGCCGACCATTCTGTAAGTACGACAGTAATACAGATGTATCATGAATTATCATACAACTAGCTTCATTGATTTGTGTAATCATACACGCATTTACAGCAAATAATTCCTGCGTTGACATGGTAGTCATTTTACTGCATGGTGTCATGGCGCGGGAAGTGTGTGGATGGAAATTCCTTTACTCGCTACCGCGTATAATGATTAAATTAACAACTATGCTGTAGGTAGTTTTCTCTTAATTACAAGTGAAATGCGGCCCGAAGACGAAATAACAGTAGTAAGCGACATGTTTGTTTGCATATCCTTATGGTATACATTATATGTAAAAAAAAGAAGTCGGTGGGGCATTAGTAGCCTTATTGGACGTAAATAGTACAGTATTGCTAATTACTGATTGCGTAGATCAGATTAAGGAAATAGGAATTGTGGTACAATAGTATTTTCTTTTTTATCAATAAATAACTAAAATCCAACGGCCGCAACTTGTTTTCAAGCGCACATAAAGCCATAAATATTTACTTTCGTATTGTACAAGTGAAAATAAGTTTCGGATAAGCGGTTGAAGCAGATGATAAGTAGCTTCTTGTCATCACTTGGTTTTTTCAGTCCTATTCCGAGCACTGAAATAGTGATTCGGTGGCTTATCAAAACTCTTCATGTAATGCTGATAGATCACTCTGCCCAGCTTAATCAGGTTTGAGGAACCGGGTAGTGTCACTAACACTCAAACAAAGGGGTAGTTCGTAAGTTTATAGCCTCTTCTGAACCTGAGTATTGAGTCTCATAATGCTAACATCTGTATAGGAGTTAATAAAAGTGGTTTTTATGTGGCGATGCATTAAAAGTGTAATCTCGTTTATCCAGATAAAAAGGGTTTATAAAAGTGAAGTTGGTGATAGCTACCCATACATTTCTATTTTTGTCTTATGGATGGTAATATCCTTTTATTGCGAAGTCAGGTTTCCATACTGTAGATAAACTAAAAACTTAGAGGAACGCAGCTAACTTCATCTGACTATGCTTTTACGCGGTCATTCGGTTCGATAATTGAGGAGATGAAAAATCGCAACATATATGTAACTTTATGAATTTGTTTAAATAGGTTTATAGGAACCTAATAAGTAAGGCACTGTTATAAAGTAGCTTACCATTCAATCGTCTGTTTAAACGCTCAAGAGATTTAATTAACCGCTCTTCTTCGATTGACAACGCGGACGGTATTTCAGGTTTTCCTTTAAAATTTGAAAACAAAATAACATTCGAGAGAGAAAATTCACAAAATGCTAACCTGAGCTAGTTTTCATATATAGCAAGGAAAAATTGTGATTTCACTTTAAGAAGACTATCCATACTCAACCGGAGCTTTCATCTAGATAGATAATAATTTTGTAGTTCCATTGACTAAATAGCTTTGTTCTTTTTAAGTGAGTGAGCGGGTTGAAAGGAGTTTCAGTTTAGAACGATTATTTTCATGAAGTTAATTACTATAAAATTAATCGCTTAATAATGTCTTAATTGTGCAAGAAAGTTCTAAAAGGTCATTAGTCAGATTGTATAGCAAGATTTACAGTTTTGAAACTCAATCAACATTTAGCTGTGGTAGTTTTAAAAATAAAGTTAGTTTCTCGACTGAAAGGCACCTAGGCACTTGGCTCCTAGTCTGATCACTGATATAGTGATGCAGCAGCTTATCGAAATACTACTACTCTATCCAGAATATCCGGTCAGAGAAACTGGGTATTACACTCGTTAGAAATGATTACTCTAACGTTTCACTATGGTAATAAGAAAGTTGCTCGAGTATGATGAAAAGATGCTAGAGAAGTACTAAAACATTGTGCTACACAAGCAAAACTTGGAAACAAACAAACGAAAAGCTTAATGAACGGTGCTTCACTGTAGAGAAGGAATTTCATTGAGATCGTTTCTATTGATTTTTATCATGATTACTGCAAACATAATATTAAATTATTCAGTAAGGTTTCTACTTGGATTCCAGCTGTTAATGTAGAGTCCAACCTCGGATACCACATGCTTTTAACGGTTGAGTAATACATTTAAATATTTCACGTAAAAAACACTTAAAATTAGGTTTATAAACATGTGACTAGTTACAAAGTTGTAGTATTATTTATTTAATTATAATTCATTGAAAGCAATTGTGACTCGAATAAAGACTTGTTTATAAAAAGAAAGTAGAACTAAAATTTATTGCACAAGAAACTCCACACATAGGGATAACAATATGCTAGAATTCCTTAGCTACCGTCATATATTACTGCTCACCTGTTATAAGCAGTGTGTTTCACACACCAAAAAACAAGATCTATGCAAGGTATTCATGCATGGTAATGAAGATTACTAGGGTAAGTTATAAAGTGGATCATCAGAGACATGTCCATTGTGATGACCGTCTTGTTGACAAACCTATGACAGTAAATATCAATATTAAAAACTATAATAAGTAATTTATTCATTTCCCATAATATTTCTATTGAGTGTTACTGTTTGCTGACCATTAGTTAATCAATTTATTTAAAATTATAAGAATATGTACACTAACTAGGATAAATTTATCATTGAACTTCTTATTCAGTACACAGATGAAGTAATGATGAATAACATTTTCAAAAGTTTTCCATGTGATCGTAAAAAAGCTAAATATCGGATAAATCGATTGCTGAGCTGTAACCAACCACAAATTTGCTTCAAAATGTCTGGCACATTCGTGAGATTCTTGATACCTTTAGGTTTTTATGAAATTATCTCAGAAATTAAATCCATTTTTCAATGGTTCTTTAAACCTAATGCCGAAAGTAATTAGTCTGAGTCTATGCTTTTTGAAAGAACCCAAAGAAATGCAAATATATTGGGTTCATGAGTTCCAGAAACAAAGGAATATGTATCTTGAATCCCACTCCTAGTTACTGTTAGATCATACTGATACCAACAATAACATTTAGCCAAAAAATATCACACAACAGCCATTAGTTTATTCATCACGATTTCCATATATACATTATAAACGTCTCATTATACAATCCCGCCATAATTACATTGAAAGAGAAACAATGCTTGCATGCCGTAAGATTATCCACATATTTAAGAAAAATATTTTTCATCATATTGTTATGAAGATTGTTAGGTTTCGTTGAAATCATGAACCGATCAGTGTTAGATCACCATCAGAAGTGTGTAAGTTCTGAGCGACCATTCCATCCTAGTATGGGACTCATCAGTAATTAGCATCCACGACTCCAGCACGTGGGAATCGGACCCAGGATCTCTGGTCTCACGTGCGAACGTTTAAACTCTTGACCACTGAACAAGCATCCAACAGTGTTAATGTCTAACTTGAATCAATTCATGATATTGCGTGACCTCATTCATTGTGTTGGGAGGGTAACTGCCTCAAAGCCGAATCCACTAGTCGGTCCCATACTAGAACTCTAGTGATCCCAGATTTTCAATGTTGGTCATTGTAAAATGTTTCCGATAGTGTAATATAAAATACATCTTCATGATAATATCCTTTATTTTTCCTCCTTAATAACCTTAAATTGAGCAATGACGTAACTTGGCATTCTATTAGATAATACTTTGTTGTGAATATATATCGATACAACAGGTACTATCAATTAAAATACACTGAATAAGAATGGAAAGCATATAAAATTATTGTTCACTGAAATATCTGGTTTTTGTTTAATTTGCTTATGTCTTCCATTTACATATTACACAATGTTTCAAAAATAAATATTATCTACACTTTTCGCTGTTAACTGCGTTAAGGGTAATCTTCTAGTGAATTTTACTAGTCAAGCTTATGTAAATATACACATTTATTTCGTAACTGCTTTTGCATCGCCCAAACTCAAGATGTAAACGTTCTTTAGTGAATCTGCATGTTTGTGATGCCAGAATTAAATCATTACCGAGACTGATTTATCAACTTATATCATCTGCGTATTATTCAATAAAAATCTTCGGAATTTTATATTTCTTCCATATACTTAAGAATAAATGTTTCAGTTAGTTCTCATAGTTACAATTCCATTATGTAAACGGAGTTAATCATTGATTTCAGCCTTTATTGCTTTTGACGTTTTAATAATTCTACTTTTGATTATATTATGTGAGAATATTATTTAACACAAACACTATGTCTGCTCTTTTGAAAGCTTCTGCACATGTATTTTTTCTACATTGTATGAAGTTAAAAACAGCTATGTATTTTTCGAAATATCAATTTCCCTTTTTCTTACACAATATCAATGTTTTTTTTCTCTCATTGACAATCACTAGTTTGATGCTCATTTAACATTGTGAAAACAGTAGAAAGTGTACCTTTTCAAAATTAGAAGGAACTTTGCCAATTAAAAAAAAAGTATTAAAATAATGATTTATTTTGTAACATTTAATTTGTAACTACTCTAAAATTGCTTACAAGATATTCATGACAAGGTTGATGAATTATTTGACAAACAAATTAAACAATTCTGAAAATCAGTGATTTGATGATATTTTCTTTCCTAGTAGTACACAATAATGTACAGTTAAACCTTAATGTTATCTGATTAATTTAATCTTAACATTATGTTAGTTAACCATAGAAGCTATGACTGTTCATTGAAAATAATTTTGATTATCTGAAAGTAATCTGAAATTGCTTTATACCTGCGAGCTTAGACCTTCTAATATTTCTCATAGAAAGGAACTTGATTTGGTTAGTTTATCAGCTGACTGAAATTAGAACTTAATGTCATCAGTCTAATTATATATGATGATGGATTTTCCTGATGTTTTAACTCTTTACAATTAATCCATGTTACATAAGACAGTTCAAAAGACGGATCAAAACACTATTGTCAGAGTATATAATAATAATTTTTTTGTATCAGGATCTCAGTGACAGAGTTTAATTTTAAAGTTTTATTTACCAATCAGAACATAGTGTCCAAAATAAAGTGATTAGAAGATATAGTAAACAAAGTGAAACGCTGAGTAGGTTGAAATAAAACCAAATGCTGCTGACAAACCAAAATCTAAGATCAGTTTTTGTAGTCGATAATTGTCAAAATGGGTTGTGTTCGGAGGTAAAGATTTCATGCCTAAGGTGCAAGAGGCAGTCGTAGTTAAAAGTTAAACACACTAGTTAGTATGCCTCAAAATCAACGATAGTGGTAATCATGTTTATGCCGTTATTTCTCATATACAACATATCTTGAGTATTAACGATATTTTTCACTTGTTGAATTTGTTCTCCTCAAACATTGTTCTCTTCTGTTAGTTATTTATTACTTTTGTTGTTGATTCTGTTGTTTTGACTTCTTTGATTTTATCTTGACAGTTTATTATCTTGTAGCAATAAAATATAGAAGGTCGGGTTAATATACATTCATCTTGGTGTGATTGTAACTGATTGACATTAAACAATCAGTTAACAGAAACTATTTGTGTACTCAAAATCAAGTTTAAACTGATGTGTTTCATGGAGAAAAATTTGTCAGTGGGACAGATGTGAAGCTTTAAAGACTGTCTTTTTGCGTAAAACATATGAATATAAGTCGCTGGATACTATACTGTTGAGTAAATCATCACTAAACTATGTAACTGATAGTATAGTTGAAATACTATACAAGCATTCATGACATGAATATTAGATATAGTTCTAAGGCAGAAAAACTGTGCCTAATTATAATTAGAAAAGTAGTAAGTTACTTTTATTTACAGATTTTTTCTTAAATTGATTATAATTTTCAGATCTTACAATGATCGATTGATCGATTTGTAAATATTCATCAAAATAATTCAGTAAGGTTAGAATGAAAAGGTGAAAGAGCTTAACTCCTTCCTAAATACATAATGCATTCTAAGAAAATACAAAATGATCTCCGACTGAAGTGAATGGTAATTAAATACTGGGAGTTATTCTCAGAATTACCTTCATCATCCGAATAAATAATATAGTTAATTGTATTGTGTTAAACAAGACTAATTTTTATCATATGTAGTCATTAACTCATTTTATAACAAATTAACTACTTGATTGAATAGTGACGGTATTTTCTCAGCAAATAATATCTCACTTCATTGTTTTATGGTTGATTTTGTTGTGATATATGAAAAGAATCATGTTAGTTAAAATAAAATTAGGTTTATATATATATATATATATATATATATATATATATATATATTTATATATCATCATCATCAAATGACTAATGGAATGCAATGACATTGATTTAACTACGTTTCGTTTTTTTCCTTTCATCTTAATTAGTTAATGAATTCATTAATCAATAAGTCACTAGGAGATCGTTTTTTTATTTTCTGGTTAGAAATATGTAAGAGTCGCTTTGTTTTTTAAGTTTAGTAATTGCTTCATAAGAAAATTTATTAAACATGAAGAAAAAGGCAGTCAATTTACTAAAATAAAAATGCAATTGTCATTCTAACGATTTAATATCATTCTTCGGTTGTTTATGTTAGATTCACAAGTGAGTGAAATATGATTTACTGACTGTGTTATTATGACCATTTTACCTCTGGAACCTCATTTAGAAGTCTTAAAAAGTTCTGCCTTTTACTTACTTTTCTATACCGACTTAACTTTATATCAGGTAGTTAGTTTTAAGATGATTGAGAATTGTAACTAAAAAAGTATTATGTAATGCAGAAAGAAAACAGCTTTAACGAAAAATCATTATTTCCGTAGTTTAGGCGCCAAGAGTTTAGCCATTATCAATCAATCAGTTATCAAAAGTCATACAATAAGTTTATTTAAAGTAAATATAGTATCAGTTTTAATTCGATAAATACATTTTGTCATTACCAGTTATTTCAATGTTTGGATTTAGGGATTTTAGAAAATACCTTGAACAAAAGTTCCAAAATTTCGAATTTGTGTGATCCTGTATTATACTTAAAGTGAGTTATAAAGGCACCAATATTAACTTCTACTCAAGGTTTCAAAGTATGTGAACTGCTTGTCATTGTGTCTGTAAATTATCTAGTTTAATGTATTTCTTAATTGTATCATTTATAAATTATGTATGTGCATACCTTAGATCTAGTACAATGGTTTGTTACTCCTATTTCTAGTGTACTGATTTTGTGCCCAGGTTGAATTATCGCATTATTGTACTGTATTATGCGGAATAACGACCAACTATTGAATTGTGCTCTTATCTCAATTACTGTTAGATTTCTTCTCAATTATGTCTCATGATGCTGAATAATAATTTCTGAATGTTTGGGCGGTTTGTTGATGCATACTGAAATATTTGTTAGTGAGTTAAGCATTGGGTAAATAACATGAATTGTTAGCATTAACATATAACATTATCTATTGATATACAGTGATTTACCCAAAAACGAGATGAAAATAATAATAATAATAATAATAACATTCTTTCCAATTGACTTATTGAGCTAGTCACAAACGATATACGACCTAATACAGATGAATATAGATTCGTTTTAGCACATCTTTTGTCGGTATTAAAAAAAAAGTAACTTGAGCAGCACAGATAAATAACACCGTGAACGTACTGATATCCATTAAAGTAGAGATCTAAGCGTGGGAAATATAATTCAAATGGACCAAGTACGATCGAGAAACCAAAAGTAGAAATCGACACTGAACAGAAGTTTCCGAAAATGAGAAATACTTATAACTTAATACATTTTACGGAGTGATACTCTGTTTCTGCTTCTATCGGTTGCAGTTGTCGGATAAAAATGCCAACTTGATAGTTTGAAACTACAATTATTCCCCAATCCAATTTTCAGTAACTGATAGTGCAGTATAAAACCCAGTCTAGTGTATTTTATTGATAATAAATAATAAAAAATTCTTACTTTTAGTATTGCCAGAAGATTGATGAAATACCTTCTGTTCAACTGGAACCGGTTGTAAAGTTGACAAGGATTTGGGTTTGTTTTCTTGCTGATGTAATTGTTGTGATGGTGTCAATGATTTTGTTGGTTGCTGTGGTAGACACTTTTCCTTAGACTGAAAAAGTCCACTTACACCTTGTGTGTAAGTTGCATATTGCGATTTTGGTCCAAATAATTTCTTAACAACTGAAGTATTTCCCAATCTAAATGTGGACGGCAAAACACACTTTGATGGTAAATTTGATATATTATCATAATCACAACTGTCACACTCATTTGCAACTTTATCTGGCCGTTTAAAAACAGCGGGTTGATTTCTAATATTAATCTTGAACTGATCATGCTGGGGATGTTCACCGGAATCATAGTTAGCTTCCGCTGAATATCCATCATGTAAACGAAACCAACAGGCTTTCGGATTACTGGAAACATTTTGGTTGGGGTTAGAATGAGGAATAATGAAAGGTTCCTCAAATTTCAATAAATTTTCCTTCAGATTTCCTTCAGATTGTGTAGATTCAAATTCATAAGCTGACTGAAAATGAGAAACAATAGTAATAGTGATAATAAAATCTTAGTTTCAATACTTCACAGTCTTAACAGACTGATAACAGCTAGACCTATAAAGACGAGATGGTAAATTATTAAACTAGCGAGGTGTGTTCCTGATAGAAACTTTGAATCTGTTTCAGATTCTTTTGATTTCAATGATAAATAGTTTTGTAAATGATTGGTACATTTGAAAATATTAAGTCTTTGTTTCACTGGGCAAAGTTTATGACCAAATGCATTAAACCATAATTATTTTGAGTATCGAATAACGGGTTTGAAACCTATCTTATCTAAGTTGATCTAAGAAATTCTGTTGCACAGTGATAACCAGAATTCAAACATATAGTTCTTCCTAGTTGTTACAGTTTATATAAAGCATTTCTTTATTTCATTTTCATGAAAATGATTTGTTTTCGTGACTGAAAATACCATTTTGCATCACTTTCAAAAGACAATGTCTTTCACTGCCCCGAATAATGCCTCAAGGCTATAGAAAGAAGAGAAATATCAGGGACGTAAAGTAAAATAAAGTAAAATATAACAAAATTTCACATCATAAAACTAGAAAGTTATGATGAGAATTCAGCAAACATGTAACACAAAAAACATTTTAATTGAAAGTTATTCGTTTAGTAATAAATATTCAGTCTTTATTCAAGTGTCCACTCATAATGAAAATAACCTTCAAACTCAGACTGTCTAAATGGTATAGTTACAGCATTCTTACCTTTATTTATTGGTACATGCATTAGTATCGATTTAAAGAAGAAGAAAATATTATGAAAATAGTATATTACTAGTATTTAGTAGCCTACCGTAATCATCCTAGAATCAGAAATATTCAAGTCTACGGCAGAAGGTTCACAAACACGTGGTCGACGTTTAAGAAGTCTGGCAGATGTAGTTTGCACTGTGGTAGAGGATTGTGAAGCCTGTTTCTGTTGAATATTGATAATTGATCTGGAGCTTTCACTGTTTCGGTTATTATTCTTCTTATTCGACAAAGACTCTTTCGTGATATCTGGACTTGGTGGCTGTAAAACAAGTTTATTACAGTTTTCAGTGTCGGAAAAATGATCACGATGATGACCAGTGCCCATAACTGTTGCTCTTATTGAAGATGGTAATGGTGAGGAAGCAGTTGTCTAAAATTTACAAACCAAACAATAATAATTTTCATAAATTTGAAAGTGTATTTATCATCGTAATTCAATGTGTCAAACAACTAATCAGAATAGAAAAGTAATGAAATAGATTTGAAATCGTTAATCAATCATCATTGTTAGACCACCATTAGAAACCTGGAATCACTGGACGGCCGTTTCGTCCTAGTATGGGACTCCTCAGCAGTGCGCATCCACGACTCCTGCTCCTCGCAGGATTCGAACCCGGGACCTTTGGCATTGTAGGCGAACGCCTTACCATCGGACCACTGGGCCGGCATCTATCGGTGTTAATGTCTAACTCTGATTGATCTAGGGATTTTGCGCGACCTCACCCATTTGTCTTTGGTAGTTACTGCCTACTATTTAACACTTTAGGTTATTTGATGAATCAGTCAAATAGTTTAGGACGATATGAAAAGCGATGAGATAACAAATAAAGTTGAAGAAATCATCCATTAGAAATAAAATCGTTAGTTAAAGATTTTATCTTTGATTCTTACTAAGAAACTTTAGCATAAGAATAAACTATTACCGAGTATATTCTGATTTTCAGTCGCGGTATTAAATATCCCTGAGTGCCATTGGTCCAAAGTAATAGGAATAATATTATGTTACCTTTAAGCGCTGTCTACTTTTCACTTTCAGTTCTTGCTAATAACTAATTTGTTTGTTTACATGAATTTTCAAACTACTGAAACAAATTATTGAACTCTTTGATCTGTTTCATCTATGACATATGCTTCAAGAAGTAGATCTCAACAGAATCAACTTAAAAAAAGAAGATAAAAAGTAGTCATGGATAGAATTTGAGAGAAGGCTAAGAATGAATGCAGCTGCACCATCGCAAACGATTGTAAACCATGTCGTTCAAAATATCTAACCATCGGTTATTACCGTCTCGCCGGCCCCACTCAAGTAGTGTATACCTACCAACATGGGTCAGTTCATTTGTCGGTCATTTCATGGATTTGTAGCATATTTTATTTTGGCAGCCCTTAGCTTTCCTTCAGCCTACTCATACACTAGGCATCATCACTCGCCAAGGCAGTCGATGATTGGGGATTCCTAAAACATGTTTCATCCACCTTAAGTGATGAATTTTCACTACTTCACCGACTGATCTAACGTTCTTATCCAGTACCATTTTCCTAACGAGAGCGGTGCTTACTCGATGGCTTCGAAAACACCTATGATCCAACACTAATAGCCTTCTAATATCCTGTACTCTTACTGGTCATGTTTTACACCCGTATATTAGGGCGGAGCGAACTGCCGCTCAGTATATCCGTCCTTTGGTTAGCAGACGGATATCTCGCCTACGCCATAAATGACGCAAGTTGACAAAGGCCAATCGAGCTTTCTTTATCCGTGCTGAAGTTTCGTCAGTCACCAACCCATCAGCACTGATTAAACTCCCAAGATAAGTGAAGTAGTCAACACTCTTAACTACT
The DNA here is from genome assembly GCA_944470395.2 of Schistosoma turkestanicum. Classification (NCBI taxonomy): domain Eukaryota; kingdom Metazoa; phylum Platyhelminthes; class Trematoda; order Strigeidida; family Schistosomatidae; genus Schistosoma; species Schistosoma turkestanicum. The sequence continues at coordinate 11,646,858 of OX103979.1, read as the reverse complement.
TCACTCCCTATTACTAGTTCAGGTGCCGATACAAGCCAATCCTGAAGCATTATTTTGCATTTCGAGGCAGAGAACCGCATCCCAAACATGTTTGCATTTCTGAACATGAATTTAATAGATTCCTGTGTATTTTTTCAAACTGTCTAGCTAACAACAAATAATTATCATCCTTTATAAAGGCAAACCTGACTATTTAAAGCTACTGACATTTAATGTCTGTTTAGTGTAAGATATTTGTTATTTGACAAGGTGTTTTACAGACGAACTTTGAACTATCATCAGTACAGAAAATATATTGAAATAATTAATGCATTGAGTAAATGTCGCGAGTATTGCTAAAGACAAGATAAGAGCTATTTTGTTCATGGATGTATTCAACATTGGAAAGAGCTATTAATATAATAGAAAAATGATCCCTATATTCACCGAAGAGATAAGAGCTTAAACTAGTAAACATTTGGAAGCTTCAAGTCAGTAAATGTCAATTGAACTATTTCTTAATGATATTTGATTATTTTTATGACTTCGGATGACGTAAAAGATAGAGTCACTAATCTCTACCAGGTAATTAGATAGTGAGCTAGATGTTTTTTATAATGCTTCTTCATTTATTAAGTTAACAAGCGAAAAATTGCTACTTTTTCTAAGTTATTAATTCATTTTAAGAAAATTTAAGTTACTTTACACATAAATTAATTAAGTTACGAAACTCTACATTTTTATTCTGTCATCTACGCTTTCAAAACTTTGGCAATCATAGACAGCTGTAGACAAATAACTTTATCAATACAAAATTATAGGTTCAACATGATCTGATGAGCTTTTTTTACTTCATTTATTGTAAAACTACAACTTCCCGAATTTGATCTTTACTATTGAAACTGGGAACAAACTTAAACACGGAATTAATGAACACACTGTTTTACGGAGAAAACAAATTTGTAAGTAAATAAGCACTGAGTTTGTGACAGAGCTAACTTTATAAAGGTTGAATCAGCAATCTAGTGACATATTAACTGATATGTATATATACTAATGATAAGTCGTAGATTTACATAAAACAACATTTTACTGCATTCCAAATTCGAAAACGTCTCTACGCTACATACATATACACTAAATATCGGTTTAAAATTCAACAGCACGGAGCTACCTAAGTAAATGTGTCTGTTCGATACCATCAATTGGCTGTTGAGTATGATGGTATAGTCACACAAATCTTGGATGATCGTGAGAGAAAACGGAAGGATTGTTACTTGTTTCCTCAGAATGTTTACTTTACCTTGCACTATGCTCTACAAAAGATCTTTCACTAGCCAAAACACGGAAATTATGGTTCGCATTAGTCCATCAGAAAAATTAAATGAAGTGAGACAAAGCTTTAAAAAATAGATGAATGTATAGATCCACAACATATAAACATAGAGTTGAGAATGAAACCACTTTGTGAATTGAAAATAAGTGTGTAGAAAGTAATTTCATAGAGAATCCGGATAGTAAGCAAACCATTAAAAAAAAATCTGCAAGCATATTTAAAATTTTGGAGACCTTATCCTATCAGTCAATTCATAACACAGTTTTTATAAATTTCGTGATTCTATGCTTCACAAAGCTTAAATTCTTGATAGTGCCTTCTTACTTCAAAATATTCACGCTAGATGACATATATAACAATAATCACGCCAAGCCTCAGTTAGAATCATTGTCAAGATAATTATAGTGAATGTCGATCTGAAAAACTCTAATTACGATTTTGTAATAACTGATTATTGTTCTTTCCAGTCATTTCTTCACCAAAAATCTAAGGATCCTTATTTTAAACTCAATTTACTATTAACTAACAAAAAAAATTTTATCTGCCTAACTTTATCAAGAGTTATACAAAATACTCTAAGAAATATGTGAAAAATATCTTGTTAGAAGAAAGTATTATAAAATTGGTTGTTGTTGTTGTTATTACATGCATGTTGTCAAATTATCATTTTCATGAGAACTTATTTGTACTAATCTATTGGTCACTTGATTAGCCACTAAAAACAACAAAGTAGTAATTATCTATAATAGTTTCCAAAATCTGTATATCACATTCTCTTTTCTGAACAAGGATACTAAAAAAAATTTTTGTGATTTTCATGAAGAAGAATGGTGAAATAGTAACCGGAAACTGAGCTAAAATAATTATTAATGTATAAACACAAACTACATTTTGACTAGTTATCAAAAAAAAAACAAAAAACAATAGGCATAACTAATAAATCATTTACACATTAGAACAAAAATTCTCAAGGTTAAATGCCATTGTGTTGAAAATCTATTTGATTAAAAAAATAGTTTCAAAAAGTGTATAAACTAATTTATTGAAAGTCACACATGGAAGTTAAACGCGCGTTAATTGTGAATGGATATGTAAAATGTTTGTTATAACTATTAAACTACTACTTACATTTATCGATCGGATCACACGATCGGAATAATACCATTACCAAATTACTATTGAAACTGATTAAGGCATAGTTAGCATTTATTCACTTGACTCATTTAAGTAAAACTATTAATATTATCGGTATTGATGGAATTAATCAGTATGTAAACTAGCATTAAACTGTCAATTGTAAAAGTTTCACCTCAAAATAATGGATTGTAATTGGTAGATATTTTAATTCGGTTGTCTTGATAACATTCTGTCCGTACACTGATGAAATTTATTGTTAAGAATATCTTAAGATGTTTCATTACCTGGCATTTTTGTATGTGGATATTATGATGAACATCTTATTCCAGGCATTGAATTTAAACTCACCCTAATCTTAGTTCTGTAATAATAGGCTAATAGAACTTATTTATTAGTCAGGTTTCTATTTATATTTATTTATCATCGAATATTGAGTTCATACATCGCGCTGATCAGAGATACATAACAATTAAATCTTCATAAACTTCATTTACATACAACAAATGACTGTTTGGATAATAAATAGATAATATAACTGACTGGTTTCTGATTATAACAATGATAATAGTGACAAGATTATAAACATATCGCACATTTGGTCACAAATATTAAAAATAATCAAATCAATTTCCATAACCCTACTGAATCTGGTCAGAGATTTATTAGTCGAAACATAGAACCAACATTAACTGATCAATGGTGTTGCAGATTCCAGTCATAAATCAAATGATAGTCAAACCATCGCTGGCAAAAGCTGATGATAAACCCTCAGTTTATGATGAGTATAACTTAAGACATTCCGAATCTTTAGTGTGTGTGTGTGTGTTAGTTTTTCAAATAAGAAGTTGGATCATACTAAATGCAGAGCTTTTACGGTTTACTGTACCGTGATTGGTTTGAAAAGTTTATTCTCCTGGTTGAAAAATGTTCCTTGCAGAAATCTCATCTTCGATTTCGCGTATCTAACGAACTACATATACTTCCTGATAATGGGGAAATAAATCTAGGTAAAATACACCGAATATACATTTTTAAAAAGAATATGTGAATCTAAGATGTTAACATTTTTTTGTCAACAGTCAACTTTTTAATTTAGATAACATGAAAAATGGAAGAATTTCGCAGTGTATGAAGTATTTATTTATGCAGAAAGGGTAATTAAAGAAGGTCACTTATATATTGTATTTATATGAGGAACGGAAACGGCGGAGAAATTCAGTGATATGTTTCCAGAGATAAATATAACCTGTATCACGCTTCATTGGATCAGTAGGGTTATTCTCCTGGAATTTTTTAAAAAGCGTTTGCTCTCTTGAATCAATATCTACTACTTCACTAGACTGTGTAAAGTCATAGTTACACAATAATATAACTCACAGAAGCAGATTCTCCATGAAATTTTCAAACTTTATTTAAAAATGTTAAAATAATTTGCAACACACGATACAAAAAATGAAGAAAAATAATCAATTACTATTAATAGCGCTTGGAATAGAAGTCGCGCATAAGCCAACGAAATCATTTCAATCAATCTTATGTAAACCAAGGATTGAAATGACAAGTAGAAAATTAAAACATTACCTACGAAACGAACCGTTCCGACTGAAAGAAACATCATATTGAATAAAGTGGCCACCCTCTTGATTTTCGTCTGGATGAACACCAACTAGTTGGCAAACGCCATGATATATTTTCATTTATATCAATATACGTTGGCAACTTTAGACATCCGTTCATCAACTGAGAAAATGTTGAGAGAATGCAAATAAAACCAGAGAATGTTTTTCATCTTAGTAAGGTGATCGATAAGCATAAAATCATCCTAATTCACCAAACAGTTAGAAAAATCTTGGACGAATATAGGGATCAAGAGGCAATCAAAATAATTAGGCAGAAAACGATACATAATCAGTAAGAAACAACATGATAAGCTTTCACTCATAAGAGGGGAATAACGAATAGCTCGTTTCTACCTGAAATTTGTCCTGGTGACATTCAGGAGAACAATAAAATCTACCAGTTTAAAACGAAATATCATCAAAATCATCTACTTGAGATACGAGACTTGTTCACCAACCCAAAGACAGTATTATGTGAGAGTCAAGAAATCTATATTGGATGATTAGGAGACAGTTATTTACCACAAGCAGGTTACGCAAGTGATTGAAGTAAGACATTAACACCTTCAGACGTCAAATCAGAGATCTAAAGATTAAACATTCATGTACGAGACCGTAGACCCTAGGTTCGATCCACACGTGCGAACATCGTGGATGTGCTTCGCTGAGAAGTTCTATTGAAGGACAAGACAGCCGTCTAGTGCTTACAGGTTTCTACTGGTGGTCTGGATAAGATCATTTCGTGATTTTGCCTATTAAGGCTCGTAAATAATTGAGAAGTCTGAATAATTTGCTTACCAAATTTTCCAATTTAAAAATATTGAAATCTTTAGTTCAAACACTTAATTCATTCAACGGAAAGTTCAAGTGCTTTTCAGCTTTTAGTCTATCATTCAACTTTAATTACTTGATTGTTCAATAAATTAACCCATCACGTTGTTAAGATAAATAAAATGGTACTAACAGCCAAGGACAGAAGAGATGAGATTTTTACCAGGTTTAAACGTATCGTAGTACAATATATGATAAAATATCTTGAAAATCAAGTTTAAAAGTTAGATGTTAGCCTGAAAGTACAATCTCTCAAAAACTTGATAACGTTTATTTGAACGATATTGCAAAGCTCACGTTAACATAATATTTGATTCCAAAAATAGAATTAATGTATGTAGTAGAAGAAGCATACAAAAAGTATTCAAATAAAAATTCTTTTGAATAACACATCAAAAATCATATGACGGAAACATTGTAATGGTAGTCAGATTTCTAAAATAAAAAATTCATATAATTTATATCTTGTCCTTGATTAGTGTAATTCAAACATAATTTATTAACGAGTAATGTTTCAATGTTTTGAACTTCAAAGTAATACTAGTAACCTTTATACTATAAACTAGATAAAGAATTCGTAATAATAAAACAAGGTGGAGGAAGATTAATGAGTTAATAGTCAGAACAATGAGTGCAAAAGATATTTAACAAAAATATTTGAAGAAATTACTTTGTTCAACAAAACATTTCTCATGAATATAGTTTTAATGATTATTCTTTTACCGAATTAAACAAACACAAGTATACATACAAATAACTTATATTTATCATTCAAGTAGTGAGTTAGATTTCTCATTCTTAACCTAATAATTTATTAATTTGCACGTTTAATCACTTGAATAATTTATCCATAATTATGGAAATGGCAAGGAAGCACAATTTAGCATTTAATTTTTAGAATACATTCAAAAACAGAATACAAAAATAACCAAAAAAATTGATTTACAGTGAATCATTTTATTACAGCTGTTAACTTGATACAAATTTTGATCGTTTAAGGGTGATAATTTAAAAATAGGATGAATTTGTTTCGCTAAACAATTTTCCACATGTCCGAATTAATTAATGTTCTTCTACTCTTATTTATATTTGTTTAAAATTTCTTCCAGCTATCAACTATATTATATATGCATTACTTTTATACTATAAAATCTACAGGGCAATAATTTTGTAGATAGTTCTAGTGTTTCAACATAATTTCTCTATACTCTCCTACATTCCGCATAAAATTTAGCCAGAGCAAAACAGAAACACACACATAGTGATAATCACCTACTGTAAGGTATATTCGTTACGATTTATTTTTTGATTAGTTAAGCTCTTCACTTAAAGTCACCTACACATCGTTTGAATTTAGTTTTAAAATCAGCATGAAAAGAAGGCCATGCTGCTTCAAAATATAATATTCCATACTGTACACATACTGCACAATAAGCTTATCGAATCTTAGAAACAATAATCATCAGGCTAATTTATAATTACATCTAAAAATTTCTACTTCTAAGCTGTGAGGTTAGCATTGGTAACAGTTAAAGCTTTAAAAAGTGTTCTCAGTTTTCTTTTATGGATAAATTAATCAGCTAGCGTATCACAGTGAAATTATGCTTGCGAATCATTTCTTATATATATAACAAGCGGCTCAATGCAAAAATTATTGTATTATCAAAATTCTTGTTCAACTCTTTCTATGTTATGCATACAGACTAGTATTTCTTTATAGTTATGATTTATTGTTCAAAGACTTTGAGAATAGTTTAGGTCTTGTTCTGATCGCTTGTTCAGTATTTTATGTTTGAAATTTACAAATAAGGCAAAAAGCATTCAATAGGTAATTTAGCGTTGTATTGCCGCCTAGTCAGAGAAAAATGATTATTAAAAATTTAAAGCTTTTCAACTATTTGGATATTTAAAGCTATATTTTCAACCACTATTGGGATTTATATTGATGATTTTTTTATCAAACAATATTCAGATGATTAAGTGTAGATATCGTATTCTCAATAGATATTAAGTAAACAATAAATGTATGTGAAACTTGTTTTATCCGATCTTAGACCTATGAATCTGTGAAATCAGTGTTATTTAGTTGCTGTCAATAAATATCATAGTTACTTGCTACAATAGAAAATTGAAGGGAATTTATTTCCCTTAATATAAAATTGCTTAAATAAATACTTTCAAGTGTCACAAGTTTCATGCAAGCAGTAATATATTTATGAATAGCTACGCTTCTTGTCATAATTAAATGAACAAATAGACGAGTCGAACAAAGATGGAGACCAATTTTGTACGTCGACAAATTCAGAGGTGAGTCACTTCATGCAGATCGTACGCTATTGTCAACTAGATGGATGAGAGAACAGAAATAAAGCTATAATTATTCTAAACAGGTTTAGATAACAAAGTTATAAGTAGGAAGATCACTTGAAAATTGAGATTTGTTAATTTACCAAATTTTTCAGTATTTCATGCTATTATTGTCATTCTGTTCATCTGACTAACGTCTATCAGCTTTAAGATCATGTGCCCTGATAAAACGTTCATTAAAATGTTTTTTTTTTCCACTGGATTCAGTTAACTGTGTGCATACAAAAATTGTGAGATTCACTCAACGAACTAGCACATTATATTTTCATTTAAACTTAGTGATATTGAATTAAATAAATTCTTTTGTTATAAACAATGTTATGGTCAGCATTAAAAAATATGGTGAGGAGTTTGATCATCCTAATGTTAGAAACTTTCTTGACTTGCGTCTATTGATTTAATTTAGTGGCTGAGTACTTAAAAATATTAGATAATGACTACAAGTTTTCTATACATCGATTAAATTTCCATCTGTTTTTTTTAACTCCAAATCAACAATTTCGTACTTACTGTTATTTTCCTTCTCATGAAAGATAAATCTATCCCCTCGTAATCCGGTGCATATGTATCTTGATTTTGAGTTTGAGAACCTTCATTGATATGATTACTATCAGTTGGATACTGATGTAATAAAATATTAGCTTTGTTTGCTGTATCTGATTGCCTTACTGTAACATATGTCTGTTCATTGTTCGGCGTGCCAGTACTGGATAGATTCTGCATAAGAAATTGTGTTCGGTTAGTTTCAGATGTATCAGTTTTATCAGACAGTGAATAATTCTGACGACCAGATAAGAATATTTTATAGTTATTGGATTGTGCATTAGATCGATATATATTCTGAGGACTTAACGTGGTTGAGTGCTCATTTTTATACCCATTAAATGGATGAGTAAATAAGGAAACTTCATTTGTAAGTAACTGTTGCCGAGGGATTAAAAAATCATCGTGCAGGTTAGGTCGACCAATCAAAAGATCAGCATAGCCTTGTGATGTATTTATTCGACTGGAATTTGTTGGAGTTGTAGAATGTGTTTCATTGTTAGAAGTAACGTTCAATTTGCCACTTGATTTTAATAATTCATAGTCAAGAGTTGAATACTCGTCCTTTTGTTCGTTGAAATTTTCTGAAATATATTCATTTTTCGATACTATTTCCCAGTTGGTCGAATCATCATTCTTCAAATAATGTGACTTTTGTGTATTATATATATTTGTTGAATTTCTATCACCTGGTTTAGACAGCTGATTTGACATTTTTCCGATACTGATTGATAAGAAATTTGAACTGACCGAAGTTGTTGGATCTTGACGAAAGAGCGCACATAACAGTATTAGTGATAACTATTCTGAATAGTACTATTTGATAATGAGTAATTACAATATAAATCTATGGATAAAAAATGTTAATATGATGAAACTTGATAACTGTGATAATCTGTTTTCAAAAGTGAATGGCTGACGAAACAAGTTTACTATACACAAACAGATAAATAATATTAAGGGGAAGAGCGCATCATCTCCTGTTAAAGATAGAAAAATAATTCACGAGAGTTTTGGGATGTTATGTCAAGGGAATTACAAGTTTCGTATAATTTCTACAGAAATAACTATCACATAAATTTTATTCAAAGCAACTCTTAACCGAATTCTCACTGAGCAACATCAGAAATACAATCCTTTAGCACATCCCAAGATCTACTTTTCCACAAAAATCAACATACATAGTGAAATAATCTGTATTTTCACAAGCATTTTTAATACTGAAGAAAGAAGTAGTAAAAAATTGGTCGATATAAATAGCTAACTGACAGCCATATTGACGACTTACACAAACAACGGTATTGGTCAGTGTGTAAAAATACATTTGACTACAAATGTTCACGACGTATAAATTACTTCGCATCAACTGAATCAGGGTGATTCCCAGTAGTCTGTTGAAAATAGGTATAGCTGACAAATGATACATGACGCTATTCTGATACAGTAAATTAATTGTTCATTTTAAAGGATATTGAATGCATGAGCAATAGCATTTGCCTATTTTTACCGTAACTTTGATTTCTTACACCCACTTAACTATTGCATTCAAGTGCATTCAAGCCATTGATAACTTCGTTTAGGGCTAATACACAATTCATAAACGTTTTCCGTTATTTGTTCTACTTATTTGAATGAGGGGTAAAAGTATCAAGAGTTTGGTGACGATATATATTTACAATTTATTGAGGAACAAAAAACAGACAATAATTCACCACTTAATGATAATCTATTTCGAAGAAAATGTCTTAAAGTTTTAGGTCGGCTGTGACTTATTAAGTCCTTTTAGTCAGGAGCGGGGATGGATTATCGTGATTTTGGATCATGGTCAAGTTACATCCCGAGCTAATCTAATTTTCAAATTAGGAGCCACTAAATTTTCTACCTGATGATTTAGTCATTATTACTTCGTAATACTTGAATACACTGCTCACAATATGAGGTTGAGGGTACGGAATAATTTAGAAGTCACCAACAAAACACTTCTCCAGCACTCGCTGATAGTCCATATTGCTTGCAATATCTTACCGACTTATAAATATGACCATTCATTAAGATAAGTAGTCTGTAACACAGATAGTAGAAAACTCAAAAAAGTTATAATTACAATGCGTTCTTACTAAGGGGTAAAAAATCTTTTCAAGAAATAGCCTTTTTTAAATGGTTTTCTAAAAAGTCGAGTTCCTTATGAAAGTTAAGCAACATACTGCGTAAGTTTTCAATTAAACACCACGAAAAGCTTACCATAATTATAAAACGATTTTATCTCCGGTATTTTTGTTGAGCTTTCTTCTATTGAAGATGGTGTATCACTATCAAAAATTGATGTTACATCATCAGCATCCCGGTAAATTCTCAGGGGAAAAACATTTGAAAATAGAGGAGCCATAGATGTTGGGTGAATTTGTGTAAAATCGTTTGTTTCGTCTGCGAATCTTACAGTTTTTCGTGTCGTGCGAGGTGATTCAATAGTTTCGGATTCCGAAAGTATGGGATATGTATTCATTACAAGATCATTCGAATTGCTATCACCACTAAAAGAGGGTGAAATACAACCGATTTGAAATCGAACTGTAGTAAGGTCAACACTGTCACGTGTTCCATGTACAGTATAATAAATTTTATCCTGAGAGGACTCACATGTGCTGTCAAAATAAGTCTTTGGGGAAAGTGATCTCGATTTAAGAATACTTCTTGTATGTTTAAGCTCAGAATTAGTTTGTTGCTGTGGCGTCGTTTTACCTTGGAGGTCGATTTCTTTATCTTCCGTAAAAATGAAACCATAAATATCTTCAGTTTCTTTCTTCCGCGAATCAAAAGAATCACAAACAGTAGGTTCACAAGGTGTTGATTGTGGTGTTGAGTTATTGACATCTAAAATTAAACTTGAGACTTCATCATCTGTACTGCCAAGATTAGATGGATTTTCGTCGAAATCTTTATCCTCCTTCAAAAAGCCATCCTGATCATCACTTTCTGGTGTTTGATGAGAGGTAGAATTTGGTACGTTTGCTTTAGAAATAACCTTATCTTCAGTTGGATGAGGACTAAGGTTTCCACAATGTTTTGTTGAATGACTTAAAGGGGTTTTTTCAACTGGATGAGGTGGAATTACAAATTTTAAGGTTTTTCTGGGGGTATGTGTTGAATTCGGATTTTGAGAGATTATCTAAAAAGAAATGAAGATATATGAAAATACGGGTGATAAATAAATGTCTCAAAGTATGTTAAAAATTACTAGGTCACTGAAACAGCATCAATTATGTCAAAATTTAACTTCTCGAGATTGCCTAGTCATCTTCCATTTCCCGTGGCAGAAAAGTGTGTCACATATACTAATTAAATGTAATATCAGTTGTCAAGCCGCAAAAGTGGTATATAGGCATGCATTCGCAAAATACATTCTTTAAAGATGTATTACTTCATTGACAATAGTATCTTATATAAGCAGATATTCAACCGTTTCACAGCTATCGGAAAAACATGAAAAATAATCTTTTGTAAATATGAAGTGACATTTTTTATATTTTTCAAAACTTTCCTTTCTTGGTCTTGAGAGTTTACGATCGTTAATAATGACGACATTTTGAACAGCTTGGATGAAGCAATCGCCAAACTTTAATAACTGAAATATAAGCGATGAAAGGTATGTGGGAATAACTACTGAAATATACATCTCGAAATTCGATCTAATTAAACGTTGTTATGTTTAAAAATGGACAAAATAAAATTTCCGTTAAGAGGAAACCTTTAATAATATAATGCAGAAATAGGTTACCATATAAATTTATAGAAAGCGTCACATTTACAAAATGGAATAAGGTATCTCTGTAGATAATAATTTAGAACAGCATCAAAATTTCTCATGGACTGACGAATGCAAGTCATCTGAATAAAACTTTTCTAAAGGCATGCTAACGATAGTGAAGAGGCCAAAATATTTTCAAAATAATCGGATTAGATAATAAAAGTGAAGAATATTATTATATAATAATGAACTGACCGATTCATCAGCTTCTTTGAGATTATTTTCGCCTAGATTTAATAGCCTCAAAACTAAATGAAATTGATCAGAGGCTTTTTCCAATAAACTCGTTTGCATCTGTGCAGGATTATTGTTTCTGCCAATAGGTTCGTCCTTCTTTATATGATCCAGCTTTCTGGATCCTTACATCAAGTTTAATTACACTTGAAAAACTTTACCGGACTTATGAAGTGTAGTCTTTCCACGTAAATACTCCATCATTTTCTTTACTTTGTTCCTCCGGTTTTCTAAAACATTTTCACGAATAGTCTGTTCATGCACTTCATATTTCCGAATCTCAGCAGCCTTGTCTCTACAACAATCGAACTAATTTTGCATGAGTTCACTTGCCTAAGTCGTTTATTAGTTTCATATGAATATTTCTGAAACTGACTTAGATGACGCTTAGTATTGACTTTACTCATATTCTAAAACACAGTATATTCCTTCTTTAAAGATGTTAAACGAAAAATTTTACAAG